>CAUYUJ010010748.1:0-26680 GCA_963575745.1 Prorocentrum cordatum
CCCCCTCCTCCCCTCCACTCCTCCTCCCCGCCTCGTCCTTCTCCTTTTCCTCCTCCTCCCCCTCCTCCTCCTCCTCCTCCTCCTCCTCCTCCTCCTCCTCCTCCTCCTCCAGGCGTCAAGCGCTGCCATTTCTCCCCTCCGTACGCGCCTAACCCTACACTGCATCCACACTGCCCTGCTGCGTGATGCCGCTCTCGCATGCATGAGGGGCCCGTGTACGGCGCGCGGCGGTAACCAATCGGACATCGCAGTTCCAACTTTGTTATTCATAACGCTTGCTCTCTTGTCCACCCTGGCCGACACGAGGAGGTTTCGGAAGCGCTTGCATTGAAACTTTTTTATTCATCAGCAGTACCCGCCTGAGGAGGAAGGTCACTGATAACGTGTGCGTCTCGGTCGTGCATCCCAAGTTGCACATTTTGAGCTGGGGCACCGGGCGGCCTCCGCTCACCAACGCGCACACGGGCGTCCAGATTCGCTTGGGGCGGGACATTTCCCGCACGGCCCATATCTCCGCTATCTTACCCCCTTCTGAGACATTTCAAAGACGGATTGGTGTAGTCGTGCTCGGGTCAGACAGGTTCCACCTCCTCTTCTTCGCCCTGTACTTCCCACCCGAGCCAACTCTCGCCAAGCATCGCGTGACTTATCAGAGGACGATAGATGATCTCATACAGTGGGTGACAAGTGTAGTTTCTGAACAACCCGTCAGGTGCTCTACTGTGTCCGAGGGGAAATTCAGCGACAACGCTGGAGCACCTGGTGCCGACTATGTTCCCGATGATTTCGATCATGTAGGTGATCTTCCCCCTCGGCCCGAACACTACTGCTCCAAGAAAGTTAGGGAGTTTCTGGAGAGATTGAAGTTATGTCTGCTAAACACGATCACCAGCGGGCACGACACCGACTATAAAAAACAACGAGTTCGAGGATCGACTATTTCGCCCCCCCCCCCCTCACCGCAATTGGCTCTCTTCAGTTTCTGATTGTCGGATTGTGGAGCGACTTGGGAGGCAACGTCGCACGCTTCCGATTGTGGGGCGTTGGGATCATTGGCCCTTTCAAGCTTCCACGCGCTATATCCTTAACACTCCCGCCGCCCATGCCCCCACATGGGAACGATGGGATTCCGACCGTCCCGCCGAGGGGGCGCCTGATGGTCTCTGGAGGCAGCAATTTCTGGACGAGGCCGTGCAGGAATTTCTGGACGAAGTCCAGCGATTTCCCGAGGTTGCCTGAATGGTCACGTTTAGATGGAGGCCCAATTTGAAGCCGATCGGGCGCGGGAGTGTTCTTTAATTGATATTCGGAAACTGGCCCTGTCTGATTTTTCTCTTTACACGGAAGAGGACCTTGTGCATGTTGATACTCGTGTTGGGCAGCGAGCTTTTTTGCAGCATCGTTTCGCCCTTCGTGCACAATTGACGGAGCTCGCTTCTGCTGCTCTCATTGCGCACAGTGCAGAGCACAGTCGGCCCGCACAGTAAGGAAATGCACCCTTCCCAAGGGTATCCTTGCATCCTTGCCCTTTCGACCCATCCTTGGCGGTTTTCAGTGGCCAGCCTCATCCGAACCATGTCAACTTGGCCCTCCTAGGCCCTTGCGTCCTTACCGCGCATCCTTATGATGCGGGTTGACTACATGCTGAACTCTCTCGGTTGCAACAATGCCTTCAGGTCATTACTCGTGAGATCAAGCATCAGCAGCGACAGCAGCGACATCATCGAGTCGAGTCTCGAGTCTCTTGCTGAGCAAATCTACTCTGCATGGAAGGAAGATAGTGGTCTCTGGCACACAGACTCTGCGATTGGCGCGCGCCACGGCGGGCCCTGGCAGGCGATTCTATAACCGACCAGCGAGCATGAGGTCGACGAAAGCCATGTGGCGTGAGTTTCTGGGGCAGCCTGGCCCTGAAGGGGGGCGACAAGCCGCTGCAATCGACCTCCCCTCCCCCCCCCCTGAAGGGCCCAATGATGCTGGAACAGGTATTCGTTTTTATTATACTGGCTGTAAGGATGAAGCCGATGATGATCTTTGCAGTGTTTGGAAGGCGTCGTTGTCTACGCATGCTCGGCGGAGTTATCCGCCATGGGGCCTTCCCATGGAAATGTTTCGCATGCTTCTTTTGCCGGCCCATCGCAATCGCGAGAAGTTTAGCGACGATGACCAGCGTCCATGCGAGGCATCCACCCATAGCGAACGCCGGCTGTTTTGACGCATTCGCGGTTTCCTTTGGGACGCGAGAGGTGCTGCTCAGATGCCGCTGGACTGGCATGGGTCTTGGGGCTGCCGCTTGCCGAAGGCAACTCCGGCTACTGGCCTTTGCAGTGCTCGTCTCGTGCATCGCGTGCGCCTATTTCGTAAAACGCGCCCCCGACGCCCGGGGTAGCGCTTGCAACCCCGAGGGGCACTCTGATGACCATCTCCACGGGGGGCACTAAGCATCGGAGACAGGACGGCGCTATCAAGGTCAACTCGAGTACTTCCTGGAGGCTGGCAAGGTTAGGGCAGCCTCACTGCGTTTATATGCTGCGACCGGGCGGACGCGGCGCGGTCGGGGGCCGAGAGACCCAGGTCCACGATGACACCGACCTGCTCCACATGAATACTGAATGCGCGTTTTTTTCTCCCCAGGCAGCACTATCGCGATACAAGTGCCATTGCCCCTGCGTGCTCCGACGGCCCGGCCATTTCCGCGTCGGGCGTGGCGTTCTTCCAGGGCGCCAGTCCGCTAATCTCTAATACATTCGCGGGTCCGGTCTTGCTGCGCTCCAACCTCGGCTCTCTCTCTCTCTCTCTCTCAGTGCAGTCGCCCTGGGGGCCATGATCTCGTGTGCTCGAGCCTCCTTGAACAGGTCCTGGAACGCGAGGTGAACCCTGCCACCGCCGTCCTCCTGGATGGCGCGGCACAGGGGATCGCGGACGAGTGCGCCGAGCAATCAGCGTTTGAAGCTGCAGAGGCCGCTGCCAGCCTCGAGGGTCGACTTCGAGGGGTCGGCGGCGCCTCGGACACTTCCGGGCAGGTCGCCGTGCCTGAATTTGCCAGGGGGCAGGCCGTCCCTGACTCCAGATCCGCCCTACCTTGGCTTTTTTCCAACGTAAAATTGCATCGGAAATCCACCTATAAGAAGCCGAAGAAGTAGGGCGGAAATTTCTGCACCCAACATAAAATAGGGCGGAAATCCACAGAAGTAGGGCGGAAACAACAACAGAAAAGCAGGGCGGAAATTGGCATCAGCGGGGCCTGAACAGTAAGGCGGGAATTCCAAGCCCTACTTACGAATTTCCCCAAAGTAGGGCGGATCCGGAGTCAGGGGCGAAGAAGTCCCGGCTTCTCTTTCGTCCTGGCCCCCTGGTTCCGCGGCGGGCCGCCGCGCGCGGCGGGCGCCCCGGGGTGCTGCGTCTCGCGGGGGCGGAGTCGCGGCGCAGCGGCGCTTTGCGGGCCAGAGACGCACGCGGAGGGGCCCGGTGCTCCGTGGGGCGCCTCTGGTTCACGAAGCAGCCTCCTCCTCCTCCTCCTCCTTCCTCCTCCTCCTCCTCCTCCTCCTCCCTCCTCCTCCCTCCTCCTCCTCCTCCTCCTCTCCTCCTCCCTCTCCTCCCTCTCCTCCTCCTCCTCCTCCTCCTCCTCCCTCCTCCTCCTCCTCCTCCTCCTCCTCCTCCTCCTCCTCCTCCTCCTCCCCGGAAAGGATCCGGCCCCAGGTCTTCCGAGCGCGCGCCCAGTCTGCTGGCTCGAGCGGGCTCTCGAGGTTTTCGCGCCCGGCGCCAGCGACTGCCATCTCGCCGGCAGTCTTCTGCCCCAGTGGGGGCGGGCTGAGTTGAGGGGCGCTGCAGCTTTGAAGTTCAACGACCCCGATGGCGGCATCAAACATGTCTCTCTCTCTCTCTCTCTCTTGTTTTATCTCTCTCTCTCTCATCTCTCACTTGTTCCTCTCTCTCTCTCTCTTATTTGTTGTTTTGATTTTTTGTTTCTCCTCTCTCTCTCTCTCTTTCTCTCCCTCCCCCCCGGGCAGAAGATTTGACGATGCTTCGGCGCGGTCCCGACGCAGCTGGAGTTGCGCGCGAGACGCTTCGGCTGGCTCCAACAGCTTGCCTGCCACCCAGGTGGGAAACGCCGATTGATTGCCGCTCTTCTTGGCCAGATGACCAGCGAGGCCCAGCCGACCGCGCGCGAGTGGCTTCTCGCTCGCAGCGCAGGGGGAGTTTCCCGAGGCAGCCCGCGGGCCCGGCAGGCGTTCGACGATCTGGGAATCTTTTCCCTGTGGGAAGGAGAAACACACACGTGGGGAAACCACACACACAAACACACACACACACACACACACACACACACTGTGGGAGAAACACACACACACACAAAACACACGCACACACTTGTGTTTGTGTGTGTTTGTTGTGTGTGTGTGTGTGTGTGTGTGTGTGTGTGTTTGTGTGTGTGTGTTTTTCCGTTCAGGCGAGGCGCTCTTGGGGGCGAGTCTGCCAGATGGTTTCTAAGAGTGAGCCTGTGTCTGAGTTCCAGCGGATCTTATTCCGGAGGCTCCGAGGCTGGCACTGGCGCTCCACGACGGACGAGGCTGGGCGGCGTCTTGGTGGGTCTGCGATTTCCATGGGCTCGAGCGGCGCCTCCGCTGCTGCCGACGAGGTCCTTGCCCCCCACCCTTCCCCCCCCGACCCGTCGCACGATCCCGGCGCCCCAAGTCGCATCTGGAAATGCCAGGGGCTCTCTGATAATAGTGAACAGGGGCGGCGCGGCCGAGCGAGGCGCCGCCGAGAAGGGGCGCGGGGGGAAAGAGCTCTTTCACGCATACTGCCTGCAACAAGCTAGTGTCCACGGTGCACGTCTACGCCTTCTATGCGTGCCATTGCTCGTCAGCATGTCCGACGTGTTTTTCTAGATCAGGCTTGTCAGTGCGACTGCAGTCCTCTGCGCCATGAGATTGTGGATCCGCGCCCATCTGTTTGCCCAGCGCGCGGCGGGGGTCATCCTACCTTTGCCGAATGCCACGACCGCGTTATATCGCGCGTGGACCTCTCGGGCGCTGTCCTTTCCTTCGCAGTCGACGGCGCAGTGGGCGCTGCTGGTCTTGCCGACGGATCTGGAGAATGCTGAGAAACGGTTGGCCGAGAGTTTCTCGATGAATTTGTTCGCGGGTGGAGGGGTCGGCGCGAAGCAAGAGTCCGCTCGCGAGGGCAAACGGACCTCGGTATCGGCGGCGGGGGCGGCAGTGACCACGGGGAGCGACGCCGCCTCGGAGGACGACGCGGCAGTGGAGGTCATGAACGGATATCCCAATCGCAGTCAGCTTGTGACGGGTCTCGAGGGCGCACGGCGCTCACAACTCACCTCGGTGCGCAGTCACATTCGCGGCAGTGGCCGCAGCCCAGAAATACCTGGACCTGGCGAAGGACCCGCGGGACCATCCCTGCGGCACCCCGAGCATGAGTGTGGCGATCGCCGTGCCTGGCGCGACAGTGGAACATCAAGAGGTGATTCGGAACGCCAAGCTGAAGGAGGAAGTAGGTCGGGCGAAGTCGCTCCTTGTCTGGGTCCAGCATCAGCCTCTAGTAGCAGCAGCAGAGTCGTTCAAGCGTTGGCGGGTCAAGCCGTCCCGCGCGAAAGAAGGGGCCCCGCAGATGGTTGGCCACGCGCTTCTCGCGAGCAGCTGAGACCGCGGCCTGGGCGGGCCGATTCTTCCAATGCGCGCAGGAATGTCTTCTCTCTTAGGCCCCGGGGGCGCCGCGAGAATGCCCCCCCCCCTTCCCCGCCGAAGCCGGCCTCCGGCATGCGACTGACCCCCCCTTGCTGCCCTGCTCCGCCACTGCCTCGCCCGTGCCCGCCCCCTGCTCCGCCCCGTCGTCCTTGTGGGTCAGTCCCTGGGCGCGGGGATGCTCGATCTCTGGGGGCCTGGGATCCGCGGCGCAGTCCCGACGGGCGAGGCCTTCGAGGCAAGGGGAAGCGCCGAGGGCGCGGGAGGCGTCCAGCTGCGCGGAGCAGGGCGTGACCCTTCGACCGTGTCTCGATGTGTGCTGCGTGCGTCTCCTCTTCCCTCTGCTGCGCCGCTGCCTCGTTTCGTCCGTCCGTCGTCGCTTCGCTGCCCCACCTTGAGGGAGTTCTCTCGAAGTTTGTCTCGTCGTTTGCATTGGGGAGCAGGTTTCTCGACCCTGCGCTCTGCTCCGTCTGCGGTAATCCCGATTCGAACCGGAAAGGGCCCCCTCGGTTTCACTTCGGCATCGATGTGAGCAGAATGTCTCACACGCGCCCTGCGGCCGCCCAGTCATGCGAGAAACGTGCAAACTGGCCTTATGCAGCGTCACCACCACCTCCTCCTCCTCCTCCCGCTCCTCCTCCTCCTCCTCCTCCTCCTCCTCCTCCTCCTCCTCCTCCTCCTCCTCCTCCTCCTCCTCCTCCTCCTCCTCATCATCATCATCATCATCATCATCATCATCATCATCATCATCATCATCATCATCATCATCATCCTTTTCCTCCTCCACCTCTTCCTCCTCCTCCTCTGTTCCTCCTCTTCCTCCTCCTCCTGCTCTTCCTCCTCCTCCTCCTCCTTTGTCCTCCGACGCTCCATCCTCCATCCTTCTCCTCCCACTCTTCATACCACTCTTGATCGCTACGTCGGAGGACGAGGAGGAGTACACGCCTTCGACGAGCAAGCGAGCCAGCGAGCGTGCGAGCGTGTGACACGGAGGAAGTGCCCACTAGGAAAACGGATGGAGGGATGCGGAAAAGGAGGAGGAGGAGGAGGAGGAGAAGGAGGAGGCGGAGGAGGAGGAGGACGAAGAGGAGGAGGAGGAGGAGGAGGAGGAGGAGGAGGAAGAAGAAGAGGAGGAGGGTCAGGAGGAGGAGGAGGAGGAGACGGAGGAGGAGGAGGAGGAGGAGGAGGAGGGCGACGACATCCCAGGAAACTTGACGGGAGCCTTTTGAGTATGCGTCAGCGGTGGAGCAGGAGAAGAAGGAGGACGAGGAACAGGAGGATGAGGAGGGGGAGGAGGAGCAGGAAAAGCACAACGACCAAGGATGAAAACGACGACGACGACGACGACGATGACGACCACGACGACGACGACGACGACGACGACGACGACGACGGCGACGACGACGACGACGACGACGACGGCGACGACGACGACGACGGCGACGACGACGGCGGCGACAACGACGAACACGACGACAAACACGACGAACAAGACGACGACGACGACGTCGACGACGACTACGACGACGACGGCGGCGACGACGACAACGGCGACGACGACGACGATGACGACGACGACGACGACGACGACGACGACGACGACGACGACGGCGACGACGGCGACGACGACGGCGGGCGGCGGACGGCGGACGAGGCGGCCCCCCAAAGGCGGAGCACGCGCAGCCGGCGTCCCTGGAGGCCTTCGTGGCCTGCCTCTGGCAGGGTCTCGGGGACTACTGCGCCTGAGGCGGCCGGGCCTCCCGCCTCCCGTCCCAGGGGGCTCCTCCCATCGCCTCGCGGTCGTCGTTGCCCTCCTCCTCCCCCCTCCCCCTGTTCCTCCGTTCGTTCGCCCTCCTCGTCGTCCTCCTCGCTTCTCCTGCGCGAGGCAAACGTCAGCGGCGGAGCTGTTGCGCTTCAACAGCCTACTCCTCCTCCTCCTCCTCCTCCTCCTCCCTCCTTCCTCCTCCTCCTCCTCTCCTCCTACTCCTCCTCCTCCTCCTCCTCCTCCTCCCTCCTCCTCCTCCCCCTCCTCCCTCCCTCCTCCTCCTCCTCCTCCTCCTCCCCCTCCTCCTCCTCCCTCCTCCCCCTCCTCGTGCTACCGGGGCCTCCGCGTCGGCCGAGGCGGAGCCGCAGCGGCAGCGATCGGCGATTCTTCGCTCTCGTTGCCGAGGTGCCTCCAGTCTTGCCGAGCTGCGTGCACTTCAACGCCCAGGAGCTCTGGCTGAGTCGGAGCGTGCCCAGCGCCAGAGGGACGGGGCAGCACTCTCTGGGACGAGGCGGCTGGCACCACAGGCCATAGGCCAGTCCCCCCTCCTTCGCCTGCGTGCCGAGGGGCAGCTGCCGGAGGGCGTGGGCCTCTAGGCGGGCCGTTTCCTCCTGTCCTCCCCGTTCCCCAGCCCCCGCGACAGGGGGCCGGGGCCTCTCGGGGCGCCCGAGTTCGGGGCGCCCGGGTGGCCCCACGGGGGCCCAACAGGGGCTCCAGGGATCCCCGCGAGGAAGACAGGCGCAGGAGGGGTCCGGCTGCCCTGCCCGTCTTGTGTTTCTTTTTGTTGCGTGCGCTCTCTTGTTCAGGGGGGGGCTCTTGAGGCCCTGGTGGGGTTCTCCAGGGGCCCTCTTGGGCTGTCCTAGGGGGTCGGCTGAGGCTCTTTTCGAGTTTCTGGTGGCCGTGAGCACAGCCGGAGCGCTCTCATCGGCCACGAGACTCTGCGCGATGGCGCGCTTGCCTGCCTGCGTGCGAGGGGCAGTCGAACGGCCCGTTTCAGCAGAGTCCCTCAGAGTCCCTCCTCCTCCTCGTCCTCGTCTTCGTCCTTTCTCTCTCCTTTCTCTCTCCTTCTCTTCCTCCTCCTTCTCTTCCGCCTCCTCCTCCTCCCCATGCTGCTCCTGCTCCTGCTCCTCCTCCTCCTCCTCCTCCTCCTCCTCCTCCTCCTCCCTCTTCCTCCTCCTCTTCCTCCTCCTCCTCCTCCTCCTCCTCATCCGTTCTCCTGCGTGCCTCTGGCCTCCCTCCTCCCTTCTCCTCTCCCTGCTCCTCCTGCCTGCTCCTCTTCCTCCTCCTCCTCCTCCTCCTCCTGCTCCTCCATTCCTTCTCCTTATAGATAACTCCTGCCTGTCGCACCCCGAGGCCAGTTTTTAGGGCGGGCTGGGCGTTTCGCCTGAGACTTCCTCACCAATTATGACACTGAAGCTTAACAAGTGACAAGAGTTTCAAAGATGGAGGGCGGGTCGTTTTCAAAATGTGGCTCTCGCCTTGGCGCCGCGCACATTCGTTTTCAAAAATTGCAAGAGCTTCACGGATTGAGGGCGGGTGGTTTTCAAAATGTGGCTCTCGCCTTGGCGCCGCGCACATGTGCTTTCAGAATTTGCAAGAGCTTCACGGATTGAGGGTCGGTGGTTTTCCACATGTGGCTCTGGCTTCAGCGCCGCGCACATTCGTTGTAAGACTGTGCAAGAGCTTCACGGACTGAGGGCTGGTGGTTTTCAAAATGTGGCTCTCGCCTTAGCGCCGCGCACATTCGTTTTCAGAATTTACCAGAGTTTCACGGATTGAGGGCGGGCCCTTTTCAACATGTGGTTCTCGCTTGAGCGCCGCGCTCAGTCGTTTTTCCATACAAAAATGCACGAGTTTCACGGGTTCCCATGATCAGCGTACCAGAACTTGTGTTTTGGAAGGATTCAGGATTATGAGGGTGCAACAGTTATGTTGATCTGCTGCGCTGAAGTCCCAATCATGGCGGTCTGGCACGATTTCTTGATCGTCAAGACGCAGCAGTCACGTTGATGCGTGGCGTTGAAATCCCGACAATAATGCTGTGGCACGCTTCAGGATCTTCAAACTGTTGTCTTCCAACGGGGCAGCTCCCTCAATGGAAATGAACCGTTCTCGGGGCCTATGAAGAGGGAGCTTGGAGGGATGGTTAATTCCAAAATCGTTGATGACTCTTGAATTTCCACTGGTCCTCCTCCTCCTCCTTCTCCTCCTGCTCCCCCTCCCCGTCCTCCTCCTCCTCCTCCTCCTCCTTCTCCTCCTCCTCCTCCTCCTCCTCCTCCTCCCGTCTCCTACCTACATCTTTCCTTCCTCCCACCCACCCCCTGAGCGACCCCTGCTTTGCCCGTCCGGTGCAGAAAAAGGCAAGGACAGGACGGAGAGGTGGAGAGACAGAGACGGATACATCGATATACACATGCATCTGTGTATATGTCGTACTTATGATATATAGAATGGCCTCCCGCCCATCACACCACCGTCCCTGGGTTGTGGCTCATAGGCCTCTTGAAAATCGTTTGGATGTCGTGTGGGGCCTCTCGAGGGCCTGTTGGAGGTAGTGTTGAAGCCATTGGGAGCCGTTTTGGGGCCTCTTGGGACGTCTTTGGGGCATCTTGGGGTCCTCTGGGTCTCTTGGCGGCCTCCTGGGGCCTCCTGGGGGCATCTTGGGGCGCAAAACTCGAATTGCCGGTTCGGGCTCCCCCTCTTGGGCCCCATTTGGGGCCGTTTGGGGGTTCTCTTGGGGGATTGTTGGGCCGTCTTGGGGCGATCTTGCGGGCCTCTTGGGCTGTCTTGAACGCCGAGAGGTAGAAAATTCGTAAATGCCAAAAATACACGGCGTCCTACAAGGAATACGGTGTTTGTCTCTTGGTGCCCTCTTGGGGTGTCTGTTGGCCCTCTCTTCGGGCTTCTCGGGCGCCTTTTCCGCCGTCTCCCTGCAATTTTGGGTGTCTTGGACCAACCGCTCGGCGATTCGGGGCCCTCTTGGACCGACTGGACGGCCTCCTGGGGCCCTCTTGGCCCCCCTGACTCCAGATCCGCCCTACTTTGGCTTTTTTTTTCTTCCAACGTAAAATTGCGTCGGAAATCCACCCATAAGCCGAAAAAGTAGGGCGGAAGAAACGGCAGCAGAAAGGTAGGGCGGAAACTGGCATCGGCGGGGCTTGAAAAGTAAGGCGGACATTCCAAGCCCTACTTACGAATTTCCCCAAAGTAGGGCGGATCCAGAGTCAGGGAGTCCCCAGGACCGGCTTTTCATCCCGAGTCGTTTTTTGACGGCCCCGAGGCCCGGCGAGGGCCCCCAGGGGCCGAAATCTGCATGAAGCCTCCGCCTTGATTTTGTCAGTGCGTTGGATCTCTGGGTCTGCGCTCGACGGCGCCCATGGCGGTGTGCCGGCGGCTGCTGCTGCCCCCCGGGGCGGCCCCGCTGGCCCTGCTGGCGTCGCCCGTCTTGGGGCCCCCCTGGCACCGGAGAGGCCGTGCGACGAGCTGCGGGGGAGCCAAGGGGGGCACGTGCGCAGCCTCGGGAGATCTGTGGATCTGGGGCCCGGGCCCCTCTCGGATTGAGGAGGAGGGGGAGGAGGAGGAGGAGGAGGAGGAGGAGGAGGAGGAGAGGAGGAGGAGGAGGAGGAGGAGGAGGAGGAGGAGGAGGAGGGGAGGGGGAGAGAAGGAGGGGGAGGAGGAGGAGGAGGGGGAGGAGGCGAGGAGTTGGAGTTGGAGTTGGAGTTGGAGGAGGAGGAGGTGGAGGAGGAGGAGGAGGAGGAGGAGGAGGAGGTGGAGGAGGAGGAGGAGGAGGACCCGAGGACACTCCAGCGCGTGCCTTAGGAGGCGCAGCTGGCTGCCGCGCGTCGGGACTGACGCACCACCTTTGGTGTCGTGCGTGCCCTCGGCGGACGCGGCGCGGGCTCCTCCGCACGTCCTGTCCGCCTCAAATCTGGAGCTCTGTCGAGCTCCGAGGCGGAGCGGCAGGGACGGTGGCAGGAACACTTGGGGAACGTCTTCAATGGCAAGCCAGCGACCACGGACGAGCCTTGTCATCACATTTGCGGCTGTTGGCGCGCCGCTCCGCCAGCTCGGTCGCAACGAGGGGGCAGGCCGGGATGGCGTCCCTTTCGAGTTGCTCGTGGCAGCTGGTGACGTTGTCAACCACCCCCTGGATTCCATCTACCAGGGCATCGTCAACGACGAGTGTTGGCCCGCCGCCTGGACGGGCGGGTGCGTGCAGAACACATACAAGAAGGAAGGGCCGCGGGAGGGCTGCGACGAATCCCGCGGCATCGCCCTCGAGGACCACGCGGACAAGGGCTTCAAGCAGCACCTCAGTGGCCACGTGACTCCCGTGTGCAACCCCTTCATGCCGGAGCAGGGCTCGACCTGAACGGTGTTTGGGCGATCTCGTGGGCCATGTTCGTTTCGATTTTGTTTTGCAGCACAAGCGGATTAAAGACAAAACGAGGGAAAAACGAATACTACAAACACTTTTTCGGGCGATCCTTGCTCGTCAGTGGCCGCGTGACCCCAACGTGCAACGCCATCATGCTGGAGTCCCATCATGGGGCTGTTGCAGACCGCGGCGCCGACCTCGCGGCGTACCTTGTGTGGTCCTTCTGCGACTTCTGTGCTTCCACTGGGCGCCCATGCTTCGTGTAGTTCGTGTACTTGGTCAAGGCCTTCGACCAGGCAGTGCGCGAAATCGTCTTGGGTTGACTCCATGCCGCCGCGGACTCGTCGCAGAGACTTCGGGACCTTGGCCTCAACGACTCTCAAGCTCAGTGGATTGCTACTTGGGTTGCTCGCCACGGATGCCTGTTTGAGCAGTGGGCCGTGTCGCCGAAGGTGATCCGCCTGCTCAAAAGCATGCATCCGTGACCAACGTGTAGGCCCAGACGACTGGTGGCGACGCGGCGGCGACGGCGGCGACATAGCCGCGGGGCCAACACGCAGGCCCAGTTCCTCAGAACACGGCATGAATCTGTAAGTGTAAGCATTGTCTGCGGCGACGGAGCGGCGACGGCGACGCTATAGCCGCAAGACCGACGCACGGGCCGAGGCCACGAGGCGGCGACGAGGCGGCGACGAGGCGGCGACGGCGATTCACATGGCCGCCAGGCCGGCCCGCAGGCTCAGACGGCGGGCGGCGACGGGGCGGCGACGGTGACTACGTAGCCGCCGAAACGGCCTGCAGGCTTACAGTCGGCCCGGATTAGTAGGTCGATCCTGCCAAATTAAGGGTACCTTTGTGTCCTATGCATCGCGCGTCGTGTCCTCTGCAGTCCTGGGAAGAGGCCATGCTGGAGGTCATGTTGCAGGCACCCTTGTTGGAGGCCACGTTGCCGTCGGAATGGTCTTGTGTCCTGTCGCGTGTCCTGTGCAATAAATTCTGCCTGTAGTTCCTTAGTCCAGAACCCCAAGGTGCAGGCCCTGTTTGGGGAAGATGGCGCAGCGCAGATGGCCCAGCACATGTGCTCTCCTCTCCCCCCCCAGACTTGACGGGTCACCTTCTCCTGTTTTCGTGTGTGATTCTGCACGTTCATCCACCTCGAATTTGAACTCATACCATCCCAGGCAGTCGGTTATCGACCCCCCTTCATCCTTTGCAACAGATACTTCGCGCGCACTCGTTTATCAAAAATCATAAAGTTTCAAGAACCCCTTGCAACAATGGGGACGAAGCGCGCACGCGCGCGTCATCGCGTGCGCATGCCGAAATCTTTCAAACATCGGTCCAGATGTTGTGAGAAATTGAGAAAATCGAGCGTCATGATACACACATGTATGTGTATATATATACACGTAAATAGAAGCACTGATTCCGCAACAGGGTTTTTTCCTCGAGACATGTTTTATATAACAAACTGCGTTCGCGCCCTTGCGATCTCACTTTTAAGCAAAACGGTTGTTCAACACGTTCATCACACGCTACCAAGCGTGCCTTTCGCGCGCGCGTGTCGAAATCATTCGAACGCCCTTGCGCGCGTGCTGTCGCAATAGTCCCTTGCAACAGATGAGACGAAGTGCACATCCGCGCGTTGTCGCGCATGCATGCCGGACTCGTTCAAACACATGAGGTTTCGTAAGGATGTCGACATCGAGTATTCCGAAACATGTAGATGCCAATGGTTTCACAACAGGGGCTTCCAACAAAAAAACTTGCGTTCGCGCTCTTGCGAATTCTTATAAGACCACGCGGGCCACACGCGCGCGTCGGCCGCGCGCACGTCGAAGTCCCCATGGCAACCTTCATCGCCGAGGCGAGGACACCAGCATGGTCATCGGCGCGGTCAGCATCGTCGCTGTCGTTGGCCCTGCCGCCGTCGTCGTCATCATCGTCGCCAGCTTAGCTACTATCATCATCGCGTCTTCTGTTGTCGACGCCGCCGTGATATCGCGCCCGCCCGAGTCACCGATTCGCGCTGAAGCGCCCGCGCGCTAGCGTGGCCTGCGAGACGCGCTGGGGCGCCCCCATCGGTCAGCGCCACCGTGGCCGCGTCGGTCGCGTCAGGCCAGCTTGCCGATTTGCGCGCGAGCCTGCGCGCTAGCGCGGCCGCGGCGGTGCGCCAGCGAGCGCCGAGCACTCATCACAGTCGCCGCCGCATGGGCGTTGCAAACCAATTTGCGGGTGAGCGCGCGGGACGATTGCACGAGCGGTGGAGTCGGCAATTTCAAGGTCGGCAGGGTGAGTCCTTTTTTTTTCCTCCCAAAGTGCATGGGGATCTACCCCCTCCCCTTTCTGGACTGACCCGCTCGCTTTTCTCCCATTGCAATGTGCGCACTATTATGACCCATCGCCCATCCTATAGGCGTTCGCACCATCCCAGGCAGAAGGACTCGCACTGAAGTGCCAGCTGAGAAGTGTCCAGCGGCCATTGCCACCGCAGCCGCGTCGGTCGCGCCAAAACAAGCTGGCTGCTACGCGCGCGAGCACGCGCTGGCTAGCGCGGCCGCAGAGACGCACCAGCCAACGCCAATCACCCATCGTAACCGCCGCTGCATGGGCTTTGCAAGCCGAATAGCGAGTGGGTGGGTGGGGTGATTGCGCGAGCAGCTGTTCTGACAGCTTCAAGTTTTTTTTCAGAATGACTCGCAACGCGTAGAATGCACCACGCAGATTGCGCCACAGGCGCTGCGCAGGAGAGATTGCGCAACATAGGTTGCACAACGTAGATGCCCCTCTCAACGAAAGAATTCGGATCCCCCCCCCTCCCCCCCGGGAGCATCACGCCGGCCAAACCGGATTCGACTTCGCTGCCCCGCCATTCTCTGCAAAATATATTGCGCGCGCTCGTTTATGAAGTACCACCAGTTTCCCGGAAATCCTTCGAGAGAACTGGACGAAGTGCACGCGCGCGCGTCGTCGCGCGCGCATGCCGAAATCTCGCAAAAACCGCGGGTTACGTATGGATTTCGAAACCAAGCGCCCCGAACAAAATATAAGTTGCGAGCTTGCAACATCAGCACTCGGAAAATGGACGCGCGCTTCTGCGATCCCTTAAGAAAACCGTCGTTTTTGTTTCAACATGTTCATCACGCAACATGTTCTTCGCATTCGACAGAAAAGGCCCCTCGCGCACGCAAGTCGAAATCATTCGAGCGCCCTTGCGCGCGCGCGCTGGGAAGGGGGGAGGGGGGGCACGATCCTTGTAAACTAATGTCATGTGGGCCACTCGCGCGCGTTGGCCGCGCGAGCATGTCGATTTCATTTCAAGACTTTCATCGCCGACGCGATGACATCATCGTCGTCATCCGCGTGATCAGCATCGGCGACGACATTGGCCTTGCCGCCGTCATCGTCGTTATCGCCGCCAGCATCGCTATTATCATCATCGTGTGTACCGTTGTCGACGTCGCCATGATACCGCGCCCGCCCAAGTCACCGACTCGCACTGACGCGCCCGCGCGTGAGCGCGGCCTGCGAGACGCGCCGGGAACTGCTTGGCGGTTAGCGCCACCACGGTCGCGGGCTAACGCGACCGCAAGGATGCACAAATCATCAGTACTCGTCGCAGTCGCCGCCACATGGGTTTTGCAAACCAGTTTGCGGTTGGGTCGGTGGGATGATTGCGCGAGCAATGGAGTCGACAACTTCGAGTTGTTTAAGACTTATCGCGCGTGCATTGCTCAACGTAGATGCCACCGCACATAAATTGCACCACATTGGCTGCACAATTTAGTTTTCACAACATCTATTGCAGTAGAAAGATTGCACCACATATCTTGCGCAACAATATGCCACATATTTTGCAAAACATTGATGTCACCACATATATCCTCGTTTCCAAAAGAGTATTCGGATATACCCCCCTTTCTCCGGGGTTATCGGCCCATCTTCTCGTATAACAATGTACATATGACTCTGCCCCATCGTCCGTCCTAAATATGAATTCGCACCACCCTAACCAGTCCTGAGTTCGATCCCCCCTCATCCTCTGCAAGAGATGTTACGCGCGCACACTCGTTAATCACAAATCATCCGTTTTCCAGAAAAACCTTGCAACAAACGGGACGAAGTGCGCACGCGCATGCCACAATCTTTCAAACATCTACAGCTTCGAGAAAAAAAGGAGTTGAACATCGAGCGCCACGAAGATATGTTTTGTTTGACCTGCGCCCGCTCTTTTGCAAATGTTGGCGAACACTTCAGTTTTTTTCTCCAAAATTCTCATACAATGCTATTAACCGCGCCTCTCGCGCGCACATGTCGAAATCGTTCGAAGGCCCTTGCGCGCGTGTTGTCGCAAGAACCCTTTGCAAAACATGTGAAGAAATATGCGCGCGTCGTCGAGCGCGAATGCCGAAATTCTTCATGAACTTTCGGTGTCGTAAGGATATCAAAAACGAGAGCCCCGAAGACGTATCAAAACACATGGTTTTGCAACATCAGGCTTCAAAGGAAAATCTGGCGTTCGCGGTTTTGCGGTTGTAATAAAGGATAAATTTTCTTACGTTTAGATCAAATTTGCCAAAAGGGCCTCTAGTGCCGCATGTCGAAATCGTTCGAACGCTCTTGCGTGAGTGCTGCTGGGCGGGCACGACCCGTGTCAAACAATACCACGCGGGCCACTCGCGCGCGTCGGCCGCGCGCGCATGGCGACCTCCTTCCAAAACATTCATCGCCGGCGCAAGGACATCTTCATCGTTATCGGCGGGCGTGATCACCATCTGCGCTTTCATCTCCACCATCGTCATCATCATCATCATCATCATCGCTATTATCATAATCGTGTCGCAAACAGTCGCATTAAGCAGGGGTCCAGAGCCAGACTCCCCCCTCCCCACCTCCCGCCAAATGTCGAAACGCCGAATAAGAAAACGTTCACAAGAGAGTGAAAAAGAGAACAAACAAACAAAAAACAGAGATAGAAACAGAGAGAGAGAGAGAAAGCGAGACAGAGACAGAGACACAGAGAGAGAGAAAGAAAGACAGAGGAAGAGCTTAACAGTGAGAGTGGAAGGGAAAGGCTGGGGGCGGGGGCCAGGACGGACGGACGAAAAGAGAGAGAGAGAGAGACAGAGAGAGCAAGAAAGAGAGAGAGACATGGTACAAGTATGAAGAGACTGCACGTGTACACACATGTACGCACGCAAGGCCACTCATGAGTACATCGGAGGTTGGGGGATGAGATCGAAGCGGGACGGAGAACCCCCCACCGGGAAATCGGTTCCGGCTTCGTGTTCGTGTCGTGCGTGCGGACGAGCCGAAGTTGCGCGAGCGGGCGCGAGGAATGATTTCTCCTCCAGCTGGGGCGCGGCGAGGACGGAAGACTCTTCCTCCGGTTGGCTGGCGGGTGAGAGGGGTGTCCCGCCGTTGGGTCCCGATGGTGTCGTGTGGTGTTTCGTGGTGGTGTCTCGATGGGGTCTCGATGGTGTCCCCGTGCTGTCCCGATTGGTTTCCTGACTGGTGTCCGGGTGGTGTCCTGATGGTTGTCCAGCTAGTGTCCCAGTTGGAGTTCCGATCGGTGTTTCGATGGAGGATCGAGGATCGACGATCGACGACCGATGATCGACGAACGTGTCTCGCCGTGGTATCTCGATGGTGTCGTGTGGTGTCGCGTGGTGTGCCGTGAGGTGCCGCGGTGTCCCAATGGTGTCCCGCGGTGTCCCGACGGTGTCTCGGTGGTGTCTCGATGGTGTCTCGATCGTGTCCTAGTGGTGTCCCGATTGGTGTCCCGATTGGTGTGCCGATGGTGTCCCGACGGCCCAGTGGTGACTCGATGGTGTCCTGATGGTACCCCTATTTCAGTTCCGATTGGTGTCCCGATGGAGGATTGAGGATCGACGATCGACGAACGTGTCCCGCCGTGGTATCTCGATGGTGTCGTGTGGTGTCGCGTGGTGTGCCGTGAGGTGCCGCGGTGTCCCAATGGTGTCCCGCGGTGTCCCGACGGTGTTTCGGTGGTGTCTCGATGGTGTCTCGATGGTGTCCCGGTGGTGTCCCGACTGGTTTCCCGAAAAGCGTCAGTTGTCATCAGTGGGTTTTCCCCCCCAAGCTCCTTATCACCCGAAGGGTGGTCGTACAGGTATTATATAGACAGACAGACAGACAGACAGACAGAAAGACAGACAGGCAGGCAGGCAGGCAGCCAGACTGACAAACAGACAGGCAGACAGGGTCTCAGACAGAAAAATACAGGCAGACAGGCAGGAAGAGCCAGACAGCTAAAGTTCTTAGCCGTGTAGCGCACGATGGGCCGCCCAGTGTCAAACACGTGCGCTTTGACTTTGCACTTGAGCTACAGCTTTGTTGCTCTAGCTCCAGCGTAGGAGGCTTCGAGTGAGACGGGATTGGTTTGGAGCGGTCCAGGGAGGGTGTGAAGCCCACGGTGCCCGCGGCCCGACCAGAAAGCAGCTGTTTGCTGTATGGTGGTTGTTTTTCTTCGTTGTGGTACTCTTTGGCGCTGCAGCTGTGCCGTTCGAGCTTCAGCTTACGTCGGATCCCGCGAGTGAGGCGGGAGCGGCTTGGGGAGAGGGTGTGAATCCCACGGCGCCCTTGTCCCGGCCAGAAAACAGCGTTGAATTGCACTGCGACCTTGTGCGTTGTTTTTTTGAGCTGAGGTTTTGCTGGAGGAGGAGGAGGAGGAGGAGGAGGAGGAGGAGGAGGAGGAAGTTCAGGAATCTGCGAGTGCAGCGGGAGTGGCCTGGAGAGGGCCAAGGAGGGTGAAAATCCAGCGGGGCCCCTCTCCCTGACCAGGCAACAGTTGGTTGTTGCATTGCTGTTTGTTTTGCGTTGCTGCTTTCTTTGGCGCTGCAGCTGTTCTGTTCTAGCTTCAGCTTCGACTTCCGTTTGTGAGGCGGGAGTGGTTTGGAGAAGCCCAGGGACCCAGGGAGGGTGTGAAGCCCGCGGCGCCCTCGTCCCGATCAGGAACACGCTTGTGTTGAGTTTCCGTTGTTCGTGCTTTGCTTTTGTGCTGAAGCTTTGCTGCTCTGGCTCCAGATCGGGATTCCGCGAGTGAAGCGGGAGTGGTCGGGAGACGTCCAGGATCAGAAAAGGGCTGCTAGTTGCATTGCTGTCTGCTGTTTGTTTTGCGCTGCATGTTTCTGTTGCGCTGCAGCTGTTCTAGCTTCAGGTCCGTTGTGAGGCGGGGGTGGTCTGGAGAAGCTCAGGGACCCGGGGGGTGGGTGCGAAGCCCGCGAAGCCCGCGAAGCCCTCGTCCCGACCAGCAGCATTCTTCCATCGAAGTCGTCGGTTGGTCGAGCTCGGCTTGTGGGCTGCAGCTCGGCCGTTTCGGCTTCAGCTCAGGCTTCCGCGCGCGAGGCGCGAGCGCGGCGGGGAGAGGTCCGGGGGAGGGTGCGCGCCCTTCGAGCATCCGGCGCCCACGACCACTTGTGCAATGCTGGGGCTGGTTGGGCGGGCTGAGCCTCCAGTCGACCCGCATCAAATGGAGATCCCTGCCTAGAAGCACCCTGCTTGCCTTCAGGGTGCCCTGGGTTTCTTGGGTTTCGATGGTTTTGCGATGGGAAGCGTGGCGTTCCCACGCCAAGGATCGATGGGCATCGTGGGGTGTCAGGGTTAGGTTTCTTGTGGAAGGTTTCTTGTGGTCGGACCCTTACTGTAGTGAGGATGAGCAGTTTTTCGGAGGCCTAGAGGCTGACACCAACACCAATCTCGGCGGTGTGCCTCCATCGAGGGAGCATGCTCCCGATCTCGGCGATGGTGGTAATTCTCGGGCTTCCTGGATGGCCAAAATATTACCACCAGAGACAACAAATATAGGATCATCTTCCCCTGGTGAAGGCAACCCTTTGTGTTAGCGTTGCTGCCCATTTCCAGGCCTCCAGAATTTTTCCAGAATTACCCCTGCACCCTTCCCTTTCGGCCCATCCTTGGCCGCTTTCGCTGGCCGCGCCCCGCTCGCACAGTGTCGACAGGGCCTGCCAGGGCCCTCGCATCCTTCTCGCACGTCCCGAATTTGCTGGTTGACTGCAGCCGTTCTGCATGGTCCGTTTGGCTGATCTCGTGGGTCGGCTTGATCTCGCTGGCGTGGCCGCTCTGGCTGGTCTGGCTGGCCTCGCCGGAGGACATTGCACTGACATTGCTACCCTTTGCGCGTCGCTACCCTGATCAGAGAGTACCCATGGAGAGCTCTGGTCAGTAGCGGCATCGGTACTTGTGTGTCCCCCCGCATGGTCTGCTCGGCTTGAATGATCGGGTCCCACTGGTCGATCAGATGGTTGGTCTGCTGGGTCTCCCCCGGTTGGTCGGTTTGGCGTCGTCGGTCTGGTCGGTGTGTTTGTCTGGTCGGTGTGTGCGTGTGTGTTGGGGCTCTGTTTTAGTTGAAGTCATGATTTGCTGGTTCGTCTGATTGGTCTTGTTGGTCTGTCTCGTCTGGATTGTCTATTCGCTCTGCTGGTTGGTCGGTTTGGTCTCGATTCGTCTGTTTGGTTTGTGAGGTCTGCTTAACGTTGTTGGTCCGTCTGTCTGTTTGGTCGAACCTCCGCGACCTGACGTTTCTCATCCTTCCCCCCCCCTCTTCTCGTCATCCATTCCTTCTCCAGGGCGCACGCGGAAGCTTAGCCGAAAGACTCTCGGCAGCGTGTTGCGCCGTTTTGGGCGCCCCTGGGGCCATCTTCGAACCACTTCGAAGAGCGTGGCCCTTTGTCTCTCGAATGTTGTTCGTTCGCCAGGGTAGTATCCTGCACCGTACCAGTTCCGTCTGCTTCATTTTACTCACATCGCCTGGTGCCTCCGATGTGGAGAGGTTGGTCTGGATGGGCTGGTCGGTTCGGTTGCCCTGACAGGTGGTTGGCCTGCTTGGCCTGGCCGGTACAGAGGATGCGCAGAGCCCCTCGGCGTAGGGTGAGATTTATCAGGGCGAGAGAACGCACAGAAACATGACGAGGAAGAGCACGGCCCCTAACGAGGACGAGCCATGAGCCAATGTTAGCCAGAGGGGGAGCAGGAAGAGGAGGAGGAGGAGGAAGAGGAGTATGAGAAGGAACGCGAGTATAGTCATGACGGGAGGAGGGCGACGACCAGTCCGAGCAACAAAACCCAGCCGCAACCGCGACAGCATCACCGGCATCGGCATGAGGAGGAAACAGAAGGCGAGGAGGAGCGGACAGAGGAGAGAGGAGGGAGGGAGTGCTTGTGCCGCCATACCACCAGGCCAGGCGCTGGGACAGCAGATGTTTGAGCTTCAAGCGGCCTGGAGCGAACAGACGGACACAGACGGACGGACGGACGGACGGCCGGACAGGCAGGCAGGCAGACAGACAGACAGACCGCTGGACTGAGATGGACAGACACAGAGGCGCACAGACTGAGAGCATGGAAAGAGAAGCGGAGAAGGCGAGGGGCTTGGCATCGCTCGGACGTGTGCATTTCTCCCTCGGCGAGGACCATCGAGGAGCATCCTTCATCATTTGGGGAAAAGACCACGCACGAAACCGAAAAAAAGCACAGGGAATGGACGTCCGAGCGATGCCAAGAGGAGAGGGGGGAGCCCGCCGCGAGCGAGGGTTGGCGGTGACGGAGCGGGCCGGCGAGCGCGGAGGGGGGGCCCAGGCCTCGGGACACTCGCGCCCCGCCTCCCTGAGAAATCGCAGGGGATCGCGTGCGAGCTCGGCTTGCCCCGGTCAGCCGCCCCTCTTCCCCCTCCTTGGTCTGCCGCTTGCCACCCCAAGGGCGACGATGCCGCGCTCTGGCGTTGGCAGAGGGCGGGTGATGACGTGTGTCATTCTCTTGGTCCGATGCGTCTGTTTAGCTGCTGGTGGTTATCGTCATCGTCGTCGTCATCATATGTAATTTGCCTTGTCGTCATACTCCTCCTCCTCCTCCTCCTCCTCCTCCTTCCCCTCCTCTTCCTCCTCCCCCCTCCTCCCCCCCGAAGCCTCCCCTTGGAGCCTCCCTTGTCACTCAGGCCGTCGTTATCCTCCTCCCTCCACCCATTTTGTTTCTAATTGGCTCCTCTTTGTCTCACCATGAGACGTGCCGTCACGGTGGGCTGGGCGTTTCGCTTGCGACTTCCTCACTGGTTGCAATATTGAAGCTTGAAGCCTTTTCCACAGTTGCACGGATGGCGGGCGGGCCGTTTTCAAAATAGGGCTCTCGCTTTGGCGCCGCGTACGGTCGTCCTCCAAATGCACCAAGCAGTTGCGCGGATGGAGAGCGGTCCGTTCTCATGTTTAGGCTCTCGCCTGGGCGCCGCGCTCACTGCTGCTGTTATATCTCATCCTCTGGCGCGTGGCGGTCGTTACCAGGGCTCCCCTCCCCCCCGTTTGACGGTAGCGATGATACGTGATGGGGGACCTTCCCTGGAAGACACATCTAAACATCTAGTTCGGTTGCTCATTTCCCCAGCGGCAGCTGCAGTCGGAAGGACCGCATGGTATCTAAAATTCCTCCCTGAACCATCTGTGTGTTTTTACACCGACTCCATGAAGAAAGTTAGACACGAATGGCGATGTCTCAAAAGTAGATACGTTTAGATACGATCTCATTTTTTTTTTTTGGTACGGGAGGTCCACTTGGACCCCCCGGTCCCGACGATCGTGGCCGAGGCGATCGCGGCGTGCCCCCTGTCCGGCGTGCCCCGCCCCGCCCAGGCGCTGCCGGTACCCAGGGCCCCACTCCCCCCTTCCTGCTTTCTCGCTCTCCTCCTCCTCCTCCTCCTCCCTCGCTCCCTCCCTCCCACCCTCCCTCCCTCCCTCCCTCCCACTTCACTAATTTTGCGCCCCAGGGCCCACTGAGGCCCCAGGGGCCCCAGATTAGTGAAGTGATGTTTTGTCCCACGTGAGGACCGCGAGATTCATCACTTCGCTAAACCGAACCCAGGACGACAGTCAGGGGCCGAACTGCTGCTGTGATGCAACATCGGTCTCGTATCCCACCATTCGTATTCCCTGCGAGCACAGTGGAATACCCCATGCCAAGAAACACCCTGCTTGCCTCCAGGGCGCCCTGGGCCTCCTGGGTTTCGATGGTTTTGCCATAAAAAGCGTGACGTTATCACACCAGGAGGAGGAGGAGGAGGAGGAGGAGGAGGAGGAGGAGGAGGAGGCAGAAGCCGATGGACGTCCTGGGGTCTCAGGGTTGGGTTTCTGGTGGAAGGTCTCTTGTGGTCGAGCTCCCACTGTAACTCCTCCCTGTCGCACCTCGAGGCCGGTCGGAAGGGCGGGCCGGACGTTTCGCTTGCGACATCTTTGCCATCTATGAGCCTGAAGCTTAGAAATTGGCAACAGCTTCAGGGATTGAGGGCGGGTCGTTTTCAAAATGTGGCTCTCGCCTGAGCGCCGCGCGCAATCGTTTGAAACATTTGCAAGAACTGTGCGGATTGAGGACGGCTCGTTTTCAAAATGTGGTTCTCGCCTCAGCGCCGCGCACACTCGCTTTGAACATGGCAAGAGTTTTACAGATTCCCATGGCTAACTTTCCAGAAATGGTGTTTTCGAGTGGTTCAGGCTTGTCAGGGCGCAACAGTTACGTTGATTCGTGGTGTTCCAGTCCCAGGAACGGCGTGGCATTGAAGTCTTAAGAATGATGTCTTGGCACGCTTCCGGATTTTCACACGGCTGTCTCCCAGCGGGGCACGCCCGTCAGTGGAAATGAATATTTTATGGGGCCTATGAAGAGGGAGCTTGGAGGGAGGGTGTATTCCAACATCGTTGACGAGTCTTGGGTTTACACTGGTCCTCGTCGACTTCCTCCTGCTCCTGGAGTCCTCCTCCTCCTCCTCTTTCTCGTCGTCCTCCCCCTCCTCCTCCTCCTCCTCCTCCTCCTCCTCCTCCTCCTCCTCCTCCTCCTCCTCCTTCCGCCGGAAGCCTCTTCCCCGAAGCCTCCTCCCCACCGAGGCCTCCTCCCCCTCCCCCAGAAGCCCCCCCCCCGAAGCCCACCCTCTGCCTCGCCGCCCGCCGTTCGCAACGCCGGCCCCTCCCAGGGCGTTTGGCGCGCGCCCGCCGCGCGCGCGCGGCACCGCGGCCCGACCCCACCACCCCTGGCGCGCCCGGCGCGGCCCTGACTGGGGCGAGGAGGCCGCAAGGAGGGGCGGGGCGGGGGGGGGGAGCGGGGGGGGGGAAGCAGCAGGACGGGCAGGAGGGAGGGAGGAGGAGGAGGACGAGCGCGAGGCGGAGGAGGGAAGGGAGGGAGGGAAGGGGGGGGCACGAGCCTCCTCCTCCGCCTTTGGGGCGACGAGGCCGGCAGGCGTGAAGGGGACGGGAAGGAGGAGGAGGAGGAGGAGGAGGAGGAGGAGGAGCAGGAGGAGGAGGCGGAAGGAGGAGCAGCAGGAGCAGGAGAAGGAGGAGGAGCAGGAGGAGGAGGGGGAGGAGCAGGAGAAGGAGGAGGAGGAGGAGGAGGAGGAGGAGGAGGAGGAGAAGGAGGAGGAGGAGGAGGAGCAGCAGGAGGAGGAGGAGGAGTTGGAGGAGGAGGAGGAGGAGGAGAACCAGTGTAAACCCAAGGGTCATCAACGATGTTGGAATAATCCCTCCCTCCAAGCGCCGTGTTCGTAGGCCCCTGCAACCGTTCATTTCCGGTGAGGGAACTGCCTCATTGGAAGATATTTGTTTGAAGACTCCGAAGCGTGCCAAAACATTGTTCTAGGGATTCCAACGCCATGAGTCAACCTGACTGTTGCGTCTTGACGATCCTGAGTCGTGCCAGAACGCCATTCCTGGGACTTGAAACAACGTAAGCGTTGCAACCGCATGATCCTGAATCCTTCCAAAACGTCATTTCTGGTACGCTGATCATGAGAATCCGTGAAACTCCTGCAAAGTTTATAAACGAACATACACGGCGCTGAGTCGAGAGCTCGATGAAACTCTTATAAACGTTGCGGCGCTAGGCGAGAGCCATAGTTTGAAAACGATTCGTTTTCAAAATGTGAAGCTCTTCCAAATATTAAAAACGAATGTGCGCAGCGGTAAGGCGAGAGCCACATGTTGAAAACGGCCCGCCCTGCATCCGTGAAGCTGTTTTCCGTTTTAAAGTTTCAGAGTCATAGATGGTGAGCAAGTCGCAGGCGAAACGCCTGGCCCGCCCTAAAAGCGGGCCTCGGGGTGCGACAGAGAGGAGTTAGGTGCAAGGAAAAGGAATTGAGGAGGAGGAGGAGAAGGAGGAGGAGGAGGAGGAGGAGGAGGAGGAGGAGGAGGATGGTCGAGGAGGAGGAGGAGAGAGGAGGAGGAGGAGGAGGAGAAGGAGGAGTTGAAGGAGCAGGAGGATGGGGAGGGGGAGGGGGAGGGGGAGGGGGGGTGGGAGGAAAAGGAGGAGGAGGAGGAGGTCGAGGAGGAGGAGGAGGATCATGATGATGATGAGGAGGAGGAGAAGGAGGAGGATGAGGAGGAGGAAGAGGAAGAGGAGGTCGACGAGAAGCAGGAAGAGGTCGACAAGGAGCAGGAGGAGGAGGATGAGGAGGAGGAGGAGGAGGAGGTCGACGAGGAGGATGCGGAGTAAGAGGAGGAGGTGCAGGTCGACGAGGAGCAGGAGAAGGAGGAGGAGGAGGAGGACAAGCATCGAGGGTCGAGGATATGATTTCTAAGCATTTCATAGGCCCTCTTTTTAGCCTCCTGGGGCGCCCTTGCCCTCGTGGCTGGATCCGCCTTCAATCTTGAGGGGTCTTCTCTGTCTCGGAGGTTTTGGGGGAATCGGTCTTGGACCAAGAGGTCTCTGGAGAGGCCGTAGTGGACTTGGAAAAGGCCCTTCCGCTCTGGGAACGACGACTCCGCTGAGGACGACGACGCGGGCGATGGCGGCGGCGGTGGCTGCTAAGACGACGACAAGGCATGGTGACGACGCGACGGCGACTATGGCAAAGGCACGACGACGGCGACAGCGACGGCGACGACGACGACGATGACGACGACAGAAGAAGAATGTCGCGTTCCCTGCTGCTCCTCGCGGGCACCAGAAAAGGAGGGCCCTTAGGTTACTCTGGAATTTCTGAGATTTCTCCTGTTCCTCCGCCTCGTGCTCCGCCTCCTCCTCACCTTCCTCGGTTTCTGAAAGTTACCGAAAAGTGTTCAAGGGATGCTTCAGGGTATTGGGCCCAAGGTGTTTTCAGTACATGGTCCCGCGGACGGACGCTGATACCCACAAGCCTCCTGGTCTCTCTCCCCCTCATCCTTCCTCTCATCACTCTCTTCCCCTCCTCTACCCCCTTCCCTCTCCTCCTTCTGACGACGACGACGGCAGCAAGGCCACGAATCCGGCGGAGGCGACGGTGGCGGCGACGACGACGACGACGACGACGACGAAGGTGACGACGACGACGACGACGACGACGACGACGACGACGACGACGACGACGGCGACGACGACGGCGACGACGACGACGACGACGACGGCGGCGGCGGCGGCGGCGGCGGCGGCGGCGGCGCCGGCGCCGGCGCGAGGCGCCCCTCGGCGACCACCCCGCCGGCGGCTGCCTCCGCCATGGAGGCCGGCCCCCGCCGCGCCGGCCCGGGCGGCCGTCCGCTCGTGCGCGGCAGCCCGTCGGCCGTGCCCGGAGATCCCGGCGATGCAATTTTCGGGCCAGACCCAGACCCCCTCGAGTAAAGAAAAAAATTCAAGGAGGGAGGTTTTTCGCATTTTCGGGCTCGGGGGCCCTCACCGGGCCTCGGGAGCGTCAAAAAACGACTTGGGATGACAAACCGGTCCTGGGGAAGGGGTCGAGAACTCTGGGGTCGACGTAACGAAAAATTCATTACGTCGGGGGTCTGGGACGGAAAGGGGGGGCGGGGACAGGGAAAGAGGGGGTTACGAATTTTTCATTACGTCGACCCCAGA
>CAUYUJ010010749.1:0-26674 GCA_963575745.1 Prorocentrum cordatum
ACACGAAAATAAAGGTGTCCGAGGCCCAGGGGGGGGCTGCCCTGGGAAGCCTGGAGGAGGCGGGGCAGGGGGACGAACGACACGACACGACACGACACGAAAACAAGTGGCACGCGTGCCCTAGCTCTTGCACCAAGGAGCTGAGAGGGACAGGAGGCATTCGCCTCCTTCCTCCAGGAGTTTCCTTCTGTGGCCGGGGGGTGGGGGGGGAGGACGAATGACGAACGAACGAACGAACGACGACGAAAATAAAGAGGTCCGAGCTCTAGAGCACAGCTGTGCAAGAGAATAAAGGCTTCGGCGGCCCAGGGGGGCTGCCCTGGGAGGCCCGTGGGCAGGAGGGGTCCAGGGCCCAGGGAAGCAGGGGCAGGCCAGCGGGTGATTCTGAGAGGCTCGGCAGGAGGAGCAGGAGGAGCAGGATGAGGGAGGGAGAAGGGTACCCGAATGAAGGGAGACCTCCATACGGAATATGCCCGAAAATAAAGATGTCCGAGCTCTAGAGCACAGCTGTGCAAGAGAATAAAGGCTTCGGCGGCCCAGGGGGGCTGCCCTGGGAGGCCCGTGGGCAGAAGGGGTCCAGGGCCCAGGGAAGCAGGGGCAGGCCAGCGGGTGTCCTGGGAGGCCCGGGGGAGGGGGGGGGCCGGAGGAAAGGCAGGGGGACGAACGACACGACACGACACGAAATAAATGGTGTCCGAGGCCCGTGGGCGGGCCCTGGAAAAGCCTGGAGGGGGGGGGGGGGGTGCAGGGGGGGGGCAGGGGGAGACGACACGACACGACCACGACACGAAATAAAGGTGTCCGAGGCCCAGGGGGCGGCTCCCTGGGAAGCCTGGAGGATGGGGCATGGGGACAACGACACTACACGACACGAAAATAAGGTGTCCGAGGCCCCGAGGGGCTGCCCTGGGAGCCTGGACGGGGGGTGGAATGGGGGGGAGCAAGGGGACGAACTACACGAGCACGACACGAAAAAATGGTGTCCGAGCTCAGGGGGGGGACTGCCCCGGGAAGCCTGGAGGGGGGGGGGGGGGGGGGGGGGGGGGGCCCCCACGGCCGGGGGGGGGGGGCATGGGGAACTAACGACACGCCACGACACGACACGAAGATAAAGGTGTCCGAGGCCCAGTGGTGGGCCCTGCCCTGGGAAGCCTGGAGGAGGGGGGGCAGAGGGACGAACGACACGACACGACACGACACGAAAATAAAGATGTCCGAGCTCTAGAACACAGCTGTGCAAGAGAATAAAGGGTTCCGTGGCCCAGGGGGGCTACCCTGGGAAGCGTGGAACACGAGGTGGGGCATGGGAGGGCCAGTTGGACCGAGGATGGCCCCCAAAGGACGATGTGCCGCAGAGGAGCTGGGTCTCGGGGGGTCGGGTGGGGGAGCCAGGGGCGCACGAACTACACGAACGAAACGAAATGAAGGTGGGGAAAGACGTGGAACGGAGGGGTGCAGGCGGGGGGAGGGGGAGGGTGCCCAGGGGGACGAACGACACGAACGACACGAATGACATGAAAATAAAGGGTTCCGTGGCCCAGGGGGACTGCCCTGGGAAGCCTGGACGGGGAGCAGGGGGGGGTCAGGGCCAGTGGGACGAACGACACGAACGACACGACCACGACTAAAATACAGAGCTCCGTGGCCCAGGGGGCTGCCCTGGAAAGCGTGGGCGGAGGGGGGCTCCCAAGAGCTTTCACGGGGGGGGGTCCCAAGGCCTTCTAGGAAAATAAAGGGTTCCGTGGCCCAGGGAGGCTGCCCTGGGAAACGTGGACGGAGGGGGGCAGGGGGAGGGCCAGGGGGACGAGGTGCCCCCAAAGGACGAGGTGGCCCAGAGGAGCTGGGTCTCGGGGGGCAGGGTGGGGGAGCCAGGGGGACGAAGGACACGAACGAAACGAGAATAAAGGGGGGAAGCGTGGACGGAGGGGGGCAGGCGGGGGGCAGGGGGAGGGGGGGCCAGGGGGACGAACGACACTAACGACACGAATGACATGAAAATAAAGAGTTCCGTGGCCCAGAGGCTGCCCTGGAAAGCCTGGCGGGGGCCGTGGGGTCAGGGCCAGGGACGACGACACGAACGACACTACCACGACTAAAATCCAGAGCTCCGTGGCGGATGGGGCTGCCCTGGAAAGCGGGGGGGCGGGGCGGAAAGGGGCTCCAGGGGTTTCACGGGAAGGGGGGTCCCAAAGCCTTCAAGGAAAATAAAGGGTTCCGTGGCCCAGGCCACGACTAAAATACAGAACTCCGTGGCCCAGGGGGCTGCCCTGGAAAGCGTGGGCGGAGGGGGGCTCCCAAGAGCTTTCACGGGGGGGGGGGGTCGCAAGGCCTTGAAGGAAAATAAAGGGTTCCGTGGCCCAGGGAGGCTGCCCTGGGAAACGTGGACGGAGGGGGGCAGGGGGAGGGCCAGGGGGACGAGGTGGCCCAGAGGACGAGGTGGCCCAGAGGAGCTGGGTCTCGGGGGGCAGGGTGGGGGAGCCAGGGGGACGAACGACACGAACGAAACGAGAATGAAGGGGGGAAGCGTGGACGGAGGGGCGCAGGCGGGGGACAGGGGGAGGGGGGGCCAGGGGGACGAACGACACGAACGACACGAATGACATGAAAATAAAGGGTTCCGTGGCCCAGGGGGACTGCCTTGGGAAGCCTGGACGGGGAGCAGGGGGGGGGGTCAGGACCGGGGGGACGAACGACACGAACGACACGACCACGGCTAAAATACAGAGCTCCGTGGCCCAGGGGGCTGCCCTGGAAAGCGTGGGCGGAGGGGGGCTCCCAAGAGCTTTCACGGGGGGGGGTCCCAAAGCCTTCAAGGAAAATAAGGGGTTCCGTGGCCCAGGGAGGCTGCCCTGGGAAACGTGGACGGAGGGGGGCAGGGGGAGGGCCAGGGGGACGAGGTGCCCCCAAAGGACGAGGTGGCCCAGAGGAGCTGGGTCTCGGGGGGCAGGGTGGGGGAGCCAGGGGGACGAAGGACACGAACGAAACGAGAATAAAGGGGGGAAGCGTGGACGGAGGGGGGCAGGCGGGGGGCAGGGGGAGGGGGGGCCAGGGGGACGAACGACACGAACGACACGAATGACGGAAAATAAAGGGTTCCGTGGCCCAGGGGGGCTGCCCTGGGAAGCCTGGACGGGGGGCAGGGGGGGGTCAGGGCCAGGGGGACGAACGACACGAACGACACGACCACGACTAAAATACAGAGCTCCGTGGCCCAGGGGGCTGCCCTGGAAAGCGTGGGCGGAGGGGGGCTCCCAAGAGCTTTCACGGGGGGGGGGTCCCAAGGCCTTCAAGGAAAATAAAGGGTTCCGTGGCCCAGGCCACGACTAAAATACAGAGCTCCGTGGCCCAGGGGGCTGCCCTGGAAAGCGTGGGCGGAGGGGAGCTCCCAAGAGCTTTCGGGCTTTCACGGGGGTGGGGGGGGTCGCAAGGCCTTGAAGGAAAAATAAAGCGATGCCGTGGCCAGTGATGCTGCCCTGGGAAAACGTGGGACGGAGGGGGCAGGGGATGGCCAGGGGGACGAATGTGGCCCCGCAAAAAAAAAAAAAAAAAGGGGACGAGGTGGCCCAGAGGAGCTGGGTCTCGGGGGGCAGGTTGGGGGAGCCAGGGGTGACGAACGAACCACGAACGAAACGAACGAGAATGAAGGGGGGAAGCGTGGACGAGGGGCGCAGGCGGGGGCAGGGGGAGGGGGGGCCCAGGGGGAAGAACGACCGACGCACGAATGAGGGTTGCGAAAGGTTCCCTTGGCCCAGGCGACTGCCCTGGGAGCCTGGACGGGGAGCAGGGGGGGGTCAGGGCGCAGGGGGACGAACGACACGAACGACACGACCACGACTAAAATACAGAGCTCCGTGGCCCAGGGGGCTGCCCTGGAAAGCGTGGGCGGAGGGGGGCTCCCAAGAGCTTTCACGGGGGGGGGGTCGCAAGGCCTTCAAGGAAAATCCGCCGACCCCTTGGGGTCATCGGCGTGTGAGATGCTTCCCCCCTCCCCAAACCCCTCCCCCCGGAGCCTGGTCCGGTCGTTTTGGAGGGGGGGGGGGGGGGTCCGGCCGGATTCCCCGGGATCCGCCGGCGCGGTCCGGGGGGGGTCATCCGCTCCAGAGAGTCTGCTGGGGGGGCCGCAAACGAGCGAAGAGGCTCCCAAGAAGCTCTGCAGACGGTCCAAGAGGGCCCCGAGTCGCCGAAACAACACTCGAAGACGGTCAAGATGGCCTCCAGATGGCCCCAGATGCCTCCAAGACGCCCCAAGAAGCTTCCAAGACGCCTCCCAAGATGGCCCCAAGAGGCCAAAATCGTCGATTTCCATTGGTTTTTTCAACGTTTTTGGCCTTCGCGTTTTTTCGGGCTTCCGTCGCTCCAAGACGGCGAAAGAAGCCCCCAAGACGGCATCAAGACGACCCGAGAGGCTCCCAAGTGGGCCCCAACACGGCCCAAGAGCGCCTCAAAACGGCTCAAGAGGGCCTTCAGACAGTCCAAGAGGGCCCACAGAGGGGCCCAAGAAAGGCTCCAGACGGGGACCACGAAACTAAAATTCTAGCCTTCCGCCCCAAAAGGCGCCAAGGAGGCCCCAAGAGGCCTCCAAGAGGCTCCAAGAAGCCCCCAAGAGGCCCCCAACAAGCCCAACAAAAGCCCCAAGCTGCCCCAAAACAGCTCCCCAGAAGCCTCCAAACTGCCTCCCGCAGGCCCCCGAGAGGATTCTCACGACGACGGCGCCAGAGGCTCCCACAACGGTCAACGAAGCCCCCAAGATGGCCCCAAAAAGGTGCCCAGCCTACGCCGACGAGTCTGTCGCCGCCATTGTCGTCCTCGTCGTGTTCTCCTGCTCCTTCTCATCCTCCTCTTCCGCCCCCTCCTCCCGTCTCCCCTCTCAGCTTTCTGTCTCGTATTCCCTCCACTGGCTCACTTTTCACCTTCACCGCCTTTGGCTGCTCCCCCATCCTCCCTCCTCCACGTCCCCCTTATCCATCCCGTCCCCAGCGGTCAGATTCCTCGCAACTTCCGTGCCTTGTCGCAATGCTCGTCACTTGGTTCCGCCGGGCGTTTCGGAGGGTCTCTCCGCGGCGCTCGTCCCGCTTTAAAACACTTCGCGCACACCACTGGGTTGTTTCGCTTGAAATAATTCTTCTTCTGGTCTTTCGACAAATGGCCCCCGTCTGAAAACGCTGGTTTCTTCCCGTCCCCGTTCGGTGGGCACGCGGAGCATTCAAACTTTTTCGCCCCCGTGCGCGCATCGCCCCAGAAAAAAAAACAAGGGGTCGGCGGATGTGGCGTAAGCTTGAAGAATAAAGGGTTCCGTGGCCCAGGGAGGCTGCCCTGGGAAACGTGGAAACTGAGGGGGCAGGGGTAGGCCCATGGGGACAGGTGCCCCAGAGACGAGGTGGCCCAAGAGCTGGGTCTCGGGGGGCAGGGTGGGAGCCAGGGGACAACGACCCACGAACGAACGAGAATGAAGGGGAAGCGTGGACGGAGTGGGTGCAGGCGGGGGCAGGGGGAGGGGGGCAGGGACGAACGACACGACCTGTTGAACGGGGGTAATGAAAATAAAAGGGGTTTGAAGGGGCCAGGGGGGCTGCCCTGGGAAACCTGGACGGGGGGCAGGGGGGGGTCAGGGCCAGGGGGACGAACGACACGAACGACACGACCACGACTAAAATACAGAACTCCGTGGCCCAGGGGGCTGCCCTGGAAAGCGTGGGCGGAAGGGGGCTCCCAAGAGCTTTCACGGGGGGGGGTCCCAAGGCCTTCAAGGAAAATAAAGGGTTCCGTGGCCCAGGGAGGCTGCCCTGGGAAACGTGGACGGATGGGGGCAGGGAGGGCCAGGGGGACGAGGTGCCCCCAAAGGACGAGGTGGCCCAGAGGAGCTGGGTCTCGGGGGGCAGGGCGGGGGAGCCAGGGGGACGAAGGACACGAACGAAACGAGAATAAAGGGGGGAAGCCTGGACGGGCTGCCCTGGGAAGCTTGGACGGGGGGCAGGGGGTGGTGAGGGCCAGGGCCAGGGGGGCGAACGACACGAACGACGAACGACACGAAAATAAAAGGTTCCGTGGCCCAGGGTCGCTGCCCTGGGAAGCCTGGACGGGCTGCTCTGGGAAGGCTGGACTGGATGGGAGGCAGGGGGGGGTGCGGGCCAGGGCCAGGGGGGCGACCAGGGCCAGGGGGACGAACGACACGAACGACGAACGACACGAAAATAAAGGGTTCCGTGGCCTAGGGGGGCTGCCCTGGGAAGCCTGGACTGGCTGCCCTGGGATGCCTGGACGCGGGGCAGGGGGGGGTGAAGGCCAGGGCCAGGGGGCGACAGGGGCCAGGGGGGACGAACGACACGAACGACGAACGACACGAAAATAAAGGGTTCCGTGGCTCAGGGGGGCTGCCCTGGGAAGCCTGGACGGGCTGCCCTGGGGGGCGAACGACACGAACGACGAACGACACGAAAATAAAAGGTTCCGTTGCCCAGGGGGGCTGCCCTGGGAAGCCTGGACGGGCTGCTCTGGGAAGGCTGGACTGGATGGGAGGCAGGGGGGGGGAGGTGAGGCCAGGGCCAGGGGAAGCGACCAGGGCCAAGGGGGCGACGGCACGAACGACGAACGACCACCGAAAATAAGGTTTCCGTTTGCCCAGGGGGGCTGCCCGGGAAGCCTGTGACGGACTGCCCTGGGATGTGCCTGGACGGGGGCAGGGGGGGGCTGAGGGCCAGGGCCAAGGGGCGACCAGGGCCAGGGGGACGAACGACACGAACGACGAACGACACGAAAATAAAGGGTTCCATGGCCCAGGGGGGCCGCTCTGGGAAGCCTGGACGGGCTGCCCTGGGATGCCTGGACGGGGGGCAGGGGGGGTGAGGGCCAGGGCCAGGGGGACGAGCAGGACACGAAAGTGTTCCGTGGCCCAGGGGGGGGGTGAGGGCCACAGCCAGAGGACGACCAGGACACGAAAATAAAGATGTCCGAGATCTAGAGCACAGCTGTGCAAGAGAATAAAGGTGTCCGTTGCCCAGGGGAGCTGCCCTGGGAAGCCTGGACGAGCTGCTCTGGGAAGGCTGGACTGGATGAGAGGCAGGGGGGGTGAGGGCCAGGGCCAGGGGGACGACCAGGGCCAGGGGGGCGAACGACACGAACGACGAACGACACGATAGTAAAGGGTGCCGTGGCCCAGGGGGCTGCCCTGGGAAGCCTGGACGGACTGCCCTGGGATGCCTGGACGGGGGGCAGGGGGGGCGAGGGCCAGGGCCAGGGGGACGACCAGGGCCAGGGGGGCGAACGACACGAACGACGAACGACACGAAAATAAAAGGTCCTTGGCCCAGGGGGGCTGCTCGGGCGAAGCCTGGCACGGGCTGCCCTGGATGCCTGGACGGTCGGGGGCAGGGGGGGGTGAGGGCCAGGGCCAGGGGGACGAGCAGGACACGAAAGTGTTCCGTGGCCCAGGGAGGGGGGTGAGGGCCAGAGCCAGGGAACGACCAGGACACGAAAATAAAGATGTCCGAGCTCTAGAGCACAGCTGTGCAAGAGAATAATATGGTGTGCGATGCTGCCGCCTATGGTGGGCCTCCCTCGGATGGGGGGAGGGGCATGAAACCTGATAAATCATATGGTGTGCGAGTACCCTGCCCGCTCAGGCGGGGCCTCCTTGGAATGTTGGGAGGGGCGCGAAACCTGATAAATAACATGGTGTGCGAATACCCTGCCCGCTCTGGTGGGGCCTCCCTGGAGGGGTGGGGGGGCACGAAACCTGATCAATAATATGGTGTGCGAATACCCTGCCCGCTCTGGTGGGGCCTCCCTGCAGGGGTGGGAGGGGCACGAAACCAGACAAATAATATGGTGTGCGAATACCCTGCTCGCTCAGGCGGGGCCTCCCTGGAGGGGTGGGAGGGGCACGAAACCTTATAAATAACATGGTGTGCGAATACCTTGCCTGCTCAGGCTGGGCCTCCCTGGAGGGGTGGGAGAGGCACGAAAACTTATACATAACATGGTGTGCGAATTCCCTGCTCGCTCAGGCGGGGCCTCCCTGGAGGGGTGGGAGGGGCAGGAAACCTGATAAATAACATGGTGTGCGAATACCCTTCCCGCTCTGGTGGGGCCTCCCTGGAGGGGTGGGAGGGGCACGAAACCTGATAAATAGCATGGTGTGCGAATACCCTGCTCGCTCAGGCGGGGCCTCCCTGGAGGGGTGGGAGGGGCACGAAACCTGATAAATAACATGGTGTGCGAATACCCTGCTCGCTCAGGCGGGGCCTCCCTGGAGGGGTGGGATGGGGTGGCGGCAGAACCTGATAAATAACATGGTGTGCGAATACCCTGCTCGCTCAGGCGGGGCCTCCCTGGAGGGTGGGAGGGGCACGAAACCTGATAAATAACATGGTGTGCGAATACCCTGCTCGCTCAGGCGGGGCCTCCCTGGAGGGGTGGGAGGGGCACGAAACCTGATAAATAACATGGTGTGCGAATACCCTGCTCGCTCAGGCGGGGCCTCCCTGGAGGGGTGGGAGGGGCACGAAACCTGATAAATAACATGGTGTGCGAATACCCTGCTCGCTCAGGCGGGGCCTCCCTGGAGGGGTGGGAGGGGCGCGAAACCTGATAAATAACATGGTGTGCGAATACCCTGCTCGCTCAGGCGGGGCCTCCCTGGAGGGGTGGGAGGGGCACGAAACCTGATAAATAACATGGTGTGAGGAAAGGCATGGTATGGTATGGGATGGTGGATGCATGGTATGGTATGGTAAGGTATGGTATGGAGTGGCATGGTATTGGTATGGTATGATACAGTATGGGATGGTGGAGGAAGCGGGAGGAGGAGGAGGAGGAGAGGATGTTCTGGGAAAACAAGAACCCCACTCAGGATGTGGGGAATTAGTTTGACGTCAAACGAATTTCAACGAAACTGTTCTTTTGCCGAAGAAGTGTAAAATAATTCCCCAAGAAATTATCCTAAGATACTCCTTGGGCAATGTTCAAGAGCTCTGTCTGAAGTCGTCATGCTTACCTCTACAAACGCATCCTGCCTGACACTTGCCTGTTATCCGAGGGCTGGATCGATCTCTGGAGGTCGCCAGATCCAAAGCCAGGCGAAAGCGCCTGGTGTAAAAACATTGCGCTCCCAGTAATCTTAGGTCGGACATGTCCTCCTACAGGGGAATTTTGGACAAAAGATATGAACAAAAAAAAAAACAATACTCACAAAAATAAAAAGACAACTTAAAAATCGTCCCCGGAATATTTTCTACTATGTTTGAATACTCCTCCTGTAGAGGGACAGGCCCGACTTCACAATAATCCCCCATCAATCCTGCTCGTCTGGCACTCGGGTCATCACTCGGGTCTCTGGCGGCCGCTCGGAGAGATCCGGGCACCCCCGGCACGCTCCCGGCGAGGCGCAGCTGCCGAAGCGCGCCCCGAGACAAGCAAACCACCGGGAGACCACGAGATCATCCGAACACCCCCCCTTCTCCAGAGGCCTCCTAGATGGGGTCGGAGTAGATGCGGTCGGAGGATCGCGCCGCACCGCCGATACATCGGCGATGCATCGGCGATGTATCGGCGGTGCACCGGCGATGCATCGCCGACGTCGGTGATGCATCGTCGACGTCGACGTGAGGCCGCATCGCCGATGCATCGGCGCATGTGGCGCAATCCCCCGACCCCGTCGACTCCGAGACCATCTGGAGGCCTCGATTCTCGCTGCCCAATGATAATGAAGATGATGATGATGATGATGACGACGACGACGACGACGACGACGATGATGATGATGAGGATGATGATGAGGATGACGATGAGGATGAGGATGAGGATGATGATGCTGATGATGGTGATGATGATGACGATGATGATCATCTAGACTCTCGCTGCCCCCCGGCCGCGGCGAGGGCGGGGAGGCGCGGGCCTGTCTTTGTGTCACAGCGAACGGCCCGGGCCGCCGCGCGCGGCGAGCGCCCCGGGTCGTCGTGGGGAGCAGACGCGTCCGGTCTGCTCGGCTGCAGCGGCGGCGCGCGCGGGGCACGGCCGGCCCGGGCGACGACGACGCGATCCAAAGGCGACGTCGACGACGACGATGACGACGACGACGACAACGACGACGATAGCGTATCTGGCCCGCGACGATGAAGGCACGGCGATCAAAGATCACGGCGACGACGACGGCGAAGATGGCAGGTGACGGCGACGACGATGGGGGATTGTGGGGAGAGGAGGGGCAGAAGGCGGCTTCCCCAACGGGCTTCTCCAGATCCGACTCTTCCGGAGAGGCAGGCAAGAGGAGGATTCGAAGGAGGAGGAGGAAGAGGACGGGGAGGGCAGACAATGTTTTTGTGCGCTTCCCAATGTGTGCCGAATGCGCGAGCGAAAGGTAAAGGAAAACTTGAATGCGCGAGCGAAGAATAGAGGAAAACTTGTAGATAGGAGGAAGAGGACGAGGGGGGAGAGAACGGGAGGAGCAGGACGTGGAAAGGTATGGGGGAGGAGGAGGAGAAGGCAGGACAAGGACAAGGAGGGGGAGGAGGAGGCTGCAAAATATCCAGGGATGTCTGGCCGAAAACAGCAGACAGGTTCTGAAAATGCTCGGAACGACGACAGCGCCCCCACCGCCGAGAAGACGGCGCCGACGACAACGGCGCCGACGAAGACGGCAACGGCGCCGACGATGACGACGACGACGACGGCGGCACCGACGACAACGACGACGGCGATGGCGATGGCGAAGACGCCGACAACGACGAGGACGAGGACAACGATGACAACGCCAATGACGGCAACGACGGCCAGGGTTTCGCGGCTCGGCGTTGAGGCCCCCCGCTGCCAATCCGTCCCACGCAGGCGGCCACGGCGGCACAAATGACAAAGCGTACCCAGGGAAAGATGGGACGGCTTGGGAGCAGAAGCGAGAGCCGAGAGTGGTGTCAGGAGGTCCCCAGGAGTGGGTCAAACGCAGGGTCGAAAGAGGGTCTCGAGAGGGTGTAGAAAGCTGGATTCTGGATGTCCACGAAGGTCTCTGCAGGTCTCAGGTCCCTGGCGGGATCCAGACGTTCCCAGAAACTCCCATCTCGAGCCGAAAACGTCGAAGCCGAATCGACCCCTTCATTTTCGATCCCCAGACAGACCCAAGAGATCCGCGCGGAGCTCCGAAAATCTATGTGCATGCCTTCCCGTTGAGACAACGCGTTTCGTGGACGCCTGCTAGGAAAATCCTTGGACACATCGGAACTGGGGCCTTGACACGGACACGTCGGAACTGGGAGGGGAGCCTAACAGTTGGCGCGCCTGGAGAACCAGGAGGGCCACCCCCCTGACACCAACCTCTCTCACCAGGGGAGCCGCGGGGGGGGGGAAGCATCCAAAAGTGGTGGGGGGAGGGTCGAACCAGAGGAAGGGGGGGCCCTTTTCCAAAGGGGGAGGGAACCCGGGGGAAGGCTCCCCCTAATGACACCGGAGAAAAAACCCAATCACATTTTTGTTGGGGCTATGGGACTGTAGGGCTATAAAGCTATAAGGTTATGAGACTATAGGGCTATAGGGCTATTGGGCTATAAGGCTATAGGGTTATAAGGCTGTAGAGCTAGGGCTATAGGGCTATAATATAGGGCTATAGGGCTATAGGGCTATTGGGCTATAGGGCTATAGGGCTATGGGGCTATAAAACTATAGGGCTATTGGGCTATATGCTATTGGGCTATTGGGCACCCCGGGCACCCGGGCACCCGGGCCCGGCCACCGAAATCGGCGACCAACCTCACCGGCCACCCGGGCACCCGGGCACCGCCGGGCACCCGGGCACCCGGGCACCCGGGCCCGGCCACCGAAATCGGCCGCACCTCTCACCTAATCCTTTAATCCGCTAGGACCCCTACAGAGGCAAGCTCTGATTGGGGAATAGAATCCCAACAAGGCTCGATTAATCTTTTAGTCGCATCCTACTTTGGCTGAATCCAGCCGTAATTGAACCCTAAACGAAGGCTGGACCCAGCTCTGACAGCAACTTGCTGAGGCTCGCCCCAGCTCCTTTGGAGTCCTACTAGGGCTGGCTCCGAATCCGACTAAGACTTGACCCAACTCTTGAAGAATCCTACGAGGGCTCGATACAACTGCGACAGCTTCCTAATAATATTCGGGCAAGCTCGAATAGAATGGGACTAAAGCTCTATCCAATGTTACTAGCAACATAGTAAGCTCGATTCAGCTCTGGTAGAAGCCGACTCTGGCTGGACCCAACTCTAACATCCTACTGGGGCTGGATCCAAGCTCACTTGAATCCTAATAGAGCTCGATCCAGCGCTACTATCATACGAAGTCTCAATACAGCTCTCATAAAATCCTACTAGGGCCCAGTCGGCGGCGTCGGCGGCGGCGTCGGCGACGGCGTCGGCGTCGGAATCGGCGTCGGCGTCGGCGTCGGCGTCGGCGCCGGCGTCGGCGCTGGCGCAGGGTGGGGGGGGGGGGGGGGGCTACCCCCGTTTTATCCCCCCCCCCCGATGAGGGTGGGGGGGGGGAACTCTCCCCTTCCAGCGTCCAAAGAACGCGCTCTTTCTGTTCTTTCGTCCTCGAGCGAGAAAGCGGGGAGGCCCGTGGGGGTGCCTGCCAGCGCGGTGCAGCGACAGACCCTGCGGTGACCTCAACATCCAGGACGACTTCACCGAACGGTCGGTCACCACACGGCCTTGGGACCCTGGAGGCCCAGGCCGCCCGAGGCGTCCTCGGAGAGCAGACCAAGCCCCAAAACCGAGCGTTTTCTTCTTCGGCGTTTCGACGTTCGGCGGAAGGGGGGGGAGGGTGGGGGGTCTGGCTCCGGACCCCTGCTGCATGCGACTGTTTGCCACAGTGCGTCCCATGGGGGAGACTCCACCTGCTTGAAGCAGGCGCCAAAGACAGCCAAGACCTGCTCCAGAGGGGGGGAGGGAGGGTGCGAGGGCCCGCGCCGATCGGCAAGACAAGGAATACGAAAACGATCACGCGGTCACCCTGGATGCCCACTGACTCACTACCTTAGTGGGCCCCGGAAACGGCAGGGCCGTTTTTTCACCGTTTCCGAAAAAATGTCCCTTGAAAATGGAAACGGCAAAAAAACGGCGACCGGAAACGGCAACAAAAACGGCGACGGAACCGGTAAAAAACCGGCGTCGGAACCGGCAAGAAAACGGCAAAACGGAACCGGTAACAAAACGGCCCTGTCGTTTCCAGGGCCCACGGAGGTCCAGGCCCCGATGGAGGACCCCCGCCTGCGCCTCCTGCCCCCGCCCACTGCTGCGCTGCGCGCCAGACGCCGGGCAGCCTGCCCCGCCGCGCGGTCGTCGCCCGCAGCGGATTGCGCTGGCCTCGCCCTGCCCTCCTCCTCCTCCTCCGCCGCCGCCTCCTCCTCCACTTTCCTCATCCTCCTCTTTCCTCATCCTGCTCTTAATGGGCCCTGGAAACCACAGGGCCATTTTTTGTTACAGGTTCCGTTTTGCCGTTTTTGTTACCGGTTCCGACGCCGTTTTGTTACCAGTTCCGTCGCCGTTGTTTGACTGGTTCCGGCTCCGGTTCCAATCCTGAAGTCGTTTTTTTGCCGTTTCCGGTCGCCGTTTTTTTTGCTGCTTTCATTTTCAAGGGACATGTTTCTGGAAACGGTGAAAAAACGGCCATGCCGTTTCTGGGGCCCCAAAAGATCTTGCTCCTACTCCCCCATGTTCTCTCTCTTTCTCTCTATTTCTCCCGCATGCTCAGAGCCAGTCCATCACAACATAAACAAATGCTACCCGCTCAATCCTTCTCTCTCTCTCTCTCTCCCTCTCTCCTCCCTCCTCGCATTCCTCCTTCTCCATCCTCTCTCCTTACAAGCAACTCCTCGCTGTCGCACCCCCAGGCGTGTCAGCAGGGCGGGCCAGCGTTTCGCATGAGACTTCTTCACAAGTTGAGATCCTGGAGCCTCAAATCTGCAACAATTCAACAGATGAGGGGCAGGTCCATTTCAATATGTGGTTCTCGCCTTGGCGCCGCGCACATTCGACTGAAAGCTTGCAGCAACTAGGCTCTTCACATTTGTCGTCGAAGTCTGCAACAGATGCACAAGTGGAAGATGGGTCCTTCTCAAAATGTCATTATCGCATTCGCGCCGCGCACATTCGTCTTCGAATTACGCAAACGCTTCACGGATGGAGGGCAGATGTTTTTTTAAGGCAACGCATATTCGTCTCCAAATGTCACAGCAGCTTCAAAGCTCGGGGGGGAGTCTTTTCAAAGTGTGGGAATCGCCTTAGCGCCGCGCACAGTCGTCTTCGAAGAGTACAACAGCTTCACAGATGGAGGGCATGGGGGGGTGCAAAATGTGATTCTCTCCTTAGCGCCGAGCACACTCGTTTGACGTATCGCGGCAGTTGAAAGGATTCGCTTGGTAGGATGGGCGTTCTGGTGCGATTCAGGGTTATCAGGACGCAGCAGTCACGTTGATTCCCTGTGCCTAGCACGAATTAGGACGGTCAGGACGCAGCAGTCGCCTTCATCCGCGGCGCTGCAGTTCCAGAAAGTGTCTTGACACTATTGAGGATTATCAAACGGCTGTCTTCGTGTGGGCCACTTGCCGCAATGAGAAAAACTTGTAGGGACATGCGAAGAGGAAACTTGGAGGGAGGGTTTACTGCAAAGTCGCTGATGAGCCCGAGTTTACACTAATCCTCTTCCTCCTCCTCCTCCTCCTCCTCCTCCTCCTCCTCCACCTCCTCCAACCTCCCCGCTCCCAATTCACCCTCCCCCCCATCGGGGTGCCCCCGCGCACGACACACACCAGGCCACATGCGGCTCAGTGGGCCGAGTCGGGGCCAAAGGCGATGGTGACGGGCGTCTGGCGGCGCCGCGCGCGCGGGTGCGCGCGGAGCAGCGGCAGCAGCGGCGGCGGCGGGAGTGCAACGAAGGAACGTGCACGCTGAGAAGAAACATAATTGATCTCGCAGTGGCTTTCGGGCGACGGGCAGAGTGGAGTCGCCCGTTTCAAGCTGCTGAGGCATGAGGAGGAGGGAGAGAGAGAGAGAGGGAGAGAAAGAGAGAGAGAGAGAGACATATAGATAGGAGGGAGTGGGAGCGCTCAGATGCTAGGAGCCAGGATAGAAGTGAAGTACGGTGGCCCATCCTCCCCCTCCTCCTCCTCCTCCTGCTCCTCGTCCTCCTCCTCCTCCTCCTCCTCCTCCGCCTCTTCATCCGCCTACTCTTCCTCCTCCCTATCCTCCTCTCTCATCCTCCTCCTCCTCCTCCTCCTCCCTCCTCCCCCTCCTCCTCCCCATCCTCCTCCGCCTCCTCCTCCGCCTCCGCCTCCTCCTCCTCCTCCTCCTCCTCCTCCTCCTCCTCCTCCTCCTCCCCCTCCTCCTCCGCCTCCGCCTCCGCCTCCGCCTCCGTCTCCGCCTCGTCCTTCTCCTCCTCCTCCTCCTCCTCCTCCTCCTCCTCCTCCTCCTTCTCCTTCTCCTTCTCATCCCTCTCCTCCACGTCATCCTCGTCCTCCTCAGTTCCATCCTCATTATCCTCGTCATCATCCCCCCTCGCCATCCTCATCGTCGTGCCGGAACGCTTCTCTCAAGTTCTAAGGAGGCAGCCTTCTATCAACAAGCTCCGCTGCAACCAGAATCAAGTACTGCTTCACGTTTCAAATGAATCGAGCACACGGGCTTCGCGGCCGGTATTGACGAGGGCAAACGAAGTATTCGACGCCCTTCAAATTCAAATCCCCCTCCCTGCCCCCTTCAGCGGGTCCTGGACTCGAGGGCTTCCTCCACGAATATACGTCATTCCTGGAGGATCCTCAAGACTAGTGTTTCGTCATGGTGGCGCCCACTTCCCCCGCAGTCACTTCCACCATCCCCCTCAGACCCTCAGATGAATCGCCTCCACCCTCCACCCTCCACCCCCTCCCCTCCTCTCACTTCTACCACCCTATCACCTCTCAGTATTTGATCGCATTGCCTCATACATGTCCCCCCGTCGCACCAATAGGTGTGTGCGTAGGTCCAGACGGGCGTCAGTCTTGATGTTAAGCAATCACAGAGTTCCAAGGATTGGGGTTGCAAACCCTCTCAAAACAGGGATCTCACTCCCGCGCCGCGCATGGTCGCCTCCACACCTCGCAGTGGGTACATAGATGGAAGCCAGCATGTGTTCCAACTGGGGGCTCTCGCCTTAGCGCCGCGCACACTCGCCTTCCAAAGATGACTACTGGTAAAATTGCCCATGTTCTACAAGGATGTAAGGTGGTACATTTTCAAAACCGGGCCGCCGGGCTCCGTCTGCGCCATTCGGGCTCGCGCGAGAAGGCGGCACGATGCGACACAAGGGCTCTCGCCTTGGCGCCGCGCACCCCGCACACCCGCCTCCAAACGTGCAACAACTGCACGGATGGACGACGGCAGCTTTTCCGCATCGAGCTCTGGTTTAGACATTGATCCACTTCTCCGAAGAAAAATGCGAACAGGCAGCAGTTGCACGGATGGATGGCAGCTCCTTCTGAAGTGGCGCTCTCGTTCGAGACGCCCTAGAATCCAATGACCAGGAGTGCAAGCTCATGCAACACTTACATGGATGGGTGGGGGAAACTCTGTCAAACCAGGGCGTGCGCTGGACACCTGGTTGAACGCTGGGATCGTACAGTGTTAACAACCCTCGAAGTTCTGCATCCTCTGCAAACCTGGGTTCTCGCCTCAACGGCACGCCCACCTATTGCTCACACGGCCCTTCTGGTAGGGAATGGAAGGCGTACAGGAACGAATGACGGGACATGGACGAGAGGGTGTATTGCAGCATCGCTGATGCATCCTTAGTTTACACTGGCCCTTCCTCCTTCGCCTCACCCCTCGGCCTTCCTCCCGAACCTCCGCCCCCCTCCCGCATGCCTCCTTCCTCCCCCTCCTCCGAGAGCCCACCTGGATTCTCCGAGATCCCCCCGAAACCTTCCGAGCCCCCTGAGATGCCCGGGAGCCCCTCCTCCCCTGATTCTCCTCGCCCTCCAGACCCTCCCCCATCCCCCTTTCTGCTGCTCCTCCTCCTCCTCCTCCTCCCTACGATATTGTCGAAGGCGACTGATCGTGCCCAGCGCGTTTTTTCCTCCCCCCCCAGCACTCCTTCTCTCCCTCCCCGCCCGTTCCCCTGTGTTCCCCACCCCTTTCGCCTTCCCCCTGTGGTATCTGCCGCCCGCGCCGCTCCCACCTGGACAGAGCGACCCGCGCAGGAGAGGCGGGACCTTTGCTGCAGGAGGCCTGCCTCCCCGTCGGCATCCTCCCGCACCCCGCCGCACCCCCGACCCCTGTCGTCTCCACTAAGGAAGGTCCAGTGCTCCGCGCCAGGGGGACTGTTGAAGGGGCCCTGGAACACACAGACAAATGCGTACACAAATGACAGGATCCCTCATATTCTCCCATCGTTTCGGGGCTCTTGTCTTCCCCCCCACTGCCCATATTTTCCCATCTGTTCTGGGGAATCCGCGAGTCATTGTGTCTGTGCGTTTCTTCTTCCCCTCCCGAGCTGTGAGCGCCAGGACTGCGCGCCCCCGCACACGCGGACAGCTCGAGCCGGCACGTGCTCGCGGCGCGCACCGGGCTTGCAGCCAGCCGTCGAAGCCTTCGGGGGGCTGCCGGTCGGGGTGCGTCCCAAGCAGCGGGTGGTCCGCATGTGCAAAGCATCGGCTCCGCCACGACTCTTCCGAGGTACGCTTTAGTGGCAGCCCGCTCGCAGGCCTGGCTGTCTGGTCAGTGGTCCTCCTCTTCTCGTCCTCCTCCTCGTCCTCCTCCTGGTCCCCTCCTCGCCAAGGTCCTCCTCTGTCGTCCTTCTCCTCTTCCTCATCCTCCTCCTCCTCCTCCTCCGTCCTCATCCTTGCCCCTCTGTCCTCGCTCCCTCCGCATCGCTCTCCGTCATGCTCATCATCTATTCCTCAACCCTCACCTCCGACGACTCCGACTGCGACGCCACTCCGACACAGATGACTGCGACGACGACAAAGGCTCCGACGACGACGACGACGGCGGCGGCGGCGGCGACGACAGCGATGACTCCGACGACGGCGGCGACGGCGGCAGCGGCGGAGACGACGACGGCGACGACGACGACGACGACGACGGTGACGGCCCCGACGATGACGACGTCGGCTCCGACGACGACGGCGGCGACGGCCCCAGGAACGGCGACGACGACGACGACGACGACGCCGGCATTGTCGAACTGCCGAAGCCGACAACGACAACTCCGACGAAGGCTCCGACGACGACGACGACGACGACGACGACGACGACGGCGACGACGACGGCGACGACGACGACGACGGCGGCGGCGGCGGCGGCGGCGGCGACGACGACGCCGCTGACGACGGCAAGAACAATGACGACGACGACGACGACGACGACGACGACGACGACGACGACGACGACGACGACGACAATGGCGGCGGCGGCGTCGGCGGCGGCCCGATTGCGCGAAGGGGTCCTGCCTGCAGCGCTCCGGCGGCATGCGCGCCGGTCCACTGCTGGGGAGGCCTGCAGCGCGCGCCGTGGGCACCAGTGGGGGGTGCCGACGGCGACGGCGGAGAGGGGGGGATGGGGAATCGAGGCTGGGGGTGGAAAGTACGGGAGCAACTGTGTGGAATACAGAGAGATACGTAGTACAAATAGGGGGACCCGTGCTAAAAGAGAGAGAGCACGTTCTCTTTCCTTCTCACGGGGTCCAGCGCGCGCGCCCGTGGCCCGCGCGCCAAGTAGCTCAAGGGCCCTTGCGATCCACAACGGCGGCGACGCCAGGGAGGTCAGACAGAGGCGCGGGAGGACGAGAGGCTCGAATATGCATGACAACCACACGGGGCGAGAAGAGGGGGGGAGGATGCCGAGGCAGAGGTGGAGTGGTGCAGTCCGGCTTGAATGGACACATCGTCGTCGCAATCGTCACCGTCAGCATCATCACCATCATCGCCATCAGAATCACCTCGCCCCGCGTCCTCAAACCTCCCTCCTCTATCCTCCTGCATCCCTCCACATCCTTCGCCTCCACCCGTCGAGAAGACACAGGAAGACCGTGCTTCTGCGTAGACTAGACCGGGCAAAGTACGCAAAGAGGCCATGCGTACGTGTCGATGCGGACTGAGCCCATTGCTGCACGATTTTGTCAGGCGATACACCTCGTGGGAGCAGAATCCCACCAACGCGATGAGCCGAACTGGCAGCACCCCGCCCTCCGCGGGGAGACTAGCGACCCGACCCCATCCGAAGCGTTGGTCCCACTGAGGCCCCACAGAGCGCCACTGGCGTGAAAGCCTTGGCCCACAGGTGGGGCTCAGATTGCATGCCAGGAGGCTCCACACCTGCGCTGGAGATGCCGAACGAGGAAGAACGAGGCAGAAATGACGAACAAACGGGGGAACTGGAGGAAGAGAAAACGGAATAAACATACACCGTCGGAGGTCCGCGCGGATTTCTTGGATCTGGGCTAGAGCCCCCTCCCTGGCGTGCGGAGCGCGCCAGGGGCGGCGCCGGAGGCGCCGCCAGGGGGCCGCAGCGCGGATCCAAGAAATCCGCGCGGGCCGTCGAAAGTTTACGTTTACGTATGTCGTTGCTTGCTATTCGGGGCCCATGCGCGGCTCGCCCGAAAGGGTTTCGGGCCTGGGAGGCGGCACGCACCACCTCCACGGGCAGGCCTGCCAGAGGCAGGGGCGACCAATCCGCCGACACCTCGAGGGGGGAGGGCCAAGCTCGTGAGGCTGCTGGTCCCCCCCCCTGGAGCCCCCTACACTTCACGCGCATCCCTTCTCCCTCCTCCTCCTCCGCCTCCTCCTCCTCATCCGCCTCCTCCTCCTCCTCCTCCGCTTCCCCTCCTCCTCCTCCTCCTCCTCCTCCTCCTCCTCCTCCACCTCCTCCTCCCGCCTCCTCCTCCTCCTCCTCCTCTCCTCCTCCTCCTCCTCCTCCTCCTCATCCTCCCTCCTCCTCCTCCTCCTCCTCCTCCTCCTCCTCCCACTCCTCCTCCCCTCTTTCGGCGGCCAGTCTGTGCCACTCGCCCGTCCTGCAGGCTGCTCCGCAGGGGCTCCGCGGCGACAACAAAGGAACAGAGGACGAAGGTGGCGAACAGCTTCCCCGCGCGCCAGAAGCGGCTCTGCCCGCCGCTCAGCCCGCCAGCCGAGCGGCCAGCAAGGCCAAAGGCTTGCTCGGCGGGCTCGCTCCTCCTCCTCCTCCTCCTCCCTTCCTCCTCGTCTCCTCTCTCCTCTCCTCCTCCTCCTCCTCCTCCTCTTCCTCCTCCTCCTCCTCTCCTCCTCCTCCTCCTCCTTCTCCTCCTCCTCCACCTCCTCCTCCTGCCTCCTCTCCTCCTCCTCCTCCTCCTCCTCCTCCTCCTCCTCCTCCTCCTCCTCCTCCCTCCTCCTTCTCCCTCCTCCCCTCCTCCTCCTCCGCCCTCCTCCACCCCCACCCTTCCCTCCTCCTCCCCCGTCCTACTCCTCCCCACTCCTCCCCCTACTCCCAACCCCTGCCCTCCCCACCCTCCTCCCCTCTCTCCCGACCCTCTCCTCTTCCCCCCCCCCAACAACGGGCCCCCCCCCCCCCTCCTCGCGCGCGCGGAGGTGAGGGGAGCGCCTGGCGCCCTGGAACGGCGCCATGCCGACAGGCGACATGCCTCCCAGCAAGCGCATCCTCCTCCTCCTCCTCCTCCTCCTCCTCCTTGCCCTCCTCCTCCTTGCCCTCCTCCTCCTTGCCCTCCTCCTCCTCCTCCTCCTCCTCCTCATCCTCCTCCTCCGCGGGCTCCTCATCCCCTTCCTCATTTTTGTTCACGTTGCACGGACTCTACGTACGAGCCTGCCTGTAGCGATCTAACCTCATCCCCCCCCCCCCTCCCTCCTCCCTCCCTCCCTCCCTCCCTCCTCCTCCTCCTCCTCCTTATTATTATTAGCCTTCTTAGTATCTCTCTGATTATTAGTAGTATTACTTATATTAGTAGTACTGTCGCTCAGAACTAGTATTACTATTACTATATTTTGTTGGATTTGTCTAAGTACTAACACTACTAGAATTAGATTGCTTGTCTTTTCAGTAGTAGTACTATTATTAGTCTCTTTCTTATCATCCTCCTCCTCCGCCTCCTCCTCCTGACCCTCGTTCGCCAACTCCTCCTTCTCAACCTCCATCTCCATGACCACCTCCTCTTCCTTACATCAGCATTGTCGTCTTCTTCGTAATCATCATCATAATAATCAGCACCAGCATCAGCATCAGCATCAGCATCACCGCATCAGAATCATCATAAGTATCATCATCATCATCATCACCATCAGCATCACTAGCATCATCATCGGCAGTGTCAACATCATCATCAACATCAGCATCATCATCAGCATCAGCATCATCGCCGTCACCATCATCATCATCATCATCAGCATCATCATCATCACCTAATCATCATCATCATCATCAGTATGATCCTCATCCTCATCCTCATCCTCATCACCATCACCATCCTCATATAAGCATAATCAACAGAAGCAGCATCATCATCACACCCACCATCACCACCACAACCCCCATCACCACCAACACAACCACCACTACCATCATCAGCATCATCTCCATCATCAACATCAGCAGCATCCTCATCATCATCATCATCATCATCATCATCATCATCATCATCATCATCATCATCATCATCATTATCATCGCCAGCAACGTCATCGTCATCATCATCGGCATCATCAACACAAATGCTCAGTACGAGCATCGGAATCATCAGCATCATCATCGTCATCATCATCAGCATCATCCTAATCAGCAGCAGCGTTATCTTCTGCATCAACATAATCAGCATCATCATCAGCATCAGCATCAACATCAGCACCACCACCATTAGCAGCATCAGCATCAACATCAACATCAGCATCATCATCAGCATCATCAGCAGTTGCAGCATCGTTCTCAACACCATCCTCATGATCCTCATTATCCTCATCATCAGCATCGCCATCATCAGCATACTCATCAAAAGCCTACTCAGTATCGTCATCATCATCATCAGCATCATCAGCATCATCATCACCACCACCACCAGCATCATCATCATCATCATCATCATCATCATCATCATCATCATCCGCATCAGCATCATCATCATCAGCATCATCATCATCATCAGCATCATCATCATCATCATCAGTACCATCAGCATCGTCGCCATCACCAGCATCATGCGTATCAGCATCGTCGTCCTAGACATCGTCGCCGGCATCGTCATGGTGATCGTCATCAGCATCATCATCATAATCAGCATCATGATCATCAGCATCATCACCATCATTATCAGCATCACCATCACCATCACCATCACCATCCTCATATAATCGTCCTCAGTATCATCATCACCATCAAAATCGTCATCCTTACCATCACAGCATCATCAGCATCATCAGCAGCATCGTCAGCATCATCATCGTCATCGGCATCGTCAGCATCATCAGCATCATCATCAGCATCATCATCGTCACCATCAACACCATCATCCGCATCATCAGCATCATCAGCATGTGATTCAACATCATGATCATCATCATCATCATCATCATCATCATCATCATCATCATCATCATCATCATCATCGACATCATCATCAGCATCATCATCATCATCATCATCATCATCATCAGCATCATCATCATCATCATCATCATCATCATCATCATCATCATCCCCATCATCGTCATTATCCGCCCGTCTCTTCCTCCACCTCGTCCTCGTCCTCGTCCTCCTCCTCCTCCTGATTCTCCTTCTCCCCCTGATCATTCTCCTCCTCTTTCTCCTCATCCCTCTTCGTCTTACTCCTTCTCCCCCCCTCGTTCTCCTCCACATGGTCGGCCACCTGCTCCTTGCGCTCCAGGTCCATTACATCATGTTCTATATTATCATTCGCCTCATCCGAGTCGCCCAGATCATCACCAAATCATCAACATCAAAATCAACATCATCATCATCATCATCATCATCATCATCATCATCATCATCATCATCATCATCATCATCATCATCATCATCATCATCATAACCATCATCATCATCATCATAATCATCATCATCCGCCCGCCTCATCATCCACCTCATCAACGTCCTCGTCCTCCTCCTCCGGATTCTCCTCCTCTCTGATCATTCTCCTCCTCTTTCTCCTCATCCCTCTTCGTCACCCTCCCTCTCCCCCAACTTCTTCTCCTTGACTTGCTCGGCCACCTGCTCCTTGCGCTCCGGGTCCATTACATCAGTTTCTATATTCTCATCCGCCTCATCCGATTCGTCCGCATCATCACCAGATCATCAATATCATCATCAGCATCATCAGCATCATCATCAGCAGCTTCAGCATCAGCATCAGATTATCATCAGCATCAGCATCTTGGTCAGCATCATCACCATCACCATCACCGTCACAAGCATCATCATCATCATCATCATCATCAGCAGCATCATCATCAGCATCATCATCATCAGAATCATCATAATCATCTTCCTGAGAAGCAGCACCATCATCATCCGAATTCTCAGATGCATCATCACAATCGCCGTCACCAAAATCATCTGCAGCATCATCAGCATCATGATCAACAACATCACCATCATAACAACATCGTTCAGTCTTGTAAAAACAATCCGCCGGCCCCCTTGCGGGGCCATCAGGCTGCGAGGATTAAGTTCGCTGCCCCCTGCACCAGTTCCAGTTTCCAGTTTCCAATGTAACAGTATTGCTTTCTGCTTCTTATTGTAAATTGTTACTGTCCGCGCGAGGGGGGGAGCCGGAAACCACCCTGGTTAGCGTCCCCGAATCGCATGCTCTGAATTTCTGGCGGGCCGTGGGACAAGTACAAATACGTGAGACTCGCGCTCCCAACGCAATGATACCTCGTAAATTACACTGTATTCGCGCCTCCGAGGCCACGATCCTTTGTGTAAATTACGCTGCATCGCCTCCCCGAAGCCACGATCCCTTGTAAAATACGCCGTAGTCACGCTCCCAGAGTCACGATCCCCCTAAATTCCCCACGAGGCCCCAAGAGGCCCCCAAGAGGCGCTCAGGCTCAAACCGCCTCCACGAGGCCCCCAAGAGGCTCCCCACGACACCCCAACACATATACAAGAGGCCTCAGACCCACAACCCAGGCACGGTGGCGGGATGGACCGAAGGCCACTGGGATCCGACGCCCCCTATTGATTCATCACAGGGGTGCCTGGCGTGCTGAACCCTCTCGGTTCGGGTTTTGGTTCTTTTCCAAAAGAACTCCCCCTGTGGCTTCGACCCGTCCCGCCGTGGTCCTGGAAGGATTGCCCAGGATCTTCCAGAGCCGGTTGCAAAGGGTTTTCCTGCCCCAGACGGCTCCAAGATGGCCCAAGATGGCCTCCAAGATGCTTCCAAGACGGCTAAGATGGCCTCCAAGACGGCTAAGATGGCCCAAAGATGCCTCCAAGACGGCCAAAGATGCACCCAAAATGGCGTAAGATAGCCTCAAAATGGCCCAAGATGGCCCAAGAGACCTCAATACGGCACAAGAGGCCTCCAAGAGGTGCTCCAGGAAGGCCCGAAGAGGGCAAAATCATAGATTGTCCTGAGGTTTTTGAAAGATTTTGGTTTTTGCCCCTTTTCGGCTTTCCGACGACTCAAGACGGCCCAGGAGGCCCCCAAGATCGACTCAAGATCGCCCAAGAGGCCTCCAAGATGGCCCCATGACGGCCCAAGGGGCCCCCAAGACGGCCCCAAGAGGGCCCCAAGACCGCCCAAGATGCCTCCAAGACGGCCACGGTGGCCTCTAAGATGGCTCCATGATGGCCCAAGAGGCCCCCAAGATGGCTCCGAGACGGCTCCAAGACGGCTCAAGATGGCCCCCAAGACGGCCAAGATGGCCTGAATGGTTTCCAAGATGTCTCCAGGACGGCCAATATGGCCCAAGATGGCCTCCAAGATGCCTCCGAGACGGCCAAAATAGACCCGAGAGAGCCCAAGGTCGCCCCAATACGGCCTCCAAGACGTTCCCGAGATATCTTCAAGACCGCCACTATGACCCAATAGGGCCCAATAATGCCTCAACAGGCTCCCAAAAGGCCTCGTCATCCCCTTTTTTGTTGTGTCTTCCCTCTCCTCCTCTTCTCCGTCCTCCCCCACATGTTCCCCGAAGACTTTTCAAACCGACTTGGGGAACACATGGTTCGATAGCTTGGCCAAGTTCTAGCCCAACTTTCGGCCACATGAGCTTTTCCAAGACAGCAAGGGGCGGCTGTGATTAGCCGTAGGCGTCTTCGATAACGCCACCGTTTCAATATGCGCTGACGATTCCTATCCGCACCCGCATGCTGATCCCAGATGCGCCAAGGCAGCGCCGAGATGCACCGACGCGACTCTGTTATATCCCATTATGATAGAAGAGGGGCCCAGCGGCAGGGGGCGAAGCCCTAACGGATAATAACAGAAACATACACGCCAACAACATCCTCAACACAACTGCTCGATACCAGCGCCGTAATCATCAGCATCATCATCAGCAGCATCATTTTTACCACCATCAACAACATCATCATAACGACTGGCATCCTCTATCGCAATATGATCCTCCGAATCGCCATCATCACCATCATCATAACAAATCAGCATTATTACCATCATCACCATCATCAGTAGCATCATCAGTATCACCATCACCACCACAATGTCATCAGCATCCGCATCATCGTCACCATCAGCATCATCAGCATCGGCATCGGCAGCAACATCATGATTATCATCATCAACATCATCACCGAGATCGCGACCATCAGCATCATCGTCACCGACATCGTAACCATTACCACCACAACCGCCGAAACCATCACCATTGCAACCAGCACGGGCATCATCGCCAGCATCAACACCACCAACAACAGCACCATCAACAGCACCATCGCCACCACCACCATCATCACCAGCATCATCAGTATCGCCAACATCATCAACATCATCACACACCTCATCATCAGTATCAGCATCAGCATCACCATCATCATCAACAACATCAACATCATAATCGCCCGCCCTCATCGTCCTACTTCTCATCCTTGTCTTGCCGATCCGTCCGCTTTGTTCCTGCTGCTGTTGTTCGTCATCGTCCTTTTCCTCCCACTCATCCTCCTGCTCACACATCACTTCTCTGTGCACGCAGCTCCCATTTGTATTCCGACTGCGCATAACACGAAATGGTCCTTCTGTAAGCGTCGCAGGTCGGCTATGACCCGCGTCCGCGGATACAGAGAAACCAACGCCATGTGATAGATGTCAACTGCGGCGCGAACGTGCCTAGCATGCCTCCTCCCCCATTTATCACCCTCCCCGTGTTCGGCATTCCCACCGAGCTCCTCCTCCTCCTCCTCCTCCTATTCCTCCCTCCCCTCCTCCTGCTGCTGCTGTTGACACGACGAGGGGGATGAATACGAATCGTCCACAACGTGAATTGGTAAGCTGAGGGCCACCCATTAAGGTCACCCCCAAGTACGCAGTCAGACTGCAACTCAGACTCGAATAAGGGGTCCGGGGGGAAACAAAGCCCCCGCGCAACTCCGGGCACCTCGGCATCAGGGACTCAGAGCAGGCCCCCCACTGGCACATCCTCGAGGAGCACGCAGGCAAGGAAACGACAAGGATCTGGCGGGTACTCTTCGAGCCCCGACAGACAGGAACCCGCTCCCCCTCCTCCTCCTCC
>CAUYUJ010010750.1:0-26673 GCA_963575745.1 Prorocentrum cordatum
CACCCCACTGCTCCCAGAGATCTCTCTGTTCACCATGGTTGCACGCTCTGTTTCACTGTATGTGTCTATTCGTCCCTTTTCCCGTCAGCTCTCATGGGCAGGGTTTCTGAATGTGCTGTTGGGGAGCCAGGCCGTAACCAGGTCCGGGCAATGGCCAGGGCGAAAACAACTACAGCCAACGGCCGGGGCCGTGAGGCACGTCGCCCCCGCCCCAGCGGGGGCCTGCGTACCCGGCATTGACGGCGCCTGGGGGCCTGGTCCCCAAGGGCGGGGAGGCCGAGCCAGGTGCCGTGCTGGGGCCGTCACCGGACGACACTGGACCTGCAGCGGCTGGGCTGTAATTCGCTGCGGCCAGGCGCGGTGAAGGCCTGGGTGAGCACTGCTACAGCCGACGAGCAGGCCGTGCATCGGCACTTTGCGCCTCGCCCCAACCAGGGCATCGCGCCAAGTATTGACAGCGCCAGGGGCCTGATCCAAGAGGGCGGGGGGCTGGCCAAGCGCTGTGTGGTCACTGGGCCCGCTCGCGGGGGGCTGGAGAGATAGGGGCACACGTGGGCGACTGCGGCAAACGTCTGCACGACCCCAACATGAAAACCGGATTCTCCCAGCAAGTGAGGGAAGCCTCCAGCCGCGGGCGTGTCTGCGCTGGGAGCACTGCCAGGGAAGCGACTAACGGTCACACTGTCTGTGAAAAGTGAAGAAGGGGACAGGGGTAGAGGGGAAGCTGTTACTGTTACTGTTCCCCTTGCGCGGACCCTCCGAAGAGAGGGGAGATCGCGCCGTGGCGCGTCATTTGGCTCGCATTCAGCCACTGCTGCCACTTCTCACATTCTCACACAGCACCGATGCTTCTGATATTAACAAGCCACACCACTCGCATTCTCACAAACTACACCTCCAAAGCGCCCTCGTCTCGCATGGTCTACAATGTCAATGTTGAGCGTGATGATGTAATCTCTCAAAATCCAAAACAAAATGCGACGTTGTTGCCTTCCACTTGTACCTGTCTTGGGCTCGGTCTTTCCAGAACGTGTCAAGGCTTCGAAGATCATCTTCCCATCTGAACCAGCGTGCGCGACGTGGCCTTTTGGGTCTTCTGCCAAGCAGGTCTTGCAGCATGCACCATTCCGCATCTCTCCACTCGGCGGACTTCTCGCACAACCTGTCATTCCCCATTCTCGCAATATGGCCGGCCCATCGCCACTTAGACTGCAAGTAAGCGTGCTCCCACATCTTAATGTTGCGCCGTGCTGCCTCAACTTGCGCGGCCCCTGTGGATCGAACTACCAACGCAACCCACTCCACTTCTGGGCGTCGTCTGACCCCAACGACTCTCCGCAACATGTCGTTTTGCACAGATTGCAACTTCCGTCTTTCTCTCTGCGTGGGGAGCCACGACTCGCAGCACCAAAGAACGTTCCTAGAGACGCAGGCGTCGAAGAGACGAAGGCGTTTCTTCAGTAGCCCCCGCCTCGGGTTGAGCAGCGGCCATAACTGGTGAAACTTAGCCCACCCTGCTTTGATCCTAGCTGAGATCTCCTTGCTCGTCCGGTCTGACAACGCGAACTGAGTGCCTAAAATTTTGAACCCAAACAGTAGGCGGGGCCCCCGCTATTATGTTGAATGGCACATTTGCTCGCGTTCAAGCGCAGGCCGCGGGCGGCCAGAGCGGCGATTGCATCGCCGAGCATTTCTTGCAATGCCCCGGCAGACTTTGCAATCAGAGTCGCGCCGCCAGCAAACATCACATGAGCGACGCGGCAACGCCCGCCCCGGCGGGCCCCCGCGACTGCGCCAAGCGATCTCCGCCCCCATTTCTCTCGCAATTCTCGAAACACCAGCCGCGTGGCACTGTTGAACAGCAGCGGGGGAAACGGGCCACCTTGCCGGACCCCTCTCTTGATGTGGAACATTTTGCCTGAGCTGCTCGCACCAACTTGCGCGCGGCCTTGCATGCTACCGCACAGCCGTCGCAACGCATGTCTGATTGCACTATCCACGCCCGCCTCCTCAAGGGCATGGAACACTGCAGGGTGCAATACTCCGTCGAACGCCTTCTCTAAACCTAAAGAAGCCATCCACGCTTCTTCCCCCCACTCGCCCGCCTTCTCTGCGACGGCGCGGAGCGCGTGTACAACCTCAATTGCATGCAGAGCGGAATCCCGCTTGTTACGGCATCTGCTTCGCCTCCAGAACCCCTTTCGTTCTGCCGGCCAACACCGACGAGAAAGCTTGATACGTGACAGGCAAGATGCTGATCGGCCGGTAGTTTTCCGGCAGGCTGACGTCGCCCTTTGCCCCCAATATGCTAACCTCATTTGTAAACCAGTTCCTCGGCACTGTTTGCTTGTAGTTGACGATGCTCGTAAACATGTCCGCCGTGATCTCGAGTAGACCTTGGCGCCCAGTCTGCAACATGTCGGCGGCGACCCCATCGTCTGCGCATGCTCTGCTTTTCCTCATTTTCTTGAGCACGTCCGCAAGTTCCTTCACGGTGATGGGATCCGTCTCTTTGCCGCCCCGATGTTCTGCCACTTCCCGCTCTTCCACGGAAGCGGCATACAAATCCTCGTGAACACCCGCGAAAACATTTGCTATCTCAACGGGCGTTGCGCGCGCGCGACCGCCCTTTCCCTTCGCGGCCACAATGCTCAATCGTCTCGTTGGGGCCGCCAGTGTGCGACCGAACTCCTTCGTGCTTCCATTGCGCTCAAGTAGCTGATCTAATATGTCTTCTCTGCGCGCGTCTTTTCTTTCGGATAGACATCGCGCAATCTGCTTGGAGAGCCCCCCCGGCAAAGAGCACGCCTTCCGTTGCTCGATGAGCACCCTGAGCCCCTCATCGAAATTGCCTGGTTGTGAATGACGACGCAATCCGCGAGGTACTTTTGCACCTGCGTCGGACGCGGCTCGATTGATAGTCTTTTCAAGCCCCTCCACTGTCTCGGGCTTCTTTGGGGGGAAGCTTTCTGCAAGTGCAGCATGACAGTCTGACGGCCTTTCATTGTCATCCAGTAGCGGCTTCCACCCTCTTTGTTTCGCAGCGTTCTCGGCCCTGGCTTTTTCCTTGGGCCGTCGGGCCTGCTGGACTGTGAACGTCGAAACCGAGCAACGGTGGTCCGAGGCGAAATCAATGCCATCGCGCACCACCGCATCGACGAGAGCCGGCGTCATCGCTTTATCGCACAAGATGAAATCGATTTGCCGCCGTTCTCCTGTCCCCCATCTCTGGCGCGCCCACCTGGCAAAATCTCGTTTCTGCCCATGCGCGCTGGTAGCGACCAGCTTGTTCGAATGCAGCCAGTCGACAAACACATCACCCCTTATCACGTCTTTCTCCCAAGCCCCATTTACCAATTAGCTGTGGATCGCCCCGTGCACTTTGCCTGCCGATCACAGCGTTCGCATCAAGCCCAACAAAAATCGAACGTTGATGTCTGCGGCCGAGTTTGACGCAAGCTTCAATTTCTGCATGGCCCCCTACATGCTTCTCTTCATCATCGCCTCCACGCGGACAGCGTGCAGAGATGAATCTGCACCCCCGGCCGTGCAACTGAAGATCCAATATCGCAATGCGCCCGTTTGGGCTTGAGAATTTCGGCCCCCCGCTGGCATTCGCCGAGCGCCTGCGCAGCAGCACGGCGGCGCCCCGGTAACATTCCGCAGCAGCCACGGTGTGACATTAGCGTCCTCCGTGGACCTCCGGCAAAGCAGCGCCACGCAGTCTTGGCCCCTCCTGCAAAAGAAACACGCCCCAATCCCATCCCACTTGCCACACACTTAGCACGTCAATCAACTTTTCAACCGAAACTGACCCCATTCCGCATGCATTCCAAGTGAAAGCTTTGATCGCATACTCCTGATTGCAAGCTTCGGCGCCCACATCTAGCCCCCCAGGCGCTGCGGGCACGCGTAAACTCACAGGCAGATCACCATCAACGTCTCTGCAAACTCCCCGCCCCCCTCCTCCGCCGAGGGGCCCGCCGGAATCGAAACTGACCTCCTGTGATAATGCCAAATGAGAAAATGGACTTGCACTGGTACTTTCGCCGATCCTCATTGGCTTCGCCTGCCGCCCCTCATGGGCCACAAAGCTTTCGAGAATGGTCTTCCCAGCGCGCCGCCGCCCCCAAAAGCTTCGCGCCTCCGTCCTTCCACTCGGCGACGCGCTCCTCTTTGCACCACGCAATGCCCCTCTTGTAATCGGTTTCGATTTGTTGTCTGGTTGTTCCCCCACCCCCTCCACTCTTCTCGATAATGGCGCGGGCCATTTTGCGAACTGCTTTCTCCCTTTTGGCCTCCTCTGGCGCGGCGTCTTTGAACCTCGAGTTTGCGTTGCAACACACCCGTTGGCCCCTGAAATCGCGCACATGCTTCCCAACATCTTCTTTCATGTATTTCCACATATTGTCTGATGATGCGAGTCGGGCGCCTCCGCGGGTAGCAAATTTCTTGCCGCGCGCGAAAAAAAAACCGACGCCACCGTGCACCTCCGCAAGAATCCCCTCCACGAACGCCACAATGTCTACCGACTTCGTACATTCCGGGAAATTCCCAAAACTAAGCGCGCGAGATGTTTATTCACTCCTTTAGGCCTGCGGGTGCGATGATGCCACTGACCCTGCCGTTGTAGTCGAAGCCTTGAAAGCTGCAAACTCTTGCTCTAACACCTTCAAGGCTGGTTTCAAGGTCTCGACGTCCTGTTTGATCTCGTTCATGCCGGTCATTGCTGCTTCTGCAACTGCATTCGCCTGCAGCGCAGTGTACTTCACCTGGGCAATCTCGGATTTGGCTTCCATGACCGCGCCGTACATCTCGCTGAACTTCGTGAGGAAGCTCACCTCGCCCAAGTTCTCTGCACCCTCGAACTTCGCCTTCTTGTCGTCCGGAGTGCTCCCGCTACCTCCCTCTGCTTTACGAGCTCCACCAATAAACTTTCCCAGCAGCGGCGTGCTGCCCACGGACATTGCGGCTGGCTCGCGAGGGCAGGAACCGGAAAAACGCCTCGGTTTACCCGCTCTCGTGAACGCCTGATCGCTTGATCGCTTGATCGCTTGATCTCTTGATCTCTTGGTCTCTTGATCTCTCGATCGCTCTTGAGCCACTGGAAAAGCAGAGCGCGAAAAAGCTGAGCGCGAAGCCAGGGGGGAGAGGGGCAGAAGCAGAGCGCGAAGCCAGGGACAGGAGCGGAACTGAAGTGACTAACGGTCACCCTGATTGGAACGTCGGCTTGAAGCGCGCGGCGCCAGAGTAGGGAGATCACACCCACGTGGATCTCTCCTCAGGGGCCAGGGCGAGGAGTGGCAGCCAGGGGGGTGTGGCGGTGGGCGGTTGCCTGTTCCTGCTCAGGACCGTGCTATAATTCCTGCGATTGCGCCACTTCCGCGCCCTCCCCGTGAGCGGCGGGCAACTCCTGTTCATCGGGCTCTTCCGGCGTTTGCTCCGCATGCTGCTCTGGTTCTCTACTCGGTCGCGGTTGCCCCTGGCCTGGTTGCCCGCGCTGCCCCGCGTTCTGGTCGCAGGCCTCCGCCTGCCGGTCTTCAGGAGGGGGAGGGGCCGACACGCTGTGGCTGACCGAGGCCCCGTCGATCTGCCCCTCCACCCTTCCCACTTGAGGCCTGCTAGGGTTTCCAGGGTTGCGACGAACGGTCGCCCTTCCAGATTTATCGGACGATCGATCGAAGCCCCAGCCGCACGGGCGCCCGCCTGCCGGTCTCCAGGAAAGGGAAGGGACGACGAGCTGCGGCAGACGATCACGTGTTCACTCTCGAGCGCTCCCTGAAGACTGTTGCAGCTAACGGATGCACTTTCCGATACACTCCTCAGGCCCTTATCTGCGAAGAACGTCTCCGAGCGCGGGCGCGCCCTCTGCAGCGCACCCACCTGTCACCAGGGTACTGACGCCAGTAGGGGGCGTGCTGTCGAGCGCCTTTCTGGCCTCCACCGCACTGCTGCTCCAGGGACGCTGATAGGAGTGAGGAGCCGCATGGGTGTCCGCCTGCCGGCCTCCAGGAGGGGGGGGGCGACAAGCTGAGGCAGACGACCGCGCGATCACTCTCGAGCTCTCCTTGAAGACTGTTGCAGCTAACGGCCGCACTTCCCGATGCGCACACCCCTGAGTCTCTATGTTGTGAGGAGCGCCTCCGAGCGCGGGCGCGCCCTCAGCATCGCTCCCAACTGTCGTCAGGGTACTGTCTCCAGGAGGGGGCGCGCTGTCGAGCGCCTCTCCAGCCTCCACCGCACTGCTGCTCCAGGGACGCTGATAGGAGCGAGGAGCCGCATGGGTGCCCGCGTGCCGGTCTCCAGGAGGGGGAAAGGACGACAAGCTGCGGCAGACGACCACCTTTTCACTCTCGAGCACTCCCTGGAGACTGTTGCAGCTAACGGAGGCACTTTCCGATACACACTCCTGAGGCTCAATTTTGTGAGGAGCGTCTCCAAGCGCGGGCGCGCCCTCAGCAGCGTCCCCAACTGTCGCCAAAATACTGATTCCAGGAGGGGGCGCGCTGTCGAGCGCGTTTCCGGCCTCCACCGCACTGCTGCTCCAGGGACGCTGAGAGGAGTGAGGGGCCGACTGGGTGTCCACCTGCCGACCTCCGGGAGGGGGAGAGGACGACAAGCTGTGGCAGACGACCACGCGTTCACTCCCGAGCTCTCCCTGAAGACTGTTGCAGCTAACGGCCGCACGGCAGACGACCACGTGTACACTTTCGAACTCTCCCTGAAGGCTGTTGCAGCTAACGGCCGCACTTTCCGGAACACTCTCCTGAGTCTCTATTTGGTGGAGAGGGGCGTCTCCGAGCGCGGGCGCTCCCTCTGCTGCGCACCCAACTGTCGCCAGGGTACTGTTTCCAGGAGGGGGCGTGCTGTCGAGCGCCTCTCCAGCCTCCACCGCACTGCTGCCCAGGGACGCTGATAAGAGCGAGGAGCCGTATGGGTGCCCGCCTGCCGGTTTCCAGGAGGGGGAGGGGACGACAAGCTGCGGCAGACGACCACGTGTTCACTCTCGAGCTCTCCCTGCAGCTGACGGCCGCACTTCCCGATGCGCACTCCTGAGGCTCAATTTTGTTAGGAGCGTCTCCAAGCGCGGGCGCACCCTCTGCAGCGCTCCCGACTGTCGCCAGGGTACTGACGCCAGGAGGGGGCGCGCGGTCGAGCGCCTTTTCGGCCTCCACCGCACTGCTGCCCCAGGGACGCTGATAGGAGTGAGGAGTCGTATGGGTGTCCGCCTGTTATGTCGCACTGCCAGTTCTGTCCGCTGATAGGAGTGGGGAGCCGGGGCGGCTACCCCAATTGCCGTCACTGCCGTCACGTCCGCCACTGCCGCACGGGGCCGCTGGGCAGTCGGGCGGCTGGACAGCTGCCGGGGTCAGCCCTGGAGGCACATCCATCGCCAGCGGAGAGCGCAATCCTGAATAGGGGCGTGCTCGACCCGAGACGGCTTGAGCCAGGGCTACGGACGCTGGCGGGGATACGCGAAGCGTGAAGAATTCCCCATGTAAATAGGCGTGCCTGAAACGAGTTCCCACTATCCCTCTCTCTCTCTCTAGCTCCCTCTCTCTCTCTCTCTCTCTCTCTTAGACAGCGGACCACTTGCAGTGGCCCTAAGGCCGTGATTCGCGGATCTGACAGACGACGATGAGGGCGACGAGGAGATCCCGAGCCTCGATCAGACGACGACGAGGCCCAGACCCCCGACGCCGTGACTTTTTGAACGATGTGGACACCCAGAGGTCCAGACATGTCTGGACCCCTCCCTGGGGACAGGCTTCTTATCCCGAGTCGTTTCCTGACGGTCCCGGGGCCCGACGAGGGCCGCCGAGACCGACCAGAAGCCTCTCCTGAGAGCCTCGATCGGAGCACGGAGGGGGCGACGACGAGCCCGCCCGACGAGGGAGGCCGGCCGAGCGCGCCACCTCGGCGGCGCCCGGGTCCGCCTCGTAGAACGTGTCGAGCAGGTGCTCGGCCGACTGCTCGCACTGCAGGCGCCTGTCGCTGCGGGCAGAGGTCGGCTCGGCGGCGAGCGAGGGGGGGGGAAGTGAGGAGGAGAAGGCCTTCGCGGAAGGCGGCAGGGCTTGTCTCAGAAGCCCCCCGACCCTTCGGAGAGGTCTCCTGCGCCTTCGGGGAGTGTGCATGCCTCTGCTGGGCTCGCAAGTCCGGCCCGAACATGCAAGTAGCACAAACTATTGTGGGCTCTCGACCCCTGCGCGCGCGCCTCCCTCCGCACGGAGCGCTAAGAAGCAGGCCACACAATAGCACAGACTCTGCCTCGGGCGAAGGACGCGAAGGCGAACCTGGGCTCGCAGGACGTCCACTCCCAAGGAACTCCCAGGGGGGAGGCGTCCAAGAGGGCAGCGTCCAAGAGGGGGTCGTCCAAGAGTGGGGGCGTGTCCAAGAGGGGGGCGCCCAGGAGGAAGGTGCGCGAGGGGGGGGCAGGGTACGTGCTGAAAGAAGAAGACGAAGAACAAGAAGGAGGAGGAGGAGGAGCAGGAGATGAAGAAGGGGACCGCCCGCCCAGTCCCCCGTTCGGCCCTGGCCAAGATATCCACCCCCCCTCATTCCTGACCCTTCGCTGGCAACTCATGGGAGCCTCCCATACAATTTTGTCGGCTCTTGCTAATCGACGCGAACCGACGCGACTCGACGCCAAATCGACGCTCATCGACGCTGGCCGGCGTTGAATCGGCGCCACCCGATCGCCTCCCCGACACGCCAATCGACGCTACTCGACGCCGAAGACGGTATTAAGAGGGTACACCAGGCTCCCATGATTTGCCACCGAGCTCATTCCTGACCCCCCCCCTCTTGGCCGCCCCCCGCGCGCGTGCCTCCCAGGCGACGGCAGTCGCCCGCTCCCGCGGGGTGCGCACCGCGAGCTCCCGCCTCGGGCGGGGGCCTCGAGGCCCGGCCGCCTGCAGCAAGGAGGCGCCGGCCGCGTCGCCGGGGAGACCCCGCCCGGCGGCTGCGCCATGCGCAATCGACGATGTGTCCGCGGTGGCCACCCTGAACTCATGTAAGGAGCCGAACTCTATACACCGACGCTTTCCGCACTGAAACTCGCACATGACAGCGCATCCTGGTGTATGGAGGACCCTGGTGTACACATTTTTCATTGTTTCCCCAGGGAACGGATAACAAAGTATACACCATACCACCCCGACGTCGTCCCCGACCCTCAAAAAAACCCTGGGGTTGAAAAACAGCTCGCCGCTGGTAATATACATGTTCCAGTTGCCGATCATGGGCCTCAACACTCTCAATTTGGCGGCGAGCGACGGCGGATCTTCTCAGAAGCCCTCGCGCCTTCCGAGAAGTTTCTCTTGTCTTCGGGGAAGGCTCAGAGAACAATTCTCAGAAGGACGGGGAGACTTCCGAACATTCTGAGAAGGCCTTCTCCTTCTCACTTCCCCTCCTCGCTCGCCGCCGATCAAACCATCGCCCAGAGCGCTCCTGCGCGCGCGCACTCGCGCGAACCGCAGGGGAACCAATGGCTTTCCACAAGCCCATTCGCCACCTCGCGCAGCTCATCGCTCCATCCAGCAAAACGTGCTTAATAGTCAAAAAATAATCTGGGGACGATGTTTGACTATGTTTGACTATGTTTGAATCTTTTTGGGCTATTTTATTTGTCGTCCAAAATCCCCCTGTAGGGGGACATGCCCGACGGAACGTTTCCAGCAGCGCGCATTGCATGAGCTCTTACAGAGTACCGCACAGGAAGGCCACATGCACTGACACTAAAGAAAAAGACGGGGCCAACCTTTTCAGATTGAGTGGTGGGTAGGTTTGGTGCGGCATCTCGGCAGTACCTCGACTCTTCCACTCCAATCTAAAGAAAGGGGACAAGGGGGGGAGAGGACAACGGGGAAGGTATGAAGGAGGAGAAGATTCTCGAGTGGTGTGTGGGTTTGGCGAGATATCTCGGTAGTACCTCGACTCTTCCACTTTGAATCTAGAGGAAGGGGACATATGGGGGGGGAGGACAGTGGGGAAAGTATTGAAGGAGGAAAAGAGGAGGGCAGGGCGGAAGGGAGTGCGAGAAGGAATGGGATGGAAGTGGATACGAGGCGAAAACGTGCCGGAAAGTAAGGAAAGTAAGGGAGAGAAGATGACTAAACGAGACCGGGGAGAAGAGGAACAGGGCAAAAAATAGGGGGCGAGCTGCAAAATGAGACGAACGAATTGGAGAGGAGCACGGATGAAGAGGAGAAAATACAGAGACTGGGGAGCGGAGCAAGGGCGACGAGTGGGAGGGGGGAAAGGAAGTGAAACGGACACGAGAGGTGAAGAGGGGGGAGAGGGAAGCAGACGAGGAAAGGGAAGGAGGGAGAGCGAGAGGCAGACGACGAGGAGGACGGACATGGAGGGACGGGGAGAGCGAGGAGAGCCAGGCAAGAAAAGGGAAAGGCATGGGGAAACCAGAAGAGCACGGGCAAGGGAAGGGGGCGAGAGGCAAAGGGGAAGGGACAACCTTGAAAGCGGCAAGGGCCAGTGGAAAGGAAAAAACGGGAGTGGAAACCACACGAGCGGAAGCCCGCACGAACGACGGGGGGGATGCAGCCGGCACCTCTCGGGTGGCTGCTGGTCGCTGCACAGCTCGTCCTCGCCAGCGGTCGCTCTCTCTCTCCCTCCTCCTCCTCCTCCTCCTCCTCCTCCCCCCTCCCCCTCCCTCTCCCCCTCCCCCCTGCCTCCTGCCTCCTGCCTCCCCCTCCCCCTCCCCCTCCCCCCCCCTCCCCCTCCCCCTCCCCCTCCCCCTCTACTGAAATGTTTGTAGCTAGCGAACCCGCATCCTTGAGCATTAATATGATTTACAGTCCGAACATGCTTGCTAGTGCCTGCTATCTGCAGTACACATCTCTGAACAGATACTACACTTGATCTTAGTCAAGGGGGTCTCCAACACACATAAAATATCACTCTCATTCTACTCTCTAGGAAACTCTGTGCCAGAGGATCGCAAGGAGGCCTGGCGGTGCCTAGAACACGCTACATTGTCGTCGGAGGTGTACATCAGTACACACCGCAATGAAGATGTACATGAGTACTCACCACAGTTGAGTTGAACATAAATACACATCGCAGTGAAGACGATGTCCAACTTATCATGCATAAAAACTAGTAGTGCTCACTGACAACACCAATTATCAGAGCGAGATATCTGAGATACCCCAAGACTTCCTGAATTCTGAAACACAGCGTAGTATACAAATATCTGATCCATCACTCACAGTGGTCCATGCTAGTCGGATCTCTGGATGCTCTCCAAATCTGATTATGAGAAAGCGCTTGGTCGATGTGATAACTGCTTGCAGGTAATGACCTTCTTGCTGCCGTAAAACTTCGCAATGCCCGTCGTCAACAGGTACATGAGCTGAGGAAAGACACCAGGTTTCGTCAGCGCGTCACTGAGCATCACGTCCGTTGGAATGTGTATGGTATATCGTACTCGTCCTGTCATTCGTTCTTCTCTCAGGGCCATGATGGCCAACCTCTGCTGTCGATCCTGAGGAACTCCTTTCAAGCCTGTCACAAGCTCGAACATGTCTTTGCAGTCTGTAAGATGATCGATTGGTAGTACGTACTGGCCTGAGTTGCTCATCACGATGAGAACGGTGATCATCTGCTTGGTCGTACATTTTAGAGCTAAGTGCATCTCAGTCAACCTCATGGCCACTATCTGCGCTCCCGACACCACGGCCAATCCGCAGTTGGCCTCGCCCATGGAAGTGGAATGTGTAACCTTCTTCGCCTTATTGCTTATGGCCGTCAGCACGTGACATTTGCCAGAAAGCGACGTCGCATCACGAAGAAGATGTGAGCTGTCAATGTTCAACTCCTCATCCTCCATCAGAAGCACGAACTGGCCCTCTTGAGGGAAGACCGACGTCTTCGTAGTATGATTGGCGTCGCCCACAGATCGCAAGCAGAACGGTGGACTCAGAAACGAATAATGTAGTCCAACCAAGGCCGTGTCACTCTGAGCTCGCTTCAGTAGAGCGTTCGCCCTCTTCAGGTGCACGATCCTAGGCTCATTGTTGAAGCCCTGCAGCTGCCTCCGTCACGATATGAATTTTACATTGACACAGGAACAACATCGACGTCAAGATACTTCTGAAACCATGAGCGTATACTCCTGACACCATCTCATCATCAGCTCCGTCCGGTACTTGGCAGAAGGATATGTTGCTCAGGTGGTCGATCTGCTGCAATTGTATCGTGCCGTCCTTCAGTCTTGAGTATTGTGCACCATTGCGAGTGAATGGAAGTTGTTGCCGTTTTACTGCTCCGAACTTGGCCTCCAGCAGTTCAAGGAAGTACTCGAGATGCTTGGAGTGACCAGCTGATAGAAGATCAGCAACATAAATGGATAGAGCTGCTGCCACACCGTCAATGGAGCGTGCCTCTTGAGCCCGATCTCGGATCTTGTCCGGTAAATCAGCATGCGTCCAGTAGACAAAGTTCTCGTCCCATAGACTCACCCTAGAACGAAGAACGTCCACCAGGTATAACGCCAGGGCAACTTGCCAGAGGGCGGTTTAAGCAACTCCAATACAAACAGCTCAACGCCCCATTCTTTCACGTGAATGCCGCTGCGTGGTAACTTGTCCAGCAATCGCCAGACATTCGGCGGAGGAGCCAGAAACACCTTGCGCACCGTCTCACAGTTGATCTTCAACTCCTGCGCTCGACACCTGATCTCATCAAAGCTCAGGCCCTGCAAGAATGCCGTGCTGATGTCCCAGCTCTCGAGCTCGAAGCCCTCGTGTACTTGAGCGGTCGAAACAATAAGCTTTTGGCTCAACCTGCTCGCCGTGCTCGAGTGTCGCTGGATCTCGTGCTTCTGCTTGTCCAGGAAGCCGCGTCCACGCAGCCTGCTCTTGACGCTCCACTCTTTCAGCTTCACGTCATATTTCCATTTCCTGACCCACACCGCATCGATGATGTTGCTGCTTCCCATCGAGCGTCTCGCCTGGCACGCGAAGACCTTGTGGTCAACGAAGGCACCCAGCTCCTTGAGGTCTGCCTCTTCTACTTTCTGCCAGTGGGTCAGGACGTCCTCCTCGTTCAGGTTGTCAGTCCCCTCGACGCCGACGTGGCTTTGAACCTCGCCGGTACGCATACAGAACAAGAAGCAACAACTTTGCCTCCATGGCCCCTTGATCGTCCACAGGGCCTGCGAAGAACCAGGGAAGTTCGCCTTTCTGGATGCTCGTCAAGTAGTAGGAGTGCGTCTCTGCATGATCCTCGAGAAGGTTGGATACAACATCGCCCATGTATGTTTCCTTCAGTTTGTTGATCATGTCCTCTTCGCCGCTGCGCCAATTGATGGCGCTGTTGAGAGTATTGTGGCGAGCGAAGAGATCTCCATCTTGTATCGGGATATGGTCGTCCGTCTGCGCGCCCTCCTCAGCCTGGTCTATGATGTCGCCAAGCTCCCTCTCCAAGTCACCTGTGGTGTTCTGCTCAGGTGCCGGTACCAGCAGCTCAGGAGGTGCTCGATCTTGCACATGAGTGTGATCTTCAGCAACCTCGGAAACTTGAGCGGCCGGTGCCTGCTGATCTGCTAGCGGATGTGGTTCGTGATGTTCCAAGTCGTCAATCCGATGGCGAGGATATCTTGGCCCCAGACTGAGTGCGCTCGTCTCTGCCACGTCTCGGCGAGAACGCTTGTCGTGAACTGTCCTGTCGTCCATAACCGCATCACTCGCTCGACCTCCCTGCTCGACTGCTCTTGGTGCTGGTATGATGTGTATCGATCTCGATCGGTCTCCAGCAGCGTCGTCAGGTGGAGACTGTGCTGCTCTCACGCTGCATCATGTCGCTCAACTCGCCCGTGAGGTCCACATCGTCGGCCCCGGGTGCTGGCAGTGGAGTTGGAACCGGTTGTACTGGAGCAGGTTGTGCTGGAGCTGGTTGCGGTTGTGGTGGTGCCTGATGAGCTGGAGCAGCCAGAGGTTCTCGCTGTTCCATCATTCTGCTCAGCTCTCTTTCCAGATTGCTGTTGTCCAAACTCAGATCATGATCGGATTCGTCAGGTACTGGATGCATTCGAATGTCTTCGTTTCCTGCCACTGGAGCTGTCGGTTGCGCATGTGATGCTGGCTCAACTCGCTGTGGCGCCGTGTCCAGTCGCACAGCAAGAGGACCCCCCTGCAGCTGAGGCGGTGGCACAGCGGGTGGAGGAAGAGGAAGCTCCGTGAGGGTCTCATTCAATCTGCTTCTCTCGGCAGGTGGCACAGCCGCCGTAGCGTCCATCCAGTCGTCCAGGTCAGGTAATAAGCTGATCATGTCCGCCACATCGCGACCCACATCTCGAACGCTGTCAGGTGCCACTTCGATGCGAGAAAGGTCTTCCATGTCTGGTACTCTGTGCTCGTCCAAGAAGGGGTCGACCAGAGCTGGCATCGAATAGAACATAAGAAAGGAAGTGTTCTCCCATTTGAGAGTCGTCAAGCTGTTAATGATCACACCCTTGCTCGGGTCCACTTCGAAGGTGAAATAATTAGCGTGGCCCTTTCTTTCCCACAGCGTAAGCAAACCAAACTTGACACCGAACAATGATGGGATCCGACGCAGCGATGTGCCATATATAACGCCGTCGATACCTTTCAGCTGGAAGATGGTCTCGTGCGTGATCATGCTCAACTTCCAGGGCTGAAGGTTCACCAGGGTTTTGATATATGCCGTGCATTTTGTCTGTCCATCTTGGCCAATCGTCTTGCCGAGTCGTGTCATTTGTCCGTAGATGCTGCCGTCGACGATGTCCATCAGCCTCCTGAAGGTGTCGAGGTTTCTGTTGTCCTCGAGAGTCGGGGCTGAGGTTTGAAAAGCCAAGAACCCGATCAGATGTTTGCGCACATGCCTCACAGGAAGTATATATGGTATTCCATTCCAAACGATAATGGCCGTGCCCTCTGAGATCTTCACCAACTCCGCCGGGCCGCGCCAGCCCGACTGGTCCTTCCGCTCGGGAACCCTGTGAATGTCCACGCTGTCACCTACCCTGAGCTGGTCCTGAGGACCGATCTGCTGCACACGTGTCCTGCTCGCTCGGGCAATTCTATCTTCGACGATCGCTCGCGCCATCTCCGACTTCGCAAGAAGACGAAGCCTGACCGCTGCCTCAAAGGGGTCCGGACAGCTGACGTCGGCGCCCTGCACGGAGTCCAGGGCGGTAGCCTCGAGGTCATAATAGTCATTCGGTGTGAAGCCCAAGACCAATTGAGACGCCGTCTGGCCGCCGTAGCTGACCATGCCGTTCGAAACCATGGCCGGCTCCTGCACCAATTCAACGTCGGATACCTCAAAACCTTGCATGGTGCACGTCCGCATGAGCTTCATGGCGCATAATCGTACCAACTGAATCCATCTCTCCACGAGGCCTGTCATAGTGTGATCGTCGGTGCCCGCGCATCGCCTCTCGATGTTCATTTTGTCGCACGTCCTCGAACTCAGGTCTGATACCAGTCCACCTTCTTGGTCGAGAACCATCACCTTCATCGGCCCGAAGTATCGGATCCAGCATCTCATGAGAATGGTCAACAGCTCCTTTGGCGTGCGATCTGCGATAAAGTCTGCCACCATATATCGAGAGAGTTCGTCGATAATGAGAGTCCACGCCTTGTCCCACATGAAAAAGATGTCCAACTGTACTCGATGATTGAATCGAAGTGGAACTGTGATTCCTGCGCGTGGTTTTGTCTGTGGACGTGCGTGGTCTCTGCATACCGTACATGCGATACATACCATGGTAATGACTGCTGCCAAGGTCTTGGTCCAGCAGTCCGCGCTCTTCAAAAACACAATCATGTCCGGCACAGGCGCGTGCCAGAATCTGATGTGGAAACCCAGCAGTAACCGCAAAATATCCTTCCGATCTGTGGCCTCCAAAAGTCGAGAGACCATTTTGCTCAGGTCGAAGTTCGCCTTCACCTCGTACCACTTCTTCATTGCGATCTCAGGTTCTGGTGGAGCCGATTTCCTGCCGATCTTCCGCCTTGGATTCTGCTGCTGATGCTCAGGAGGAGGAGGAGGCACTTCAACTCCAGGAGCACCCGGAACTGGCAAAGGTGTCTCAATCGGAGCTGGATCGAGTGGTTTGATGGCCGCCTCGTCCTCGTCCTTGGGCTCCTCCTTGATCTCCTGATCGATCTGCTCGGACTTAGCCTGAGGTTGATCATCTGCTGGTGCTGCTGCCGGTTCGGGTGGCTCATCATCTGGATATTGATGTACTTCTGGTTCTTTCTGCTCGGACTTAGCCTGAGGTTGATCATCTGCTGGTACTGCTGCCGGTCCTGGTGGCTCATCATCTGGATATTGAGGTACTTATGGTTTTTTCTGCTTCTTCGGTAGCCCTCTTGGTCTCAGAGGTGCTGCTGGCGCCATCTTACAATTTCCAGGCTTGCGCGCGCGTGCTGCCTCCGTCTCGGTGCCTGGTCGACATCTTTCGCAGCCCCAGAATGTCTGCAGTCTTGAGATCCTTTGGATATCTTTGGCAAGAGCATCGCAGAAGGATGGGGGAAAGACCGCTGCCTTGGCCGCGCGCTTGATGCCGTCGACCGCGCCGGCAAGATGACCATGTGACACTTTGCATCTGCAGTGTCGCGTACTGGCCCGAAGAGAGAAAGTCGCATCCAATCGCGTTCGTTTCCTCACTGGCTCGCCGAGCTCGTTGGTAGCACCATAGGAACACTGATCAGCCATGAACGTCCTCATAATATTCAGGTCGGCGATGTCCGTGTAGTTCGACTTGGTCCAGAAGTCGCTGTTGTGAGGGTTCTCTGCTAGGTGGTGCTGCTCGGTGCCCAGTGTCTGTCGAATGTCTTCACGCATGAAGATGATGGCTGGTGCCTGGCTTTTCCTGTCTGCTTCCAGGGCTGTAGAATTCTTGCGCCGGCTGGCGATAGACCATGGAGTGCACGTTGGTGGCCGCAACGTAGCATCGGTAAAGCATCGCTTACGAAAGTCGGTCAACAACTTCTGGTGATGAGAGTCTGCCATGTCCCAGCCGTACCGATAGTCCACTGGGAAGCCCACAGTGAGACCCTGCATGGCCGCACGACGACTGAACCTACTGCTGCCTGACATCCGCTCCTGCACCTCGATGCGATCGATGCTCATGCGGTTCATCCAGTCCTCGAGATTGTCAGGGGTGACCACTGGCAGCTGAGTCTCAAAGTAGAACTCCTCCGGCATTGCTCGATAACTGGTCTCCAGGTGCTTCGTCGTGAAAGTGTTCATCGTCTTCGGCCAGAGATTTGCACCAGTCCATCTGGGCGCCTTCCATTGACACCATCTTCTCTAATATTCCTTGCTGTCAAGATGGGGTGCGTCGGTGTAGTTACTGCTATTGTAGACGGTCTCCTTTCTCACTCTCATTCTACTCTGAGGTCTGTGCTTCCTCGTCACGATTGTCATCAACAGTCATTGCACCAGTCGCTGGCTGAGACATCGCCACTATATTCCCGCTGTGCTTCGCGCCGCGCGAGCCAGGTACATAGGCCCGTCGAGGTGCCGTCACCATCTTCCCGCTATACGCTCCGCTGTGCGAGTCAAGTACATGGATGCTCGATGCCAGCGCTGGTGCTTCGCGCTCTCTGTCCACACGTGCCATCAGAGCTGTCTCCTGAGTGAGTGTCGTACTCTTTGGCATATCCTCGTCGAACACCTTGTCGACATATGCCTTCACCGCTTGTCGAAGCCGAACTCGCTCAGGGCCGGCGCCAGCATCGGGATCACCAATTGGAAACAAGTAATGACCTGAGTCAGCATATAACGCCCTCATGAAGGTCGTCGGTCGAGCCATATTCCAAAGTCCGTCGAGGGCATCGATGATCAACACACCGTCCTTGTTCGGCAAGATGCCCGTGAGCAGGCCCATCGTGTTGTTGATCATGGTGTCCAGCGGCATGAGCAAGGGGCAGCAGCTGCCACGTCCTCCAAGCATGTCCATAGTGAAACTCGAGTTTGGAAGCGCCGCCAAGTTGAGAGGTAACTTGCCGAGCCCCATTGACGGATTCGGTACGCCATCGATGCTTGACAATTTCGCCGCTGATGGTTTGACCTCCAAGCTCTTGCCGCTAGGCCAAAGCAACGCCTGACAGATCTCCCGCAACGTCTCGGTGCCTCCCAGGCCTTTTGCCGCACCTGGGTCGATGATGATGCCAAGTCGTTTGTCACCGCGAACTGTGCGATACGCCATCGTACTGCCATCCAGGGGGTCATCGCCCTCATGAAAGATATGCTGGCTCAACAACGCCGCGTGCATGATGTCTGCGAAGGAGCCCTTTGAGGGAGATCCCGCAGGTGCATTTGTGGATGTCGGTGGTGGAGTAGAAGATCTGCCCGCCGGTCGCTCATCGTCGTCGTCCACTGGCGGCCTGCTCGAACGCTGAGGCAAGTCGAAAAGAAATCCCGTAGTGGCAGATCTCGAAGATGTAGTTGAGTGGCCGACATCATCACTGCCGGCTGCCTTGGTTGGCCATTCCACTTGACGTCGTGCCGATGTCTCCGCAATCGGGTCCAGGAGTGCGGTCTTCGGTTTCGACGTTGTCTTGCCGTCTTTGCCTTTTTCCTTTGCCGTTCTTGCCAACTTTGCAAAAACGCCGATGAGGATATTCTTAGTGATCTTCGTCATCATATTATCGAGAGTATTCTTCGTAAGCATGGCCTTCAGAAAACTCGTCGCAGTAGCCGTCATCATATCCATCTTCGCCAATGAAGTACTCGGGACAGCCCTGATGTGCAGAAGCGTCTTCAGTATTGTCCGCGGGGAATGGTGACGGCGGCACATCCCACGAACCTCCACTCGATGATACAGAAGGTGCTGACGGTGGTTGCTTCATCGGTAGATCCTCATACGCATGAAGGTTAATCCTCAAGTCGTAGCCGTCAGCACTACCTGAGTGGAAAGATGTTGCAAAGCCCTGAGAAGCCTGTCCAGCTTGAGGCGGTTGAGGTCGATCTCGATTAACCGGGCAATCCTGGGTCTTGCGCCACCTTGATCCGCATGTGGTACATCCGCTACCTTTGCCGCCACTGCTGCCACCAGCATTGCCCGAGTTGCCGTGCTTGCCTTTCCTATTCTTGCCTCCTTTGTCGCCCCAGTGACTCGCGTCGGCCGGCTCCTCGAAGTGTGACTTGCTGCTGTATCGACCTTTGCCTCTGTCAAAGCCATGCCCACGAGACTTGTTCTTGCCACGTGACTTGCCTTTACCTGAACGTCCTTTGCTTTTCCGTCGGTAGCCGCCGAACCGAAAACGAGGCCGAAAACCTGACATCTGATATGCCTGGTCCAAATCCATCTCAGTCAGCCAAGCCTCTATATCATCAGCCTCGTACCAGTTGCCATCGCCGTCGTAAGCTCCGTATGATGCCTCTCCAGATTATGTCCAATACTCTCTGTAATACAGGCCGCTCTCTTCATCATGAGTCCAATCAATGAGATCGTCACCATCGTCGTCGTAATCCTGGTAGTACGAGAGAACGTAGTGCAACGATTCTTCGTCATCCATGTAGTGATGGTGATGCGTACTTCCAGTCGCCATCTCCTGTTTTGCAATCGTTGTCAACATTGAACACACGGTCTGAAACTTATCCAAATCTCCATCGATATGCAACTTGGTGTCGCTGATACGTCTCTGTGGTAAGCCACACCATTTGAACAACATGTGCGTTAACCCAACATTGCTGATGGTGAGGCCCGCCTTGTCGTTCGCCTCTTGATATCTCTCACGAAAGCTAAGCAAGAACTCCTGCAGTGATTGATTGCCGCGTCGAGTGTCCAGAAACTTGTCAAGATCCTCTCCTTGTGTCTTGGTCGTGAATTTCGAAGGCTTCCGTCAGCTTCTGCATCAAGTGACCCGCGCCGCTGGTTCTGGCCTCCTGTGTGATGTTGTCATTCGCATCGCGCTCCTCGTCCTGACGTGCCACTGCCAGCGCAACGTCACTTTTGATAACTGTTCCAGTCCGTGTGATCTCCAGATTCATCGCAATAGTGAATGTTCTATCCAACAAGCGTGCCGCCATGGCCAGTCCTGCTTCTCGCTCCTCCAGTGGCGTCAGCCGCCACCACAAGTGTAGTCTCTGCATATAGGCCTTGAAGGGGTACGTGTCATCAAACGGCTTCCAGCCGGGCGGCACATATCGAGTGAACTCCTGAAGTGATTGAGGTGTCTTATAATCTGCCATGGCTGCAAGACATGTCAATATGCTCAAGAGATACGAAATCCAACTTCTGCTCCTGTTCGGCCTCGTCGGCCGTCGGTGGTGGAGTCGGTCTCCACGAGAAACGTCGCCTGGTAGACCACCAGGCCGGGTAAGGGATACACGTCCTTCACTCTTGAAGAAGCTGTTCTCCGCAGTGAAGAACTCGAGGATCGCCACGTAGGTGATCGCAAGTATGAAGATGAAATAGAGCACTTCAAGGATGCTCGCGGAGTCGCGCTGCAGCAGCGCGAGGCCGAGGATGTCGCTCCCCGAGTATTGCGCCGCCTGGCGGGGCGCCGCGCGCGTGGGCCGCGCGCGAGTGGTATTGGAGCCGTAGCTCCGCTACCAAACTGAAATGTTTGTAGCTAGCGAACCCGCATCCTTGAGCATTAATACGATTTACAGTCCGAACATGCTTGCTACTGCCTGCTATCTGCACTACACATCTCTGAACAGATACTACACTTGATCTTAGTCAAGGGGGTCTCCAACACACATAAAATCTCACTCCCCTCCCCCTCCTCCCCCTCCCCCTCCCCCTCCCCCTCCTCCTCCCCCCTCCCCTCCTCCTGCCCCTCCTCCTCCTCCTGCCCTGCCTCCTCCTCCTCCTCCTCCTCCCCTTCCTCCTCCTCTCCTCATCCCTCCTCCTCCTCCTCCTCCTCCTCTTCCATCCTCCTCCTCCTCCTCCTCCCGCCTTCTCCTCCTCCTCCTCCTCCTCCTCCTCCTCCTCCTCCTCCTCCTCCTCCTCCTCCTCCTCCTCCTCCGGGTCCGAACGAACCTATCGCGTGCTTTTCCGCCGATGGGGGGAGGGCAAGACGCGCTTTCCGCCGAAGAGGGATCGCGAGGTGAGCTTCCCGCGCCAGGCTTCCCTTACTCGGCGAGGCACCCGCAGGAATCAGTTGCCGCCGCTGCTGGATTCGGGGCCAAAAAAGAAACGACGGAGCTACTCGTTCCACGCCGACATGCAAGAGACACGTCGGACCTTAATTTGCCCTGGCGCACACGTCTATACACAAAGAGAGGGAGAGAGAGCGAGAGAGAGCGAATCTATATATATATATATATATATATGATACCGGAGAAAAACCCCATCAGGGCTATAGGGCTAAGGGGCTATAGGGCTACAGGGCTATTGAGCTATAGGGCTATAGAGCTATAGGGCTATAGAGTTGTAGGGCTATAGGGCTATTGGGCTATTGGGCTATTGGGCTATTGGGCTATTGAGCTAAGGGCTATAGGGCTCTAGGGCACCCCCGGGCACCCCCGGGCACCCCCGGGCACGCCCAGGCACGCCCGGGCACCCGGGCACCCAGGCACCCGGGCACCAGGGCGTGCAGCGAAAATCGGCGACAAACCTAATCTAACCATATGAATCCGCTAGGACCCCTACAGAGGCAAGCTCTGATTGGGGAATATATATATATATGTTCTATGTATATATATATATATGTGTGAATACATGTATTCATGTATACATATATATATATATGTGTTCTGCTTCGACGATCCCCACCCGAGAGCGCGAAGCGGGATCCTCAGGGAGCACCGGCACCCCTGTGGCCTGGCCGCCACGGCGCGCAGTCGTCATTCGTCGCAGACGCGCGGCGGGATACACACGGGGAGCAGCCGCACACTGCGGGCTCGGCGGCCGCGGCATGCAGGGCATGCGAGGCGGATCGGGAGCTCTCTTCTGAAAGTCTAACAACCCCTACCTGTCGTTCGGGAGGGGCCCAAAAAAAACTGTCCAAATCACGGAAGAGCTCCCCACTGCACGGGCACATGGCGTGGCATTGCTTGGCATGTTGCTTGGCGCATTGCTTGGCGCATTGCTTGGCAGATCACTTGGCATGCTGCTCGGCATTGCGTGGCATTGCTCGACATTGATTGGCAGTACCTGGCATGTCTTGTCACATCGTTGCAGTGCGCGGCATTGCTTTACATTGCGTGGCGAGGCAGCAAGGAACCAAGACCAAGAAGCCAGGCAAACAGCACCACAAAAACAAAGGAACCAAGGCCAAGGAAGCAAGGAACAAAGAGAAAGGAGCCAAGGAACCAACGCCAAGGAGTCAAGACCCAGGCATCGAGAAGCCAAGACCAAGGAAGCGAGAAACCAAGGCCAAGGGACCAAGAAATCAACGCCAAGGAACCAAGACCGAGGAGCCAAAGCCAAGGAACCAAGACCAAGGAACCAAGGAGCCCAGGGGAACCTCATTGTAAGGAAACAGAGCCAAGGAACCCTGGGGAACCACCCTGTAAGGAAACACGACCAGGGGAAGGCGCGACCGGGCCCATCGGTTTTTCACAAACAGCAAATGAGAAACCCTAAAACAAAGCCCAACAGGGGAAAAACACGCCCAGGGCCGCGGCTGGATTCGGCGCGGGAACGTGCCGTTCTTGTTGAACACGCCGCACCGCCGATGCATCGGCAATGTATCCGCGACGCCAGCAATGCATCCTCGCCGTCAGCGTGGAGGAAATCAGGCTCCGCATCGGGCTGCAACGCTGATGAATCGGCGATGCGGCTCGATCCTCCGACCCCCTCTGCCCGGACCCCATGTGGGAGGTCTGGACCCAATCGACCCGGTCCACGCCACCCCTGCGATGGCTCCGACAGCGGCCGCAAGCATGCCTGTATCCACGGCCTCGCGGACCAGGCCCCTGGGCCGCGACTCCCCGTGGGCACGAGGCGGTCTTTGCACGGATGTCCCGCGCGGAACGCTTCCATACGACCACGTATCAACGAATCGCGCCCCAGAATCCAGACAGCGCGGGCGTGGATGTGGATATGTCCGCCGCTCGCGAGGGGGGGGGAGAAGGGGAGGGGACTGTCGCAGAGGGGCGCGCCCTGAACGTGTGCCCTCTGCTATGCCGCAAGGAGGGGAGGGAAGGAGGGAGGCACGCGAGACTCTGGCCGGGGCGGCGGCGCGGAGGGATCCCAGTGGTCCCCTTGGTCGTCGTCGCCATTCGTCGTCGTCACCGCCGCCGTCATCCTCGGTGGTCGTCGCCGCCTCCCTCGCCGTCGTCCTCCACCTCCCCCGTCTGCGGCACAGCTGGAGCCACCGCGCCCAGGGTGCGCGGCACCCTGTTGCGCGCGGGCGCTCGCCGCCCGCATCCCCCCTGGAGGTCCCTGGAGTTCCCTGGAGGCCTCCTCCTCCTCCTCCTCCTCCTCCTCCTCCTCCTCCTCCTCCTCCTCCTCCTCCATTCCCTGTCGCACCCCGGGGCTGGTCGAAAAGAAGGGCCGGGCGTTTCGCCTGAGACTTCCTCCCGATGTATGACTCTTAGGAACTGGCAACAGTTTCACAAAGGAGAGAGGGTGGTTTTCAAAATGTGGCTCTCGCCTTAGCGCCGCGTATATTAGTTGTAAAGACTTGCAATCAAAATGTGGCTCTCGCCTTAGCCCCACGCACACCCGTTGTAAAAATGTACAAGAGTTTCAAATCTTGAGGGCGGGCAGGCGAGTAGTTTTCAAAATGTGGCTCCCGCCGTAGCGCCGCGCACAGGCGTTCTAAAAAGTTAGCAAGAATTTCGCAACTTGAGGACGGGTCCTTTTCAAAATGTGGCTCTCGCCTTAGTGCCGCGCACATTCGTTGTACAAAATTGCAAGTGCTTCACGGACTGCGGGCAGTCACTTCTCAAAATGTGGCTCTCGCCTTAGCGCCGCGCACATTCGGGTTTCAAATACAAGAATTCTACGGATTTCCATGGTCAAGGTGACAGACATGGTGTTTCGGACGGACTCAGGATTATGAAGGCGCGCAGTTTACATTGATTCGCGGAGTTGAAGCCCCAGGAATGGTGTTCTGACACGATTCAGGATCGTCAAGACGCAACAGTCATGCTGATTCGTGACGTTGGAGTCCCGAGAATGGTGTTTTGGCACACTTCAGGGTCGTCAAGCGGTTGTCTCCCAACGACGCAGCTCCCTCAATGGAAATGAACCCTTGTAGGGGCCTATGAAGAGGGAGCTTGGAGGGAGGGTTTACTTCAACATCGTTGATGGGTCTTCGGTGTCCACTGATCCTCCTCCGACTCCTCCTCCTCCTCCTCCTCCTCCTCCTCCTCCGCCTGCTCCGCCTCCTCCGCCTCTTCCGCCTCTTCCTCATCCTCCTCCTCTTCCTCCTCCGCCTCCTCCTCCACCTCCTCCTCCTCCGAGGAGGAGGAGGAGGAGGTGATGGAGGTCGTGGAGGTGGAGGAGGGGGAGGAGGGGAGGACGAGGAGGACGCGGGAGGAGGGGGAGAGGGAATGCTAAAAATTCTCTAAGGTTCTAGGGAGCCGTCATTCCTCTTCGTCTTATTTTTCTTTCTGCGTCGTCATTGTCTTATTATTCAAAGTGTTAGTATCATAAGTCTTACTGGTGTTACGAATATGACTTATATCTCTATTACGATTGGTATTATCATCACTATTCGTCTTCTTATTATTCTTAGAATTCTTCATTTTGATATTATTACTGTTAGTCTTAGCCTTATTAGTATCCTGTTCCTTGTCCTCCTTCTCCTCCTCCTCCTCTCCTCCTTCTCCTCTTCCTCCTCCTCCTGTTCCTCCTACTCGTCGTCGTCGACGTCGTCATCGTCGTCAAAATCATCATCCTCATCACCACCACCATCATCGTTATAGCGATCGTCATCGTCGTCCTCGCCGCCGTCGCCGCCGGCATCATCATCATCAGCATCATCATCATCACCACCACCACCACCATCATCATCATCATCATCATCATCATCATCATCATCATCATCATCATCATCATCATCATCATCATTATCACCATCACCATCACCATCACCATCACCATCACCATCACCATCACCATCACCACCATCATCATCATCATCATCAGCAGCAGCATCATCATCAGCATCATCGTCGGCAGCGCCATCATCAGCAGCATCATCATCAGCAGCAGCAACGTCATCATCATCATCATCATCATCATCAGCAGCAGCAGCAGCATCCTCATCATCATCAGCATAATCCTCATCAGCATCATCATCATAATCAGCATCAGCATCATCATCATCATTATCAGCATCATCAGCATCATCATCACCACCATCATCATCATCACCACCACCATCATCATCATCATCATCATCATCATCATCAGCATCATCATCATCATCATCATCATCATCATCATCATCATCATCATCATCATCATCATCATCATCGTCATCAGCATCATCGTCAGCAGCGGCATCATCGTCATCGTCATCATCATCAGCAGCATCATCATCAGCAGCAGCAACGTCATCATCATCAGCAGCATCATCCTCATCATCATCAGCAGCAGCATCATCACCACCACCACTATCATCGTCACCACCCTCCTCATCGTCGTCATCAGCAGCATCATAATCGTCATCATCATCAGCATCATCAGAATCATCATCAGCATCGTCATTATCACCAGCATCAAGAACATCATCATCATCAGCAGCAGCGTTATCATCATCATCCTCATCATCATCACCATCATCATTATCAGTAGTATCACCACCATCGTCACCACCAACAGCACCACCACCACCACCATCATCATCATCAGCATCATCGTCAGCATCATCATCATCATCGTCATCATCAGCATCATCACCACCACCATCATTATCATCACCATCACCAGCACGATCATCATCATCATCATCATCATCATCATCATCATCGTCATCATCATCCTCATCAGCATTACCATCAATTATTATCCGCAGAATCATCCTCATCATGAGCAGCAGCATAATCATGGTCGTCTTCATCATCATCGCCATCATCATTGCCATCATCATATCATCAGCATCGTCATCATCATCGTCATCGTCATCACCATCATCAGAATCACAGTCAGCATCGTAATCGCCATCGTCATCGTCATCATCATCATCATTATCAGCATCATCACCGTCATCGTCAGTATCGTCATAAGCATCAACATCATCAGCATCAGCATCCTCAATAATCTCCAATCGTCATCCTGATCATCATCATCATCGTCATCATCATCATCATCAGCAGCAGCAGCATCGCCATCATCAGCATCAGCAGAAGCAGCAGCACCACCATTATCATCACCACCAGCATCATCATCATCATCATCATCATCATCATCATCATCATCATCATCGTCGTCATCATTACCAGCAGCAGCATAATCAGCAGGAGCATCATCAGCATCATCATCATCAGCAGCATCCTCATCATCATCATCATCATCATCATCATCATCATCATCATCATCATCATCATCATCATCATCATCATCATCATCATCATCATCATCATCATCATCATCATCATCATCATCCGCCCACCCCTCCGCATTCCCACCCCTCCGCATCCTCACCCCTCACCCCTCTCCCGTCATCTCTTCTTTCGCTCCCCTCCATCCCCCCTCTGGAAGCATCCAGAGGTTCTACAAAGTAACGAACAACGTCCAAAAGCCTCGATCCTCGTCCTGCTCCCCTACCT
>CAUYUJ010010751.1:0-26660 GCA_963575745.1 Prorocentrum cordatum
CCTCCTCCTCCTCCTCCTCCTCCTCCTCCTCCTCCTCCTCCGCCTCCTCCTCCTCAAGAATTACTCAATCTGAATACTACTCTCCTCCTTCCCCTGATGACGGGTTGGGAGTGTTCGCCCCCCCGCGTATTGTTTTTTACACAGGATTCCCCAGAGTTGGGTTTTCGCTTGCATTTGTTCCCCAAATGCTGATCTCGCTGAGGCGCCGTCCTCATGTTCGGGCCCCGCTCGTTCCGAATCGTGCTCCCGCTGCAGCGCTGGCCTCATTTCCGTGCTTCCGCTCGTTTCGAATCGTGCTCCCGCTGCAGTGCTGGCGTCATTTCCCGTGCCATGCCACGGCATGCAATGCAATGCTCGGTTGCGTTCCGCTGCGCGATGCCATGCCTTCAGCTGAAGCTGTGATATGCAGTGCTTTAGTGCCACGTCGTGCTATGTCATGGTACGCTTTGATCTGCAACGCCATGGTATGCAATGTTATGTTCGGGGCCGCTGTGCGATGCCATTCTTTGCGTTGCAAAGCTTTGTGATGCAATTCTTCACTACGCCACGCGACGCCATGCTGTGACATACTACGCTGTGCGGTGCTCTTCTACGCCATGCCATGCCGTGCTCTACAATGCATCGCGTACCTTTTCGGGATCATTGCCCTGCTCGATATCCGACTGTGCGAGTAAAGAGGGGATCGATGCCATGGTAAGGGATGGGAGGGAGGGGTAGGATGTCAGATATGACGCGAGCGCACCTAGCTTGTCCTCCTCCCCCTCCTTCTTCTCCTCCTCCTCCTCCTCTTCCTCCTCCTCGTCGTCGTCTTGCGGGTTTCTCTGCCATTTCTGGAGGCGTTCGTCGCCACGGCCTGGCGCGGGGCGAACACCCGGCCAGGGTGGGTCCACGGGAGAGGTGGGTCGGGGGGACGCAAATTGCCCGTCGGCTTCAGTGGCCACGCGGGGGCCAATACGGCTCTCGCTGACGTGCGGGCGCACATTGTCGGCGGCGTGCCCGGGGGGAAGTGAGCGGGAGCAGACATTCTCAGAAGGCGGCGGGGCTTCTCAGAAGCCTTCGCGCCGTCTGAGAAGTTTGGTGCGTCTTCGGGGAAGGCTCAGCAAATTTCTCAGAAGGCCCGAGGCCTTCCGAGCCTTCTGAGAAAGCCCGCCCCTCTCTCGCTTCGCCCCCGGGCTCGCCGCCGCCGAAGTTGCCCGTCAGGCCACGCGTGCCCAAGCGGCGACTCGTGCCCAGTCGGCCCCTTCTGCAGGATCTCGCCTATACGCCTGGTCAGTTTACGGAGGGTGGCCTGGGCGGCGCAGGCAGCCACTTCGGCCACCAGCCACCCCGAACCCCCACAAGCTGAAGAACCAGAAAGTACATTAACATAAGTTATCGGAGCTACGAGAGGTTCCTTGGATCGGCGCTGGGCCCCCCTGGCGACGCCCCTGGCGCGCTCCACTCGCCGAGAAGGGGGGTCCAGCGCCGATCCAAGAAATCCGCGCGGACCTCCACGAAACTATACGTTCTACACCCGCCACCCCGAACCCCGCAAGTGTGAAAGGAGAGAGGTGGGCAGCGCGGCGAACATGTCTCATCAGAAGCGCCTGCTCAAAACACTGAAGCTTGAGAGAGGCACTGATAATGAGTGCTGCTACTCCTAGCGAAGGAGGCTCGAACACCCGAAAAGGCTGGCGCCAACCCAGACCGGTTGGGAAAACAAGAGCGAAACAGGCACAAGGGTGAACTGCACTGACCCAGCGCACGGACCGAATCACCGAAAGGCAGAGCCAGAACTCCGTGGGACAGACGGTGCGCAGAACGCAAGCCTGTCACTCGGCATCGCTCGGACGCGTGCATGCTCTCTCGGCGAGGACCACATCTGGCAAAAGAGGCACGCACGGAATCGAAAAGTGCACAGGGGATGGACGTCCCAGAGATGCCGAGGCCAGCAAGCAAATGGGCCGCCGGCGGGAGGGAATGGCCGGGATCTGCAAACGGCAGGGGCGCGGGGGCGACCCACGACGAGGAGACCTGAAGCCGAGCTTAAGTCGGGCCTGCTACAGGAGGAATATTCAAGAATGGACGATAGTTTGAGTACACATTGATCACTTCTCATTATTCGAAAGGTCTTTGATTTTTAGGGGGGCCAAGATCCTTTCATTTTTCATTGTTCTATCCTGGGCCTCTTCCTGGCCACAAGGGGTCCAGGAACAATCAGAAACGAGGACAATTAGAAATGAGCACGGTTAGAAATGAACGACGTGTATTTTTGAGCCTTTGCTTGAATATACGTTGAGTATTTTTCGATTGTTCGTTCAAAAATCCGCCTGTATGGGGGACACCACTGCACTGCGACTGCACAAGGGGCGCGCCGACAGAGCGACCGAGGCAGCAGGCGCTGGCCAGAGCGGGCATCCGAGGGAGGCGAGCATCGAGGGAAGCCCGAGGCAGAGGCAGGGCAGCGGGGGCGACCCAGGACAAGGAAGCGGTCGAGAGAGACAGGATGAGAAGCTGACAGCCGCGCCGCCGACACGATCTCTGGACCGGCACAGGTCGAGGGCCAAACGCCTGAAGCGGCCTCGCCCCGAGGGGTGGCCCAAACCAGGACGGGGAGAAGGTGGAGGAGGAAAAGAAGGGAGGAGGGGCAGGTGAGGGCGAGTGCGACGGCGAGGGCGACCAGGACGAGGACGAGGGAGGCGAGCTGTGGCTGAGCGCCGCGGCTGGCCAGGCCGCCTGCGTGCTCAACGCGCTGGCGCAGCTCAACGCGCCCGAGCTGGCGAGGGCCGCCTCGCCCCGCCGCCGCCGCCGCGGCCGCCGCACAAGCTCCGCCTGCCGCCAGCGCCTCGCCGCCGTTTTCGGAGGTGCTCCGCAGGCACCCCGCCCTGATCCACGAAGCTTTCGAATGCTTGGCACGCCCTTCAGAGCTATTAAGGAACAGCGGGCTGAGAGTCAGGGTATGCATTTGTTTTGTCAGTGGCCTGTAAGAAGACAAAGATTCCAGACTTAGAGTTTCGAGAACTGTTCAGCCCTTCGTGTTGTAAATTGTTTCCTCAGGAGTAGTTATGCATCTCTGGATGCATAAACTACTCTAGAGTTATGTATATACGCGTGATGTGTAAACCACCTGTTGCAGAAGTAACGATCCGTTACTTGTTGTACATAGTTATGCATTAAGTCGGAGATTGGAGGGTGAGATCGCAGTGAAACGGAGACCCCCCACCGGGAAATCGGTTTCGGTTTCGTGTTCGTGTCGTGCGGGCGGGCGAAGCGAAGCTGCGCGTGATCCTCCTGTAGCTAGGCCGAGGTAGGAGCGAAAGTCCGTTCCCGTCCGCCGGTGGCTGGGAGGTGTCCCCAGTTGGGCCGGGCGGTGTCCCGGGTGTCCCGGGTGTCAGTAGGAGCGAAAGTCCGTTTCCCGTCCGCCGGTGGCCGCGAGGTGTCCCAATTGGGCCAGGCGGTGTCCCGGGTGTTCGGCGCCTGCGGCGGGCTTTCTTATCCAATCCAGCTTATCTTATCCAATACATATTGTCCAGTCCAATCCATTTTATCTTATCCAACCCATCTTGTCCTATCTCATCTTATCCCACCCATCCCAATCCACCCAACCCAATCCATCAATTAATTCGTTTCTGCACCTGCGGCGGGCCAATCCAATCCATCTGATTTTATCAAATCCATTTCTTCCAATCCAACCCATCTTATATTATCCAATCCATCTTATCCCATCCAATCCAATCCATCAATTTAAAACCAGAGAGAGAGAGACAGAGAGAAAGAGAGAAATGAGATCAAGGTGACAAGCTGGAGGTCAGTCAGGGTGGGCATTTGATCTCAATCCCCCCCCAACCTCCTTATCGCCCGCAGGGTGGTCGTATAGGTAATGATGTTATACAGCATCGAATTAGCTAGTTGTTAGTACCTTGCTACTTCAATTGAGCATCCAGATTCCACGGTAGAGTTCACGCAGCGCCTCTGCGCAGTTCGAAACCCTGCTGGGTCCAGCTCGTCGCCAACCAATTCGTTTCGGGAAAGCTGGAGGGCAATGATCGATTCGTGAAACTATCAGAATGTATGATTATGGTTCCTGAAATGAATTCCTGAAAAGCGAAGCGAGCACATTGGTTCCGAGTATCAGAGTGAGGGTATGTTTATGCGTGCGTATGTTCTTCGGCCGTGTACACTGCAGCGGTTGTGCACACCACAGTCCCTGTGTACACGGCAAATTCTGTAGATTTCCAGACTCAGCTTATTGATTAAGGAAACGAGATTTCCAGATTCTTAAGTTGAAATTGTCTTAATAGTAATTTCCGGGTAGCTTTCGGCGGTCTTCCGCTGGCATTTCTGCCCGGAAGGTCTTGGAGGTCCTCGGAGAGATGTCTTACTCGCTAGGTTTTTCGGACGTTCCCCCAAGACTTGGAATGTAGGTTCACGAAGTGACATCCAGCTCTGGAACATGCAGACACGCCCTGAATCTTATGTCTCAGCTTACACTTTGTATCCCACCACCCCGGGTCTGGTCCATAGCTATTCCAGCATCGGCCATGATATTATGATTTCGTGAGCCGATCGCCATCTCTGTCAACAAGCCTCGATGGTAGGTTTTGGGATCGGGGCGCAGTGGTTTTGAAAGCAAGCACCTGCTCACCACGTCAAGGCTGGCCCGAGCTCGGAGCGAGGCAAGAGCAGCCCGAGGCCGCGCGCGCGGATAGCTCCGCGGAGATGGCAGAAGACGCCGACGCAAGCACTGGCGCTGGTGTCAGCGTGCGGGCGGTGCCTCCTGAGGATGCCTATCCTCGGGTCGCCGCCTACGTCTCAGTTCTTGGGAAGCCTCGTGCCAGGTGCTGCGTGGTGCTGCCCTGGCTGGCCCTCAGCCTTGGTGGCCTGTCCACCTTCCCTCGGCTCATCCCCGAGCTCGAGTCTTCGGTGCCGCCGGTCCAGGGCACGCCGTCCTACACGGCGATGCAGAGCCTTGAGTATTATCAAGTAGCCTTCGGTCCATCCCGCCCCCCGTGATTGGGTCGTGGACCAGGGGCCTCTCTGTGTCCCTTGGTGTCTTCTGGGAGGCATCTTGCGGGAGTCTTGGGGGCTCGCTCGCTGTCGTGGGGGGAGGGCCATCTTGGCGGGGAGGGCTCCTGGCGCCATTTCGAGTTCCAGGTGGGATTCATCTTGAGGCCTCACGGGGGGCCTCTTGGGCCCCTCTTGAGGGCTCGGGGCCGTCATTGGTCGATCATGGAGGCCTCTTGGACCATCTGGCATTTTCGTCAGACTGAAAAGACGAGCACACTGAAATCATGCAAAAGCTGATTATTTCTTGTACGATATGGGCTTCTTGTGCTGGGCCCCAGGGCGCAGGGACCCCTAAGAGGGCCCAGAAACAAGTCAGTGGGTCAATGTTATGGCATGTTGAAAGTTTGGATTCTGAGCCACGGTCCTGTGGCTTCGAAAACGTCACGCGACGAGCGCCAGGAGTTCGCGAGAGCGGCCATGAGCGCCCAGGAATATTCGCAATTGGAGGCGTGGCGTTTTAATATACGTACTTACATACTACATCATCATCAACAACAACAACAACAACAACAGCAACGACAACAACAACAACATCAACAACAACAACAACCGCAACAATCAGTTTAAGACTTGTCGCTCTTATCTGCTCACGTGCCTATCAATACGTATACCGCAAACCCTTGATTCTCGCCCTCGTCGTTTTCGATCATACTCCTTGGGGGCATATCTTCCTTACTTGCCACGAGAATTTAGTGCAGCCCGTAAAACAAGGGAAGAGAGGACGGGTGGAAGGGGGAAGGAGAAGAATGGAGCACGAGAGAAATTAGCGGGAGGGGGGCAAGGTGCAGAAAACAAGTGGTAGAGCTATCTTGGCGAAGGACCCAACCATATGCAGTTGAGAATACCGCAATTGTGCATTGTGCATATCTTCTTTGGTGGAGCTCCCTATGGGCCACGAAACGCTGTACCGGGTGGAGGGGAACGCATGCGGGCGGTAGCAGTGGGGCGTTCGGTGGAGCTCCCTATGTGGCCACGAAGCGCTGTACTGGGTGGAGGGGACGCATGCGGGCGGTATCACTGGGGCCTTCGGTGGAGCTCCCCATGCGGCCACGAAACGCTGCACTGGGTGGGGGGGGCGCATGCGGGCGGTAGCATTGGGACCTTCAGTGGAGCTCCGTATGGGGCCACGAAACGCTGTACTGGGTGGGGGAAGACGCACGCGGGCGGTACAACTGGGACCTTCGGTGGAGCTCCGTATGGGGACAAGAAACGCCGTATTGGATGGGGGGGGCGCATGCGGGCGGTAAGACTGGAGCCGTCGGTGGAGGTCCGTATGGAGCCACGAAACGTTGTACTGGGTGGGGGGACGCATGCGGGCGGTAGCACTGGAACCTTCGGTGGGGCTCCCTAGTGAGACCACGAAACGCTGTATTGGGCGGGGGGGGCGCATGCGGGCGGTAGCGCTGGGCCGTCGGTGGAACTCCGTGTGGGGCCACGAAACGCTGTGCTGGGTGGGGGGGCGCATGCGGGCGGTAGCACTGGGGCCGTCGGTGAAGCCCCCATAGGGGCCACGAAACGCTGTACTGGGTGGGTGGGACGCACGCGGGCGGTACCACTGGGGCTTTCGGTGGAGCTCCGTATGCGGTCACGAAACGCTGCACTGGGTGGGGGGGACGCATGCGGGCGGCGGCGCTGGGACCTTCAGTGGAGTTCCGTATGGGGCCACGAAACGATGTACGGGGTGGGGGGGACGCATGCGGGTGGTAGCACTGGGACCTTCGGTGGGGCTCCCTAGTGAGACCACGAAGCGCTGTATTGGGCGGGGGGGGCGCATGCGGGCGGTAGCGCTGGGGCCGTCGGTGGAGCCCCGTATGGGGCCACGAAACGCTGTACTGGGTGGGGCCACGCATGCGGTCGGTACACTACTACTACTACTACTACTACTACTACTACTACTACTACTACTACTACTACTTCTACTACTACTACTACTACTACTACTACCACCACCACTACTACTACTACTACTACCACCACTACTACCACTACCACTACCACTACCACTACCACTACCACTACCACTACCACTACCACTACCACTACCACTACGACTGCTACTACTACACTACTACTACTACTACTACTACTACTACTACTACTACGACTACACTACTACTACTACTACTACTACTACTACTACTACTACTACTACTACTACTACTACTACTACTAACTACTACTACTACTACTACTACTACTACTACTACTACTACTACTACTACTACTACTACTACTACTACTACTACTACTACTACTACTACTACGACTACGACTACTACGACTACGACTACTACTACTACTACGACTACGACTACGACTACGACTACGACTACTACTACGACTACGACTACTACGACTACTACTACTACTACTACTACTACTACTACTACTACTACTACTACTACTACTACTACTACTACTACTACTACTACTACTACTACTACTACTACTACTACTACTACTACTACTACTACTACTACTACTACTACTACTACTACTACTACTACTACAACTACTATACTACTACTACTACTACTACTACTACTACTACTACTACTACTACTACTACTACTACTACTACTACTACTACTACTACTACTACTACTACTACTACTACTACTACTACTACTACTACTACTACTACTACTACTACTACTACTACTACTACTACTACTACTACTACTACTACTACTACTACTACTACTACTACTACTACTACTACTACTACTACTACTACTACTACTACTACTACTACTACTACTACTACTACGACTACTACTACTACTACTACTACTACTACCACTACTACTAGAGATTGATCGTTCTTATCTGCTCGCGTGTCATTCAACCTGTCAATCCCAGGCCCTCGATATCCAACCTCTTCGTTTTCGATCGGACCCCCTTGGCGTTTATCTGGGTATTGTAGTGGCCTTCGGCCAGTGCCGCCGATCTGGGGCGCTCCGACTGATGTGATCCTTCTTCGCCCTCGTCCCTCCTCTCTTTTTCCCTCCCCCCCTCTTACTCAGCATTTATCCAGTGGCCGTCGGCCTATCCCGCCACCGTGCGTGGGTGGTGGGTCAGAGGCCTCATGGATGCTGGTTGGGATCTGGTGGTTGGCTGGGACTTCTGGGGGCCTCTTGGGCCCCTCTTGGGGTTTCTTGGGGGCCTCTTGGGGCCACTAGAGGGCCACTAGAGGGCCTCTTGGGGGTCTCTTGGGAGCCTCTTGGGGCTTCTTGGGGGCCTCTTCTGCGCCCCTTGGGGCCTCTTGGAGGCCTCCTCGGAGCCTCTTGGTGCGGGAGGGGTGGTACTCGAGTTCGGAACCCCCTCGGAGGCCACGATCCTTGTGAGGGGTGTCAAAAAACGCATCCGCCGGAAACTCGCACCCCCCCCCCCCCCACCCCCCCTTCCCCGGCAGAGCCACCCCGGCAACCCCCCCAGAGGCTGAGGCTCAGCCTCGAGGCTGTAGCTGAGACTCCTTGAAACTCACACGCCGGATCGGCGGATATACTTATGTTTCTATATACGTATATGCATCCACATACGCATACATATGTGTATGTATAGGTATATATTTCCTACCTGCCACATGTTGTTGACGCAGCCTCTAACACGGGATGGGAGGGAAGAGGGAAGGTACAAAGAGGAGGGACAAGGATGGAGCACGAGAGAGGTTAGCAGGGGGGCGGTTAGGATCAGGAAAACACGCGGCAGAACCAAACGGGCGTGTCGGGAGGTCGGACCTTATCGGGCGGGTCGGGCGGGCTGGCCCGGACGGCTGGGACGAGCGTGCGGGTCGTTGAAGCGTGAGTCGCGAGGAAGACTCGAGCGATGGCGTGACTCCCAAGTGAACCGTTAGAAAGTCCAAAGCGAGAGCGTGATTTCTTGAGCGTCGAGGGCGCAGCTTTTCAATGAATTGCAAGGAAGTCCCGCGCGAGATCGCGATGTTGAACCAGTTGTGAGGGAGAATCAGGCGGGAGCCGTTGTTGTGGTAGTTCGAAGGCCAAATGTACAATCTGACGCGCAAGATTTTCCCTGGCCAAAAATGTGTTCGAGCCCTGGGAGGGGCACTTCAATTGAAAAACAACCAGGGGGGCCTGGGAGGGGCCTTTCAATTGAAAAACACAGATGGCACTGGGGGCCAACAATACCCATGCGTTGGAAAAATAGGCACCAACAACAACGATCATGTTAAGACTGTTGGTTCTTACCTGCACGCGTGCCATCCAACACGTACACCGCAAATCTTCGATATACGCTTTCTTCGTGTTCGATGGTACCCCCTCTGGGTGTATACATTCCTTTCCTGCCACACGTATTGGGCGCAGCTTTTTTTTTTAGCAGGGGGAAGGTGCGCGCGGCGTTAAGGCGCGAGCCACAGTTTGAAAAAGAACCAACCGCCCTCAACCCGTGAAACTGTTGCAATGTTTAAAGACGAGTGTGCGCGGCGTTGGGGCAAGAGCCACATTTTGAAAAGGAGCCGTTCTCAACCCGTGAAGCTCTTGCAAAGTGTTCAGACGAGTATGCGCGGCGCCAAGGCGAGAGTCACATTTTGAAAACGGCCCGCCTTCAACCCGTGAAGCTCTTGCAATTTGTCTACACGAATGCACGCAGCGCTAAGCCGAGAGCCACAATCTGGAAGCCACCCACCCTCCATCCGTGAAGCTGAGAAGTCAACAACCACAGCAAAACACGACAAGTATAGCGATAGTAAGAGCAACAACAACGACGATGATAACAACAAAAAACGCAGCAAACAGTAACACGAACAAGCACGATAACCAGAACCAGAACAATAACAACGACAATCACAAACATAATCACAGTCACAAGCACAACAACAGAGACAACAGCAACAACAACGAACAGCACCACAACAACAACGACAAAGCACATACAGCAGTAACAACCGTACGTACGCATCCATCTACATGTAAAGGGATACGTATTCAGCATTGGGGATCCTACACCAGAGACTTGAAGACACTCCATTGTGTTCTAGGGCATGGTAGCGGATTTTCCTGGGAGTGATTTCAACGTTGCTTTCCTCGTGGAGGCAGTGAACCACTCGCCGCTACTTAGCTTCAGAAACAGTTCTACGGCTACGTGCATCCTGGACAGTAACATATCCGTGAAATCGGCTGAACTGAGGTTCGGGTGCAAGCCTAAGGACCAGAATGCATTGGGTGGTGGCTGCTTTACCAAGCAGGACATGGCGCAGAACATTACAGAGCATGTGCAGAACATTACGAAGCTCCCAGCGAAGTTTCTACACGAATTCTTGGATCGCGAGTTGCCCAATATCACGCTCTGCCCCGCGGTAGCTCCAGGCCAGACTACCCTTACAGAGGCTTGGCTTGCTTTTGCGGACAATGTCAACAGCACTATGAGCACAAAGTTTCCTTCATGCGATTTCAAGGTTCTCTCTTTCGGCACCTTCCACGAGGAGTCATTCGCTAAATCTTTCAAGATTCCTGTCTTGGAGTGGAACATATCCCTCTCATTCACCATCCCTGCTGGGGAGCTCTGGCAACTTGCCAAGGATCAGCTCACGGCGGACTCCCTGACCACATCCCTAGTTGCAGTCACTGTCAAGAGCTGCGACGGTGTGACATTGGACCCTGGCAGCCAGACTGCCAAAGATATCGCCAAGGAGTTGCAAGCCATTGGGGCTAACGCCCCAAGCGAACTGTCGGCTCGTGTGAACTGCCAGACCCTGCTGCTGGACGCAATCCAAGAGGGCATCAGAGAAACCATGGACCTCTCGTCCCTGACACTGCCAGTTGCGCTATTCGTTCTCTCCCTCATGGTGAGGAATGTCCGGCTCGTGTTGTGCACCATCATCAATTTATCCGTATGTTTGGCAAGTGCTTTATTCTGTATGTTTCCCATCGCGCAGCATGTGACTGTGAGTACGACTGCGCCCTCTTTGATGGTGGCTACAGCCCTGGCCATGTCGATTGATTATTCACTATTTTTGTTGACGCGCTTCCAAGGTGAAGTCATATCAGGCCGCTCCGTGGATGTTGCCGTCACGATTATGCTAGCAACCTCGGGGAAAATCGTGCTTGTGTCTGGGTTGACGCTCATGCTCTGTTTCATCATGATGTTATGTTTACCGGTAGCATTGATTTCTTCGATGGGCATCAGCGCTTCGGTCACAGTCTTCATGGCTGTGGCCGCAGCTCTCACGCTGACGCCGGTGCTAGGAACAAAGAAAGCATACAACACCTCCGAGGTTGCCCAGGTCCAAGGTTTGCGCATTTGCTCTCCAGGCCAGGCCAAGAGGTAAGACTCAAGGACACAAAACCCTGAGGTCAAAATAGGACACAACCCTGAGAGTGTTTAATGGCTTCGCTCACGCCGCGGGCCCATGCTGTATCACCGTTGGTACTTGGGCATGTTGGGAAGTGCCATGGTTAAGAGGGTACGACCACGAGGAGTCATACAACTGTATAAGCAGGATTTCGGGGGATTCATGAAGATCTCTTGGATGAATCCGGGGGCCTCATTGGAGGCGTCTGAGGGGTTTATGGAGGGTCGTGGGGCCCTCTCAAATGCTGTAGTGGACCATTTGGGACCACATTGAGATTTGGGAGCCACTTTGGGTTGTGATATCCAATGCTTTTTGCTTTTGGGCGTGTCTGTGCCTACTCTGGTGCGTTGCCAGAGCTCTGTTGGAGCCCCCTCTCTTCCAGCTCGTCTAGGCTCCGCGTCGATCAATCTTGGGCGATGTTGCAGTCATCTGGAGGCCTCAGAAGCCCATAGGAAACGAGAACGGGAGCAGTCAATAATCATTGAAAAAGAGTTGCTTTAAGGATTTAAGCCTCCTGGAGCCTCTTGAGGGCTGTCTTGGACTATCCTGGGCCACTGTTGAACTATCCTGGGGCCATTGGGGCTGTCGTGGGGGCATCTTGGGGCTGGCCACTGTGGATCCTCAGTCTTGTGCTCTGGGGCAGTATGGAAGCTTTCTGGGGCCTCTCCAAGGGCGCTCTTGTGAGGCTTTGAAGCCCCTCCAGCCCCAACTCTGAGGCCTGAGCAACCCGTAGGAATCAAACGGCGGTAGATCCGAAGTCTTGCAAACCGAACTGTTGTTGAACGATCTTGGTCCACGGGCGGCCTCTTGAGGGCTGTCCTGGGCCACCTCGGGGCTATCCTGGTGCCGCTCGGGGCTGCTCGAGAGGGCATAGAAGGGCCTGCCGCCTATTGATTCCGCTCCTGCTCCGGAGCTGGGCTCTATTGGAGCTGTCGTAGGCCTTGCCCGGTGCGTTTTTGGCAATCTTCGAAGCTGTCTTTGAGCTTTTTTGGCCCCAGCTTGAGCGATCTCGGAGCCATCTTGAGGCCTCAGAAGCCCATGAGGAATCCGAAGTCGTTCAAAAAGAATATGTGTTCGAACGATGTTGGCCTCCTGGAGGCGTCTGGGGGCTTGTCTGGGATCATCTTGGGCCACCTCCGGGTTATCTTGAGACCTGCCACCCCTTCGTCCCCGTGCTTCGGATGCTCTTGGGCTCTCTTGGAGTTCCCTCTGTGGTGATCATGGGGCTGTCTCGAGGTCCAGTGGGCCGCGCCCACGAAGAAAGTCATTTCTGATCCAAGTTTCCTGGGATCCTGCCAGGGTGCTCGTCGCCCAGGCCGCCCGCCAGGGGCCACCCCACACATGCGAACTGGCAGCACACAAACAGCAACCTTCGAACTACCTCCTCCTCCTCCTCCTCCTCCTCCTCCTCCTCCTCCCCCTCCTCCTCCTCCTCCTCACCGGAGATCTGCGGGCACGCATCTGACCCAGCGGCAGGTGAGCCTCTCTGCGCACATTTTTTTTCCTGCAGAGGTGCTCCTGCTGTCCTTCCCCCGCTTCTTCGGCGCGACGCGGCGCTACGGCCTCTCTGGCGAGGGCTGCTGCTGCGCCTGCCGCCGCCGCCGCGCTGGCGCGGGGGCCGACGGCACCGGGCCTGGCACGGGCGCCGGTGGCGCCGGCGCGGAAGCCGCGGCGGGGGCCGAGGCCGCGCGAGCGAAGGCCGAGGCCCCGCAGCCTGGGGGCGCTGCCGCCGAAGGGCTCAGCGCGTGCTGGCTCAGCTTCGGGGGCCGGGTGCAGAGGTTCTCGGTCTCCTCCTCTTCCTCCTCATCTCTCCTCCTCCTCCTGCTCCTCCTCCTCTTCCTCCTCCTCCTGCTCCTTCCTCCTCCTCTTCCTCCTCTTCCTTCCCCTCCTCTTCCTCTTCCTCCTCCTCCTCCTCCTTCCTCCTCCTCCTCCTCCTCCTCCTCCTCCTCCTCTTACTCCTCCTCTCCTCTTCGTCCTCCTCCTCCTCCCTCCTCCTCCTCTTCCTCCTCCTCCTCTGCCTCCTCCTCCTTTTCCTCCTCCTCCTCCTTTTCCTCTTCCTCCTCCTCCTCCTCCTCCTCCTCCTCCTCCGCCCTCCTCGCCGCCGCTCCTCCTCCTCCTTTCTCCTCCTCCTCCTCCCCTCCTCCTCCTCCTCCTCCTCCTCCTCCTCCTCCTCCTCCTGATCCTCCTCCTCCTCCTCTCCCATTCCTTTTCCTTCTGAATAATTGTTCCCTGTCGCACCCCGAGGCCAGTGTTTAGGGCGGGCCGGACGTTTCGCCTGAGACTTTCTCACCACTCATGGCTCTGAAGCTTAAAAAGTAGCAACAGTTTCACAGATGGAGGGCGGGTGGTTTTCAACATGTTCTCTCGCCTTAGCGCCGCGCGCATTCGTTTTCAAAGGATGCAAGAGCTTAACGGATGGAGAGCGGGTGGTTTTTCAAAATGTGGTGCTCGCCTTAGCGCCGCGCACATTCGATTTAAAAGTTCGCAAGCGTTTCACGGATTGAGGGCGGGTGGTTTTCAAAATGTGGTTCTCGCATTTGTGCCGCGCACATTCGTTCTAAAAAATACAAGAGCTTCACGGATTGAGGGCGGGTGGTTTCCAAAATGTGGTTCCCGCCTTAGCGCCGCGCACATCCGCTCTAAAAAATTGCAAGAATTTCACGGAGTGAGGGCGGGTGGTTTTCAAAATGTGGTTCTCGCCTCAGCGCCGCGTACATTCGCTTGAAAGATTTGCAGGAGCTTCACGAGTTCCCATGATCAGCGTACCAGAAATTTTGTATGGGAAGGATTCAGGATTATGTGGGTGCAACAGTTATGTTGATTCGCAATGTTGAAGTCCCAAAAACGGCGTTCTGGCACGATTCCAGATTGTCAAGACGCAGCAGTCTTCAAACGGTCGGCTTCCATTGAGGCAGTTCCTTCCATGGAAATGAACCGTTATAAGGGGCCTACGAAGAGGGAGTTTGGAGGGAGGGTTAATTCCAACATCGTTGATGACTCTTGGTTTGACACTGATCCTCCTCCTCATCCTCCTCCTCCTCCTCCTCCTCCTCCTCCTCCTCCTCCTCCTCCTCCCACGCGTAGGAGTGGTCCTTCGCTGAAGTGGCCCTCAGGTGTGGGCCCGCGGGTGCTCCCCGACCGCGGGACGAGAGGCGACGGCAGCGGCTGGCGCGCGTGGTGTTGGACCCCCCTCGCTCCTCCCTCCTCCTCCTCCTCCTCCTCCTCCTCCTCCTCCTCCTCCTCCTCCTCCTCATCCTCCTCCTCCTCCTCGGCCACTCCTGCCCGGGGTCACTCTTGCGCGTGGCCGAGGTTTGCGCCGCTCGTCCTCGTGGCGCTATCTGGGAAGGGGGGGAAGTACATCGGCATCGCTTCACCGGCCCCAACCCCCATCCCCATCCCCGTCCAGGCCCCCACCGTCTCGCCCCCTTCCCAGTTGGGGATACGCCCCTCGGAACCCGAACGAGACGGCCTGTATCCCCGTCAACGGGTTTCACACGCCAGTGGGCACCAGGCCACTCCCACAGGGACAGGGGTCGGCGAAACGAGGCTCAGTGCACCACACCAGGCCTGCTCAAGCCCAGTCCGGGCCCCAGGATTCGGACGCCGATCCGAGAGATACGCGCGGACCTTCGCGAAATCATGTCTTCGTGCCGTCTTTTGCTCTTCCGGCGCAGGCACTGCCAACCAAGAAGGGGGGGCCGTGCGCCCCGCTCCCGGGACCGCGTGGGCCTCGGCAGGCCGGGCGCGGTGCAGGCTTCCCGCGTTCCCGCCGTTGGCGGTCGCTCTACCGGTGGCACTCACCAGTCGGCGGCGAGCGAGGGGGGGAAACGAGAAGCAGCAGGCCTCCTCAGAGGTCGGCGGGGCTTCTCAGGAAGCCCCCTGGCCTTCTGAGAAGTTTCCTCTGCCTTCAGGGGAAGGCCTGGAGAACTCCTCGGAAGGCCGGGGGACTCCCGAGCCTTCCGAGGAGGTCCGCCCCCTCCCACTTCCCCCCCCCGGCTCACCGCCGAACCAGCCTCCCAGAGTTCAAGTATTCCTACGGGCTGGTGCCGTTGATGCCCACCCACGCGGACGCCACCGTCACGCTGAGGGACCTGCAGGACACCTTCGGCGTGGGCGCCGTCTTCCCCACGGGGCTGCTGCTCGTGCCCTCGCCCGGGGCGGCGGCGGCCGACCTCAAGGGCTGGCTGACGGAGGCTTGCCAGGCAGGGCTCTTCACGATCCCCTTCGATCCCGGGCGTCGAACTCATCCTCCTCCTCCTCCTCCTCCTCCTCCACCTCCTCCTCCTCCTCCTCCTCCTCCCCTCCTCCCCTCCTCCTCCTCCTCCTCCTCCTCCTCCTCCTCCTCCTCCCTCCTCCTCCTCCTCCCCCCCCTCCTCGTCCAACCCCTCCCCCTCCTCATCCTTCTCCTCCTCCTCCTCCTCCTCCTCCTCCTCCCCCTCCTCCTCCTCCTCCTCCTCCTCTCCTCCTCCTCCTCCTCCTCTCCTCCTCCTCATCATCATCATCATCATCATCATCATCATCATCATCATCAATCATCATCATCATCATCATCCTCATCCTCATCCTCATCCTCATCCTCATCCTCCTCCTCCTCCTCCTCCTCCTCCTCCTCCTCCTCCTCGGGAACGTGTAACTACGCGTGCTGGAACTCAAATTCATTCCTTGCGCAGCATGCTCTCCCACATGCTGCTGATGCTGATGCTACGCTTCCCGATCCACGGGATCCTTGGGGGGGGGGGGGGGGGAAAACCGGTTTTCTGTAAACGGCGGGGTGTGTGGTGGTGCTCGCCACCGCCATGGCCCCCCCCCTCCCACCATTTGTGCCAGGTTTCGGCCCAGCTCTCGCAGCCCTCCCCCTCCCCTCCTGCGCGCATGGCACTGCTCGGCGGGGGCGGCGACCTCGGCAATGCCGGCGCTCCTGCATCTGCTACGCTGGCGGGCTGGGCATCTAGGGCCGAGGCGGTTCGCGCGGGCGCCGAACTCAAGGAGCTGGTCGAGAAGGAGCTGCCCGGTGCTGCAGGTCGCGCGGGTGCTTGGCGCGCGCTGTGCTGCCGTCGCGACGCGCGCGCGTTACTGGAGGCACAGCCGCCGCATGGCTTGACTGGCGTACCAGAGGAACTGGAGGCGTTCCGCGAGTTCGACGCAGCTGTGAGGTCCGCGTGCCGGAGAGTCGAGGCACGCATGGCCCGCGCGGCGCAGGGCATCCCCATCAATTCTATTTACGGGGCGTGGGAGGGGGGGCTGCCAGCTGTCGAGCTCCCTTCTCCTTCCGTTGAGGCGCGCGCCGTTACACTGGTATTATCGGCCTTCAACGTCCAGGGCGGCCTAGGTACATTTCGTGGTGAGGGCGCGCATGAGGGACGGGCCCACGCCTTAGTTGCGGAGCTTCACCGCATCGGCACGGTCATCGCGGTAGTGTCGGAGCCACGATTGGCTCCTGGCGGGCTGTGGCCAAGCTGGGCGGGGTACGCCTACCATGGTGAACGGAGCGCGCTACCTGACACGGTCGCGCTCCTTGTGTTGAACGAAGCTGCACGGACGGTGGAGGTCTTGGAGGACGTGGGGGATGCGCGGTCTATTTGGGCGGCCGTCCCGCTCCAGGGCGATGGCTGTGGTGGTTTATTGTTGCTGGGCGTGTATGGCCCCCCGCCAGGGCATGGCGTTGGGGTCCGCCGGGCGTTCTGGTTGGCCCGGTTGCAGGAGTGGCGGCTCCTACAGCACCGCCCGCGTTTCCGCGGTTGGGCCCTCGTCTTGGCTGGCGACTTCAATCTGCATTTCTCCGCTCTTGGGGGAATAAATGCGCGCCTCGAGGAACGGCTCGATCGTGAAGTGTGGGGGTGGTTGCAGGACGGGAACGCCTTTGGTGTTGTTGTCCGCAACCCCGTCGGGGTAGCGACGCACAATTCTGGGTCTGTGATCGACGTCGTTGCGGCCTCCGCTGGTTTGGCGGCCATTGCGGCGGCGGTGCGAGGCCCTGCTACTGTTGCCCGTATCGCTCCGCTTTCTCACTGGTTGGGCGGGCACGGCCATGCGTTCCCCTACTATGCGGCGGTGGGTGGTGGATGGCCGAAGCCGTGGCGTTCGCCAGGGGCTGGTGGACCGCGCTGTTTGGTGGCGCGCAGCGGTGTATACATTGGCTGGGCATTTCGCTGGGCTCGCCCTTGCCCGGGGGCCGCCGCCCAGGCCGCCGCGGGGGGTTGGTGCACCGTCGGTCTCGGCCACGGTCGAGTGCGAGGAGTGGCCGGGGGAACTGCAAGCCGTGGCCGCGCTGGCTGCAGCAGACGCCATTGCACCGGCGGCGGCAAAAGCCGCCACGAAGCATTTGGACCGTTACCTCGAACTTGCAGCAGTGGCGCCTGGCGACGCGGAGGCGTTCTTGAGCCAGACCCTCAACCCACGCGCGCCCGTCCAACTGGCTCTCCGTGATCCTCTGTCCGGCGCTTTGCTCGGCGTAGCCGATGCGCTGGGCATCGTTACCGTTGACGTCCTGACGCGTGGCCTGGAGGCGGGGGACGGCGACGCGACCTTCAATCGCGAGGTGGAGCTGGAGGTCAGCCGCATTCGTCGCGAAGCCAACTTCGAGTCGGCTGCCTTGGGGGACCCGGACCCGTTCCACCCGGAGGACATCGACGCAGTCTTGAGGCAGTTGCAGGCGAACCGCCGTACCCTTCGCCTTCCTCGCGCTGCCGTCCTGGCAGGCCTGTACGGCGGCCGCCTGGTCACTTGGGCATTGGTCTGCTTGGTGACGGTGGCCGCCGTGGTTCCGAACGGCTGGATGCGCGAGGTTGCCCCGATTCGCAAACGCGGCCCGGCTGTCGTGGCAGACGTCGCCAACCTGAGGCCGGTCAGCTACACGGACGAGTTGTGCGGCCTGTTCGACGCATTGTGGTTGGAGGCTGCGCGCGCGCTTGGAAGAGTACTCGGGGGACCCCCAAGGGGGTGGGAAGTATGACGCGGTGCTCATGGTCATTGGCATGGTTATGGCACTACAGATTCGCCGTGCGCACGGCCTGCCAACATGGGTCGAGAAGGCGGACCTGCAGCACGGGTATGACCTGGCCTGGAGGGACGGCGTCCGCCTGCACCTTCGGCGCGCAGGCCTGAAGGGTCACCTATGGCTCGTCGCCGACGCGGCACTGGGGGCGGAGCGTTTCCGGGTGCGCATCGGCAGCGTGGTGGGGGCGGCAGCCGAGCTCTCTGGCTTTGGGGTCGGTCAGGGTCGGCGGCAGGGCGTGCACTTGTTCGGCGCTCTCGTCAGGGCTCTGATCGACGGGTGCACGGCAGCGGCAATTGGCGTTGGCATCGACCCGCCCGCGGCTGCCGCGCGAGCTCTCCACGAGTACAACGAGCGTGCCCCCCCGCCCGCGGGGCGCGCCATTTCTTGGGCGGCAGTTCAAACGGAAGTACACCGTGCGCGCGCGCTGGGTGGGATTCCTGACTGGCCTCAGCATTTTCGCGCGTTGGCCTCGGGCGCGGACAGGTGCGCTTTCTTGGACGCGATTGCAGGCCACATGCTGTTGATTCTCCAGTTCGTTGACGATTCGTTCATTTTCCAGTCCTCTACTGCTAGCCTGGCGGCGGTTAACAATGCCCTGACACAGTTCTGCCAGGTCTGGCGCCACCGTTTCCAAGGCGGGCGCAGGCGACCGCTGGTCATGGCCGTCGGACCCCCCCGGGAGGCCGACACCTTGTTTGGGGAAGTATGCGGCGTACCTCCTGGTCTAGCTCCTTCGCTCGATATGTTAGGTATCCCCGTGGAGGCGGATCTCACTTTCCACTCGCTTTTGGGACGCGTGCGTTCGAGGCTGCGGGACAGCGCGCGCAAGTTCATTGCTGCTCTCTCGCAGAGCGGGTTTGGGTTGCCTTACCAGGTAGCGCAATTCCCTGCCCGCGTAGAGGCGCCCGCCTTCTACGGGGCGGAGCTCCTGGCCAGCTACTCGAAGGGGTGGCAGGCCGCGGTTACCCAGTTAAACCGGGTGCAGTACGAGGTCGCCAAGATGCTGTTGGTGGGCAGCGGCTCGGAGCTGGCCCTGGGCGACGGCGGACACGTACGCGCGCTGGCCGAGACCCGCATGCTCACTCGGTGGGGGGCCGCCCTCCTACAGCGCATCGTCCTGGCACGGGCGCGCTTGCTCGCGCTGCCCGCGACGAGCCCGGTGGCGCAGGTGGTGGCAGGTACGCGGGTTACGACGGGGGCCACATGGTTGGACCACGCCATGGATGTCACCAGGTCGCTGGGTATCACCGTGGACTTCCCGGTGGAGGACATGTTGTCCACCGCGCGCGCGTGCGCGGACACGCGTCGCAAGGCCGTGAAGCAGTGGAAGCGCACGTTCGTGGTACCTGCCGTGCGGGCCCACGAGCAGCGGTGGTTCGTATTACAGCTGGCGGCGCTGAACAACGAGGGCGTGGTGCCGTACCGTGACCTGCTGCCTGTGCGGGAGCCACTGACACCTGGCATCCGCTGGGCGCCTTGGAGCAGGTCTATGTGGCGCCTCTTCCAGGCGTGGTCGCTGGCCCGCGTGGCTGGGAGGCTCCCCGTGGAGGTGTGGTGGGCCGAGGGGGTGGGGTGCAATCCGGCCGCGTGCCCGCTGTGTTCGGTGCTGGCGCCCTCGGGGCGTTCGCTGGCGGAGTGGCTACGCCACCTCTTGGGTACATGCTCCGCTGTGGCGGAGTTGCGCGCAGCGTGCCCGCATGACGACGTGGTTACCTGGGCCCTCAGCGACACGACCGAGTTGGACATATTGGCAGCGCGGGTGCGCGTGGTGGGGCTGGCTTCCCGCGCGTGGGCGTGCAGCGCGCGCGCGTCCGCGGCGCGCGCTACTCCTGCTGCCGGCCCGCACGCGTGAGGGGAGCGGCGTGAGCGCCCCTCCCCGGCGCCCCTGCTGCGCAGGCCCGGATGCCCGCGTAGGGCGGTGGCGCTCGCGGCGGGGCGCATGACCGCCCCGAGGGGCGTCCTTGGCGAAATGGCCTCGACCGAGAAAAAAATGGCCTCCTCCTCCTCGCCAGATTATGGCACGCACGATCCCCTTCGATCCCCAGGCGTCGAACTCCGAGCCCGATCCGACACTGCCCGACTCCCTCTCCAGCCTCTGCAGGGGCCGAGCCCCACATTGTCGTGCTGAGTTTCCACGTCTATCACAAGCTGAAATCTGATTTGGCGAAGCGCACCCGTGCCCCGTCGCCTACAGAGCATTACGAGATGCGAGCCGCTGCTCTCGCCGCGATGCGGTGCTAGAGCGCTGGCGGTAGCTGGATCACCGTGGATTCCAGCCACGCGCGCTCCTCCTCTTCCTCCTCCTCCTCCTCCTCCTTCTCCTCCTCCTCCTCCTCCTCCTCCTCCTCCTCCTCCTCTCATCATCATCATCATCATCATCATCATCATCATCATCATCATCCTCATCCTCATCCTCATCCTCCTCCTGCTCCTCATCCTCCTCCTCCTCCTCCTTCTCCTCCTCCTCCTCCTCCTCCTCCTCCTCTTCCTCCTTGACCCAGCTCGGGCCTGCCAGGCGCTCCAGGACATCGCCGTGGACACGGGCTCGGCGGAAGGTCGGGCCCGGGCCCGAAGAGGGAACGCCACAGGAGGGGCCGATCTTGGGCCGTCAGGCGTCGTTCTTGCGACCGTCTCGGGAGGGCAGGTTCGTGTCGTGTCGACGCGGCGGCGACTTTTCAGCGCGGCCGTGCAAGGCTGCACGCCGCCAGCGGCCCGGAATCGGCCGACGTGGAAGGATCCGCACCATCGGGAAGCCGCGATCGCTCAAGATGGAACGATCTGCGCGGCGTCGGAAATCAGCGCAGAAGTCGCCACGAGCTTGCCCGTAGCGGGTTCATTGCCCCTGCAGGGTCGAGGCGCTGAGCAAGGAACCCTTGTCGTTTGGGAGGGCCTCGGTGTTCCTCGATTGCTGTACAGTTTGCCTTAGGTTTTCCTGAGGTCTTCATGGGAAATCGAAGTTTCACTCATGGGAGAAGGGGGCCTCGTTCCTCATGGAGGGTTCCTTGGGTCAGCGCCCCGAATGTAGCGTTCCTCTTGAGGGCCTGGCTTGGAAGGTGCTCCGCCCTTCACGGCTTCCGCCTTCACTGGGGCCATGATTCTTGATGGCAAGTGCAGCACGTTGCCGCAGGCTTTGGGTCTCGGCCAGTGGAGCCACGTCGGCGGAGAGTACAGTGCAACGCAGGTGCAGATCTCGTATCAGGTTGACACGTTCTCGTTGGAAGGACAAGCTTGGGTAGTGCGCCTGCGCGAGGCGATCCAGAAGCATGCGGACGTCGGGACCTGGCACGTCACCGGGGAAGGCCCGGCTCAGATGGACGTGGCAGACAAGACGTTCGAGAAGTTTCCGCTGATGATTGTCCTCATTATGTGCGTGACGTTTGCCCTCTTGGGGTTGTCCTTCAGATCGTTGGTGGCGCCGCTTCGTGGCGTGCTTTGCTTGCTGTGGATGCTCGTCATAGCGTTCGGCGTCGCCATCTTCACGTTTCAAAACGGTTGCTTTGATTTTCTCGGCATCCAGCAGATTGGCGGACGCCAGGCGGGTGCCATGAACTGGCTGTCTCCATGCATTTCGTTTTCCGTGCTGGTCGGGCTTGGCTTGGATTACGACATCTTCTATTCCGAGAGGGTGGTCGAGGAGTGTGAGCACGGCTACTGTGAAGGAGAAGCGGCGGTGCGCGCGCTGGCGGCCACGGCCAACACTATCAGCGCCGCCGGGCTGATCATGGTCATCGCCTTCGCGTCCCTTCTGTTCAGCTCCACGCCCACGCTGAACGAGATCGCGTTCCTGCTGGTTATCGGCATCCTCGTCGACTGCTTCGTCACCACGAAGATCATCATCCCAGCCGTGATGGGCCTCCTCAGGCGCCTCAATTTCTGGCCGCGGCGCTTCGCGCCGCTGGGCAGTCCGCACGGTGCCGGCCTGCTCGAGGGCGCGGGCGCGGACCGCATCTGAGTGTCAACGAGCGCGTGCCCTTACTCGCAGAGCGCCTACTCTCGTAAACGTCCGACACAAATCCTGTCGTCCTCGACGTGATTGATCGTAGATCCCCCACGGCAGATCCAGGCCATCTGCGAGTAGGCACTTTGCGAGTAGCGGAGCGCGCTCGTCTAGAGTGGGGGGGCCGCAGCGCGGGGCTCGCCGGGGGCGCGCCAGCTGCACGGCCGCGCCGGCCCTCGGACAGGCCCGGGCTTGGGCTCGGCGTCGAGCTGCACGCCCTGCTGGCCAGGCCAGGGGAGGCCACGCGAGGGGGCGCGGAGGAGCTCGCGCTGCGCGGTCTGAGCTGGGCGATGTGCTCTGTGGGGGTGCTGGAGGCGAGGGCGATCCTCGAGGTCCCGAGGTTCCCCAGTGAGGCTTGCCTCGGGGGTCCTTGCTCGTTTTGGCAGGGCTGGTGGGTGCGGGGCTTGCGCTGGCTGGCCTTCCTGCGGTTGCCGGGTTCTGTTGCCTTGCTGGCTCTGAGGAGGCCTTCCTCCCGTGGCTTGGTCTTGATTTTTGTCCAGCGGTTTGTGAAGAGGAAATCACCAGGTTGTTAGGTCTTGTTTCCCTGAAGTGTTTGAAGAGACCTTCCTCGGGTTGCGAGGTCTTGTTTCCTTAATGGCATTGAAGAGGCCTTCCTCGGGTTGTTTGGTCTTATGTCCTTACTGCATTCCTCGCTTTGCTTGATCTTGATTCATTGCAGAGCGAAGCAAAGCAAAGCAACACCAAGCAACGCCAAACAATGCCAACCAATGCGAATGAACGCCGAGCAATACCAAGCACCGCCAGGCAGTGCTAAGTAACGCCGCCAAGCAACACCAAGTAATCCCAAGCTACGCCAAGCAATGCCAGGCAACGCCAAGCCAAGCAATGCAAATCAAACACCGCCAGGAATGTAGAATAATGCCGCTAAGGAAGCGTTCCCTTATTTGAAGTCGCGCCAGGTTCAGCTTTTATCCAAATGGGCTTGCCTATAGGAGTCCAAGTTCAACCCATAGTGAATTGGTCCGCTGATACCCACCTACCCCCTGTTTGGCACCAAACTACTGCAATGGCTTCCTCTGCTATTGCAATGGTTTCCTCTGGTATTGCAGTGGCTTTATCTATTACTGGAGTGGCTTCATGTGGCTACTCCAATGGAGTCCCAGCAATCGTCCAACGATCGTCAAAAAACTCAGGAGTAGAGTAGAGTTGAGCAGAGTAGAGTGTAGAGAAGAGTAGATAGTAGAGCGGAGCAGAGTAGAGTAAAACAGAGTAGAGTAGAGTGGAGGAGACGAGAGTAGAGCCGAGTAGAGTACTATGACAGAGTAGAGGAGAGTAGAAGAGAGTAGAGCAGAGGAGAGGAGGTGATAATAAATATATATATATATATATACATATATTTAGAGTTGGAGCAGGGTTGGAGGAGAGGAGAGGAGAGGAGAGGAGAGGAGAGGAGAGGAGAGGAGAGGAGAGGAGAGGAGAGGAGAGGAGAGGAGAGTAGAAAGTGAGAAGAGAGTAGGAGAGGAAAGGAGAGGAGAGAAAAGAAGAGGAGGGGAGGGGAGGGGAGGGGAGAGTCTAGTTAGCCAGCTCGAACGAGCCAGAGGGCTCCGTCCACTCCCACCCGCCCTCCAACAACATAAGAAGCAAGTGCGTCGAGTCCGACGCCTGTCGCTCATCTTATATCGTGGGCGGCTGGACGTTCAGCGCGCGAAATGAGCTGCGTCCTATTCCTGCCGCGCATTGAGCAAACAAAACCACCCGCGATGTACGCCGCGCCCCGCTCTGGCCTCTCATGCTCCATCGTCGGCGACAACATGTCCAGCGCGCGAAGTGCGCCGCGTCTCATTCCAGCCACGCGCGCCGGCGGCGAACCGCACTTGCTTGAGGCATTATGACTTGCCGCCCGCCTAGCTCCTCAACCCGACGGGCCGCAGAGTCGACGACAAGAAAGTCCATGTTGACGAGCAGGCGTCCCCGCACGATGTGCGCCGCGTCCCATTCCCGCTACGCGATTCGCAGCGCCGACGAGGAGAAAGTACACATTGGCAAGAAAAACGTCAGCGTCGCAGTGTTTTTTGGCAGGTCGGACGGGGGGTCCCGCGTAGGGTTGGCCGGGCGTCCGCGCGCGATGTGCGCCGCGTCCCATTCTTGCTACACTTTTGGCAGCGTCGACGACAGGAAAGTCCATGTTGTCGAGAAAAGATTGACTTTGTATTGTTTTTTGATGGGTAGGACGCGACCACCCGCTTGGGGTTACCCCAGCGATGTTCATTCATTCCGTCCCATTCCTGCTACACTTTTCGCAACTCGACGACATGTTGGCGGGGAAAAAGTTGACTTTGAGTTGTTTGTTTACAGTTCGGACGGCGGGGTTGCTATCGGCCGGCTAGGTGGGCGTTTGGGGGTGCTTAATCATAAGAAAAGTAAGGGTAAAGCCAGAGTAAAGCAGAGTAGGGCAGACGGTAGAGCAGAGTCGGGTAGAATTGAATGGAGCAGAATGGAGCAGAGTCCACCACAGTCCAGTCCCGTCCGCTTCATATTTCATTCCGGCCCACGGCAGTTCAGTCTCTTCATTATTGTTGAGTCTGGCCTGGTTGGCATTTGCTTACGAGTCGAGGGGGTTGGGAGGCGTGGGTGTAGCGCTGGCGCACTCCCAGGGGGGGGGGGCATGAGCAGCCTCGCCGCCAGCGCTCGGCGGTGCGGAGCCTGCGTGAGCCCCTCCAGCGGCTGCTGCCCACATTTGGGCACCGCAAGCACCCGCTGTCCAGGCACTGGGGCCTCTCATTGCTTAGGCGCTGCGGCCACTCCGGAGGAGGAAGGGGAGGAGGAGGAGGAGGAGGAGGAGGAGGAAGAGGAAGAGGGGTGAGGAGGAGGAGGAGGAGGAGGAGGAGGAGGAGGGGGAGGAGGAGGAGAAAAAGGAAGAGGGGGGGAGGAGGAGGAGGAGGAGGAGAAGGAGGAAGAGAAGGAGGAGGAGGAGAGGGATGAGGATGGGGATGATGATGAGGAGGAGGAAGAAGAGGAGGAGGAGGAGGAGGAGGAAGGGGAGCATTTAGCGAGGAGGTCACGCGAAAGCAGAAGGAGAGCGAGAAAGGGGATCCATAGAAGCGGGAAGGATTTGTGCGAAGGACCCTTGAAGCAGCAGTACAGAGGAAGGAGGAGGAGAGGGAGGACGAGGGATGGGGGCGGAGATGGAGGTGAGCAGGCCAGCAGCTTCCCAGTCTGCCATGCGTGTGGTTCCTTTTTGTTGAGTGTATACCCCGTGGGCTGCAGAGACAGTGCAAGTCCCGACCCCCCTCACATCGAAGATGTGCTCCAACTTCAGCTGAGGCAGGCACCCCAAGAGTGCCGCGCGCAGCCCGATGGTGCTCAGTCTGCCGCCATATCCGATTGCCGTGTTGGTGCGAGAAGCACACGGGAGCAGGCGTCGTCGGTTGCAGGGTGGTCGGCGTGGTAATTACCAAGCCGTGCACCAACCCTCTCCTCTTCTCGCCCTCTCCTCTCCCGCCTCCGTCGCGAGTCCTCCCAATCTCCCGAGATACGTAAGTTTCCCACCTGCAAGAGCTTTGGACCACCCCTGGCCAGCGAAAGATCACTGGGCCCTTGGCTCGAGACAGACGGTAAGTAATCCCGCGCAGCACCCTTGGCCAAGGGGCCAAGGGCGCTTGCGCTTCTCACCCGCGCAGCGCCCCTGGCCTTAGAGGAGAAGCGACACCACCACCATCAGCGGCCTAATTCCAGCGAGGAGGTCCGCGATGCCACTCTGAGCTTCTGAGCGGAGACGCCTCGAGCTCGGCAAAAGCAGGGAGACCACTCCACCACGAGGACCCTCCCCTGGGCGAGGACACGCAGAAGGCATCTCCACACTGCCTCCGCCCGTGCCCATGCCTGGCAAGAGCCACCCGGGCCTCGGCCAGGAGGGCGACGACGCGGTGCCAGTGCCCAGGATGACCATGGCCAGGCACGGTGATGGCGGTGCTGTGCAGGTGCCCTCCGCGAAGCCTCGCCTGGGCGGTGGTGGTGCCAACTTCCACTGCTCGGCTGCACCCAAGAGTGACCCTTCGCCGGAGTGGCCCTTGGTGCGCGGCTTGTCGGGGGCACGGGAGGGCCACACTTTAGCGCACAGGCCGTCACTGTCGCGCCGCATGCGGCGATCGGCGAGTCGCGCACCAAGGGTCACCCTTGCCTAGGGTCACTCTTGCGTGTAGCCGAGGGCTGCCCCTGCCCCTGCCCAGGGCAGGCCCCCGCCGCATGCGGCGGTGCCACAGCGAGGGCGCCCGCGCCTGCGGGCACCCCAACCGCATGGCGTGGGGCCGGCGGCGAGCCTGGGCCGCGGCGTGCGCGCGCCCCGC
>CAUYUJ010010752.1:0-22500 GCA_963575745.1 Prorocentrum cordatum
GGATGGCGGGCGGAGGTTTTCGGTAGACTGAGCCCAGGATGTGCCGCCAGTCGGGCGGGAGGGATGCTCCCCTGCACCGCCGGAGGCCACCGCGGGCTGAGGGGGCGCAAGCTCCAACGTGGCAAGGAGCCTCCAAGGGGCCGCGTGGGCGGAAGCCGTCGTGGGAGGATCGTGCCAGGAGGCGAGAAGAAGCCCGACCGTCATCTGCCGACTCGTTAACAAAGTCAACCCAGAACCCGTGCACCTGCTGGGGGTAAGCGACCGAATACATGCGCAGCAACCTCGCGAAGGGGAACGTGGGGAGTGCCATGAGCACCGGGAAAGGGAGCACCACCGAACCCGAAGTGGCACGGTCTTCGCGATACGTTTCAAAGATCGAGTGGGCGCCGTGCGCGACCCTGCGGTGCTGCAGAGCGTCGGGCAGGAGTTCGACCCTGATGGGGGCGAGCGGAATCACCTGGCCCTTGTGGTGGTTGGGATGCAGGAGCGGACAGGCGCTGTGGTTCAAATAGAACAGGAGGCGTGCAGGAGCGCCTGCGACATCCTCGAGCACGCGTGGGAAGGCAACGTTGGCCTTGTTGATGTTGTCGCCGAAGGGGGATGTGAAGGAGAGGACCACATGGTCCGGACAGCAATCGCGTCACATACACACACACACACACTCCCAGCGAGGCAGGCATAGCCGACCACTTTTCTGATGAATGCAGATGAGGCCCGGCACTAGCCACACAACACGCACACACACACACACACAACACATGACGGACACACGCACACGCACACACAAACACACACCACACACCACACACAAGGTTAAACGATCGCGGCCTCCCGCACAGCGACGAGGCGGAGAACGCGCACCCGAACTAACTAGACAGATACGTGCGCAACTGGCCCCACATAACACACTCACACAAGCACGAAACACACAACGCACACACAACCCACAACACGCACAACACACAACGCACAACGCACAAAACACAACGCATACACACCACACACAACATAACACACAACACATACACACAACACACAACACACAACACACAACACACAACACACAACACAACATAACAACGCAACGCAACATGACACAGCACACAGCACACAGCACACAGCACACAGCACACTGCACACAGCACACAACACACACACCACACAACACACACACACACAACACACACACACAACTTTTTTTTGGGGGGGAGAGGGGGGGGGGGCAAAGAGAGAGGGCGCGGACGTCCCAAGAACGTCGAACCACGCGGGCACGGGGATCAAAAATCGCATCTTCGCGCCAGACTGGGCCCTACCTCGGCGGGGAAGCGGGGGAGCTGGACTGCAGATTTCCGCGCCCATTCCGTCGACGCAACAAGGTGAGCAGGACAGTGCTGCGCAAGGAGGAGCGAACGACGCGCTGAAGGGGGCGCGTGTCCGCGGGTTAGTGGCGAAGCGGCCCCGCGCCGCCTACGAGGCACCGTGGCAACCTCAGGACGCGTCCGGTGGCAGCGATCACCTCCTTGTGGTACTTGAGCTCGTCGATGATGGCGGGCAGGCTCGTCTCGGAGCGCGCCCGCAGGATGTTGTATGTGCGGAAGGCGACCGCAATGCGTGCGATGGTGCGCTTTGGGCGGTCGTCGATGTTGTTGCTCTTGTCGAGGCCGAGCCGCGTGAGGACATCACCAGCAGGTTGACCCCGAGGTTGAGCCAATAGCGCCCACATTCGCGGGCACGAGATGTAGTGGCTGATGTCGTCCGTGTACTTGGTCTGCGAGTCTTTGTCGCAGCCGAATAGGCAGTTCTTCTTGTGAGGGTTGACGCGCATGCGGTGTGAGGTCGTCCATGCGCCTGACAAGGTCTTGACCACAGGCCAGAAAATCGACGCCGTGGAATTCGCCGGGCGTGGCCCCAGGTCGCGCCAGACGTGTTCAACGCTGGCAGGGAGAGCAGCGCGACCTAGGAGTCCATCACGGTCGGATGTATCAGAATCCATCATGATGTCATTGACTGAGTGGATGTGAGTCGTTGATGTAGCCGTTGTTGTAGATTGAGTGCCGTCTTCTTCCTGCGGGAGGTTCGGGTTGGCGTCGCGCTCCCGTTCGATCCAGCGACGGCGGGCACGGTGTTCAGCAGCTTCATCAGCAAATTCTCGATGGGTGTTGGTCGGCATGTGCTCGGAGGAGTAGATCTGCAGGCGGTGATTGCGAGGGTGTTCAGCTCGATGCCATGCACTGTAACATATCTCCGTCGCCATGTCACGGCGAGCGTTGGCAGGCGCGTACTGGTCATCGATGCAGAAGTGCGCATTGAATTGGGTGCGGTGTAATACAGCTGTGATGTATGGGACGCACCAGTCCATCCAGTCGTTGAAGTTGTCCATGTCGCGGCCGAAAAGCACGCTGGGGATCCATCTTGCTGCCCATGCTTCTGCGCGATCGTTCAGGTACTTCATGGAGTCGTGATCGTCGTTCCCAGCAGATTGTTCGGTCGTAGCAGGTGCCATCCGCTCTCCATTGTCCGCAGGAAGTAGTGGGAGCCAGGCGCGGAGACGGTGATGGATGGTCTTGTGGAAGTAGTCGCGGTACAGCTGGCGTTGTAGTTCCCGAAGGTATGCTTGTTGCGGAGAGGTACTTGAGGTGGCACTCGAAGTAGCGTCAGTCGGAGCTTTGACACCTGCCTTGTCCGCCAGCCCTGTCACGGCTGTACGTGTGGTGAAGGTCACCCGCTCTGCCACGGCGTGGTGCCTGGTTGGTACCAGCCCTGTTACGGCTGTGTGAATGCAGATCCTCCGCCTTGTTACGGCGAGAGGCCATGATGGCATGTCGTCCAGCTGCAGCAGCTTGCGCATGTGCTCGCTGAAATATCTGGGCGGCATGCATCGTAGATCCTGCTGACCGCGTGAGAATCTTGAAGGTGGACCCTTTGCCTGTCGCGATCAACTTGTTGTGGACGATGTCGTCGAATCGCTGCACGATGGAAGTGGAGTCAATCCAGCACGACGCCGACCATTTGCCAACTACTACCGCTCGTAGCGGGAGAAGTTCTTCAGCATGGGCACGGATCGCGTGAAGCAGAGGCTGCCAGCCAGGGATGGCGGTCGTGGAGGCGCGCCACATCGTTGCTGCGAGTAACGTTTCAATACCCTGCGGGATTGTGACAGACGCCCATAGCGCGAACGACGAGATGTCCATCTTTGAGAAACTGGAGGGGGCAGCACGGATCAGCTTGTGGAGCCCGTGAATATCCTTGGACAAGAATGCTGGGGAGGGTGGGAGAGCTGGCCGACGTACGAGAGGCATGTGATGGCAGCGGAGTTGTACATCTTGATGCACTGCTGGATGGGAGCGTTGGAGTCGCACAGGATCTGAATGCGCTCCCACCACTTGTTGGCAGGCCCTTGCCATTGACGTTCGAGAGAGGCGCCAGGACCGATGTACACGCCGAGGTAGCGCGCAAAGCTGTTGATGGAGAAGTCTTGCCACGGCTCGTAGATCTGGGTCAGGATTGCACGCATGTTCGCGGTGATCTCGGGCGTTGGCAGGGACCAGGTGGGCACGAGGACGCATTTCTTCGGTTGGAGGCGGAGACCAGCGTAATGTCGTGCAGCGTGCAGGTGTGGTAGAAGGGAGCCAAGATCCCGCAGTGCAGCCAGAACGATGCCCAGGTCGTCGGCGCAAGCGCTGAGCAGGCCTCTACCCAGAGTAGTAAGTTCCATTTTGAGGCCCTTGATGATGGGGTCGAAGACCAGCGCCCAGAGCGTGCCGCTCAATGGGCATCCTTGAGCACCCCCAGATTCTGCTAGAAGTAACGGTCGACGAGTACCACCTAGGTCGAGGAAGGCAAGTGGCATGTTGTAGCAGCACTGCAGGAAATTGAGAAAGACGCCGTGGATGCCCCACCTCCTAAGAGAATCCCACAACCACGCGTGCGTGAGGCTCGGAAACGCTGCGGCAATGTCCATGCTGGCGAAGCAGGGCATCATGTTGGATGCATCGCCGTTGATGCTGGCGATACGGGCGATGGCGTCCACCTTGACGATGTTGGAGAGAAATTGACGGCCATTGACAAAGCCTTGTTGTTCTTCCTCGGTGTCCGACGCCACGGAGCTGAGGATGCGGTTCGTCGCTGAGGCGATGATCTTGATGTCACTGTTCTTCATGGCGAGTGGGCGAAGACAATCAGGACTGCGAGAGCACTCGTAGTTGCCCATGGGCTCGTCACCCTTGGGAAACATGGCCACGAGCGCGTAGTTCAGGTCGTGGGGGACCGGGCCACCGTGAGCAATGGAGTGGAGGAGTGCGTGGAGGATCTCGATGCTGCCGTCTGATCGCACCCATGCTCGACATGGCAATCCGTCAGGTCCAGGGGCAGAGTCACTGGCAAGTTTAGCAGCCGCTTGGAGTTCTTCAATTCCAGGTAGGGGCAGGTGGCGTAGGGGCATTGGTGGGAAGACTGTGTCCAAATACTGCTTCATTGCTGGGGCGTCAACATGCTTGGCTGCAAACACCTTCGACCAATGAGACTGAATAGCGCTGTGCATGTCCATGGGGTCGTTGACGACAGTAGGGCCTCTGCTGTCAGTGATGCGGACACCTGCGAGAAACAAGCTCTTCGAGAACGGCTTCCAAATCTCGCTGCGCTGTCCAATACGGCGAGCATGACGACGCCATCGCTCACCAAGGTCGGGTCGTTGTTCCGCGTAGGCAGCTCGCGAGCGGGCAGCAGCGGCGCGACGTCGTTGTTCCGCGATCTGGAACTGCGTGGCGGAGTGCTCGGTCTCGAATGCGATGCGGTCGACAAGCGAGATCTTGCGGTGACAAATGTCGATGTGCTGTGCCCCTGCAGCGGTGACCTCTCGAAGTCGCTGGGCAAGAGCGAGGTCCTGGTACCAGACGGCCCTGGCAATACTGCGTAGTGTGAGTGCACGCGCCTCAGCTATGACTTGCGGGTCTTCATTTCGGCACTCGAGTGGCATGATCTCGGAGGCGGAGACAGAGGTAATGGTGTCGCGAGCCTTGCGCGCCGCCACTTTCATTATGTGCTTCATTGTCCTCCAGTTTGAGATGGGGTCAGCTGAGAGGTCGGCCATCTCGACAAGGCGATTGTAGTGGAACTTGTAGTGCTTTGATTCGAAGAGGAAGGCAGGGATGCCGCGCTCGCTGACTGGACGTGGCTGACGAGGTCGAAGCCGTAGATGTAGCATCTTGCGGTCGCTGATGGGCCCCCCTTCTCGGTCAAGCGGTCGGCCATCGGCAACGAGAACTGTCTCGATGCGCGGGATGTTGGATGCGTTGATCGAGGCGAAGCACCTGTCGATGGTCGTTTCCGCCATGTTGGCCGAGCATCGATGCGCGGTGGCCTTCGCTGTGATTGTTATCATATGTGAGCAGATGTTCTTCCAAAAGACAGGCTGGTAGCGATAACGCTCGGCGGTGGAGGCCGCGGCGGGGCGAAGCAGGCTCTTCGGCGGCGTCTGGGCGATATTGAAGTCGCCAATCATGTAGTAGTCGTGGTTGTCTGGGCGGAGTGCTGAACGTTGAGCAGCTGCTTGCCGCGCAGCTTTGAAGCGTTGACGGTCGGATCCGCTGAGGTCGCAGTTGTGAATGTTGAAGATTGTTGTCTCGTGCTGTCTTGCCCCGTCTTGAACGCGTAGCTCACCAATGCGACCAGGGACGATCACGCGCAATGAGCGTAGAGGTCGTTGGTCAGGAGGCAATTGGAGTTCAGCTCGATCAAAGGGAACCAAGAATGCGATCCCGCCTGCGGTCCCCGAGGACTGGCCGTCAGTCACGAGCGTTGAGTGGAAGGCGATGTACTTGTGCTCGGAGTTCGCGGCCAGGAGGTCCATGTCTATGCTGTTGCCGCGCGTCTCTTGGATGGCGATGACCGCTCGCTGCCGCATGTAACGGAGCAACAGCTGTCGCTTGAGGGCCCGTCTTGACACCGATCTGCCATTTAGCGCCTGCGCATTCCATGATACCAAGTTGAGGCCGTCCACGCGTGGTTTCGTGAACCACGGCGCCCATCGCATGCTAAAGCCACCGCGCTGCCTCCAATGGGTTGGCGAATGCGGCAGCCAGCGCGGAAGCCAATGGCTCACGCTCGGTGATAAGGATGCCAGCGGGGGCAGCAGCGTCAGACCAGCGAATTTGAGCGGCGGCATCGGGAGTAGCGCCAGCTGTGACCTGGACGATGGGAGCGCCGTCGATGGACAAGAAGCCTCCAGAGCGGTGACCCCGAGTCTCGAGCATGGGGAACTTGTCGGTGATGAGCTTGTTGAGCTTTTTGAGCTGAACTTCTTGACGTACCATGCGCGGCGACTTGTCCGCGGAGACGTAGAGGGCAGCGAGGCCAGAGTCCGATTCCACCTGGAAGCGACGCCATTCACGACCTTGCCGAAGTGCGCGATGTAGGGCATGGGCCCGCGGGAGAGCAATCGAGTTGCCGCCAGTGAGTGTAAACGAGATCCTCCGCGCAGGGCCCTCCGAGTTGATGCGGAGCGCGTTGATGTCCACGTCGGCAGCTTCGAACCAGGGGGCGAGCGCAGCCTTGAGTGAGGCGACGGAGAACTCTGAGGCAGCCCCGCACCAGAAAGTTGCAGCATTCGGCGGGCGGTCCCAGGCACCCAAGGCGTCCAAATCCATGGCTGGGTGAAGAGCCTCGGCATGACGAAGTGCTTGTTGGAGGGCGTCCACGCTGGCCTTGAGCTCTCCTTGGAGACGTTCAGCACGGTCAGCACGACCTTTGAGTTCAGTAATGTCCCTCTCGGCAGACTCCTGGCGGTTGCTGAGCTGTTCGGTGAGCTTCGTGATGTTGGCCAGGAATTCAGCTTGAGCGGCAGCTGCAACTTGCTTGGATGTGGCTTCAAAAGCGGCGGCGGCTTTGTCGACCTGGGTCTGGAGGAGATCGGTGAGCACCTTACGCTGGTGTGCGGGGAGGTCGAACGCGGCAAGCTTCTGAGCTCCAGCGGCCCAGGGATCGGCAGCAGCTGTGTCCTTGCCCTTGCCCTTGTCGGGGGAGTCGGCCCAGGAATCGGCGGAGCTGGCAACACCAGGCACACCCATCGCGATGCTATCGTGCGCAGGGCAGACGCTGGTGGCGAGAAATATGCAAGCTGCGTCTCAGCAGCGAAGGATATGGAGATGCACAACGCCGAGGGCACGGCGAAGGCGGAAAGCAGCGGTCCTAGCAGTCCCCGGACCAGGGGTCTCCGTGCTCTGCCACGGGGCACAAACATCTTGAGCCAAAATGGCTACGGAGCTGCGCAAGGAGAAGGAGGAGGAGGAGGAGGAGGAGGAAAGGACTGATACGAAAAAATCCCGATTCGTATCATCTATCAAGTCCACGACCGCAACAGTGCACTGGACAGCGTGGACGGCAGCAGCAACAGCAGGGAGAGGGAAGCAGCAGCCGAGAGAAGCCGAGGACGGACGACAAGGAAGACGGCAGCAGAGCAGGCAAGCCAGAGAGCAGCACGGAGAGGAGCAGAGAAGCGAGCGAGAGAGGCGGCCGCAGAGCAGGAGGGAAGAAGGGAAGGACGACAACGGGAACCGGCACCAAGCAGCAGCAGCAGAAGCCGCGGCAGAGGGACGGGAGACAAGGAAGCGGCAGGCCAACAGATACTAGGTGGCGCGCACGACCCCCTGGCGGTGTGCGGCCCAGAAACCCCGAACAGCGGACACGCAAAATCTGATGTCAACGCTACAGAAGGTGTGCGAAAAATTGCGAAACAGGCGCGGCGGCGCCGCAGCCTGAGCGCACCGCGCGCTGCCCAGGCAAAACCGGGCCGGGCTGCCGACGCAGCGCCGCGCTAATGGCGGAGCCGGGCAAGCAGTGCGGGCCAGCAGGCGTGAGCACCGCGCGGCGGGACATGCACGGGGAGCGGGAGGAAGGAGGAGAGGAGGAGAGAAAACTCCAGAAACGCAATCAGTTCCATCCGTGCGCGCGGTCAACAATCCTCTCTGAGCGGCCGTGCCCGCGCACCGCCTCGCGGCACGACTGGTCGAGGGCCTCCATCGCCGCCGGCCCGCGCGAAACTTGGCCGTGGCGACACTGACAATGCGTGCGATACGCCGCGGTTGCGCGGACCGCCACGCAGACCGCCCTCGCCGGGTCGCTGTTCGCCCGGAAATCCAATCCGAGGAAGGAGGACAATCGCGCGCCCGGCAAAGCAACGCGCGGCAGGCCCAGCCGCCTTCCTGTCACCTCGTGCAAGCGCGGGCAGGTGGCGTAGTGCTCGATGGAGTCCGGCGCCTCGTCGGAGCACCGAAACATGCAACCAGCTAGGCCCCTTGCACCCTGCGTACGCCTGCTTGTGGCCCAGCCATTCCATAGCGTGCGCCACGTCGCCGCCCAGACTCGTGGCGGTGCTCGTCCTCGCAGTGCCTGTAAGAACTCGATGCAGCGGGATACCCGGATCCGAGGGAGCTCTGGCACGCGCCACCTGCTGAGTTTGTGCCGGATACGCACCTCCAACTCGAGCGTCGTCACCTGGGGTAGTGAGGCTGCTGCGGTCCGCTGGAAGGTCGCCTTCACGAGCTGCGCCTGCTGCCGCGTGAGGGGCCGCGGGATCGCGGCTTCTAGCGAAGGGCTCTGCGCTCCACATCCTGGGGGGCAACCCCGCGCAACTCGAAGTGGCCGGCCGAAGCGTCCAGCTGCAGCAGGAAGGAGTGGGCGAACCAATCGGCCCAGGTAGCCTTCATCACCACGTCGTCCGCCGCCAGATGGGCGCGCCGCAGCCCCGCCGCGCGCTGTCGAACTCGCAGTCCGCCAGTGCTAGCTGCTTCCAAATGATATACCCGGAACTGGGCCGCCCGCGTCCGCGCGCCCATATCCACGAAGGCTTTGGGGAAGCCCAGCAAATCGATGTGCCGGAGGTCGCTGGGGCATCCCCATTGGCTGATGCCAGGCACAAGCGCGCGGAATGCCTCGGCCTCCACAGCGGGCCAGCGCGGGGGCAAGCCATCGAGTTGAATCAGACAACACACATACACAACGCACACAACACACATAACACACACACACACACACACTGGAAACAACAAAACACAACACACAACACACAGCACACAGAACACAACACAAAAGACACAACACGCAACACGCGGTACACAATACACAACACACAACACACAACGCAGCACGCAACACACAGCACTCAACACACAACACACAACATACATTACACAACACACATAATACACAATGTTACGGATTTATCGTGTTCGGCCTCGGGTAGCCGTTTGCGGGCCAAGAGGCCGTCAGAAACTATCCAGGGCGAAATGCCGGTCCTCTGGAATGGGTCAGGGCCCCTGCGCACGTCGTTTTTGTCAAAGAAAGGAAGGACCTTCTGTTGCTGGCTCGAATCGCAGCACACTTCTTCGACACCCAACATGTGCCCCCCCCACGACCCCTCCTCAGCGCAAAGCGCGGCGCAAGCCATCCAGGCTGCGAGCTGGAAAGCGCGGCGGCAATCAGCGCAGCCGCAGCCGCGACAACGGCGACTGGCGACCTGGCGGAGAATGCTGATTCGACACCGCGCACTACAGATACACACGATTAGAAATCTCGCTGTGAGAGGTGTACGTCGACATTGGCTTGAACTTTAGGGTGTCCAAGGTGTAATGATTTTTCGCGGCGCACCAGATGGCAGGCGTTGAGGTGGCGACTGTATGGGTCCAGGATGAACGGCTTGACGTCCGACGTTGTGACTTGATTCGGCGAGTGGCCCCTGTACCTTTCGAGCCTCCCCGGGGACCGCTTTTTCATCCTGGACTTGCTTTAACTGCTACGCTGTTCCGGCACCCGAGAGCAGCCCTTGGAGGTCGAAAGCGGCGAAAAAATAGTCGCTTTGATGCCACATGTCTGAGAACTCAAAACGTTGACAGCCTCGTTCAGGCGTCATCTTGACCGGGCTGTCGAGCTGCTCCGACGGGGATGACGAGGACCCCCCGCCCAACCGAAACCACCTTCTATGATGTTCACCTTGACGCTGAAAACCAAAGTCTCAGCAGATCTTGGCGCCACGGAGGGACATGGCAACCTGGAGTGGCATAATGGTAGAGGCTGCCATGTCTGCATCGACAAGAAACGGAAGGCGTCTGACAAGAACGGCCGCGTACACAATTTTCGCCCCCGTCCTAAGGACTGACAACCTGAGCCGTGACGACGTCAGTCTCTGTCTTCAGTCCTCCTCCTCCTCTTCCTCCTCCTCCTCCTCCTCCTCCCCCTCCTCCTCCTCCTCCTCCCCCCCGTCACCAGATCCCCGACGTCATGATTTCTCATGACGTGGACCAACGGAGGTCTCGACTCATTCCCTGGGACCAGATTTTCATCCTGAAGCGTTTCTGACGGTCCCTGGACCTTGCGAAGGTCAGCACAGGCTGACAACGGCGATCAAGCTCAGCCTCGACGAATTTCGTCCTTGCCCTCCTTCCTCATCCTCCGTCCTCCTGGCTTCGATCCTGGGCGACCGGCGGGCCATGGCCGGCTGGCAGCTCTGGTGCCGCGCGGCGCACGCGGGCGGACGGCACGGCTGCCCGAACATCCGCTCCTCGTATCATCGCATGAGGGCCACGGGTCACAGGTACTGTCCACACGCTGAAGGCGTCTGTGCACCACCAAATGTGAGGCTTCGGGGCGGGTTAAGACAGCCCCCTAGTAGGGAAACAAACTTTATGAACCATCGCTTCTTCTGGCCCTGCATTGAAATTTGCACAAGAAAGCGGATCCTCGTGTATACGGGAGCCTGGTGTATACATTTTCTTGCGTTCCCCTGGGGAACGGAAAAAGAGGTAATCATACATCACACCACCCCGACATTGTCCCCGACCCTCAAAAAGTCCTGGGATTGGAAAGCAGCCCGCCACTGGTACTGTATATGTTCTTCTTCCACCCTCGGTAACCCCCTGCCGTTGATAAAATTATAGCCGGAGTGCAGTATCCCCAAACAGGGTTTTTAGACCCACTGCGGTTTCCAAGGTCGATTGCGTGCCCGCCTAGTGCGGGCTGGCATGGCATGTTAAAACATGCCTCCTCCTCCTCCTCCTCCTCCTCCTCGTCCACCTCCTCTTCATCCCGAAAGGCATCTCGGAACCCAGAATTGCGAGGATGTCTCCAGCATAACGGGCTGGACCACCTCGCGCGCGGCATTTCGGACCCCAGAGTTGCGACGATGTCTCGGGCGAAACGTGCTGCGAGGAAGTCTCAGGCGAAACGGGCCGGACCACCTCGAGCGCGGCGTCTCAGAGCTCCGAGTTGCGGGGGCCTCCTGGTGCCTCCTGGGGCCTCCTGGGGACCTCCTGGGACTTCCTCCCGGGCCTCCTGTGGCCTCCTGAACTCCACCTGAGGTTTCCTGAAGCATCTTGGGGCTCCCAGGGGGGATATCTAACCTGTGGCCGTTTGGGCCTCTCCAAATACAGGGGGGGGCCACAGGAGCAGGAAAAATCAACGAATCGGCACCGGATGTGTATTAACTTGACACGTTCTGATAAAGGGCCTCCTGGGGCCTCCTGGGAGCCTCCTGGGAATCTCCTGGAGACCCCTGGGGCCTGTCCTGGGCGTCCTGCGGCCTCCTGAAGCTCACTGGGACCTCCCCCTCCTCCTGCCTGCTCCCTCATGCACATCATCCGCCTCCTCCTTCTCCCTTCCATTTCCTCCTCCTCCTCCTCCTCCTCCTCCTCCTCCTCCTCCTCCTCCTCCACCTCCTCTTCATCGCGAACGGCATTTCGGAGCCTAGAGTTGCGAGGATGTCTCCAGCGTAACGGGCTGGACCACCTCGCGCGCGGCATCTCGGACCCCAGAGTTGCGACGATGTCTCGGCCGAAACGTGCTGCGAGGAAGTCTCAGGCGAAACGGGCCGGACCACCTCGAGCGCGGCGTCTCAGAGCTCCGAGTTGCGGGGGCTTCCTGGTGCCTCCTGGGGCCTCCTGGGGACCTCCTGGAGCTTCCTCCTGGGCCTCCTGTGGCCTCGTGAACTCCACCTGGGGTTTCCTGAAGCCTCTTGGGGCTCCCAGGGGGGATATCTAACCTGTGGCCGTTTGGGCCTCTCCAAATGGAGGGGGTGGGGGGGGCACAAGAGCAGGAAAAATCAACGAATCGGCACCGGATGTGTATTAACTTGACACGTTCTGATAGGCGGCCTCCTGGGGCCTCCTGGGAGCCTCCTGGGAATCTCCTGGAGACCCCTGGGGCCTGTCCTGGGCGTCCTGCGGCCTCCTGGTGCCTCCTGGGCCTCCTGGGGACCTTCTGGAGCTTCCTCCTGGGCCTCCTGTGGCCTCCTGAACTCCACCTGAGGTTTCCTGAAGCATCTTGGGGCTCCCAGGGGGGATATCTAACCTGTGGCCGCTTGGGCCTCTCCAAATGGAGGGGGGGGCACAAGAGCAGGAAAAATCAACGAATCGACACCGGATGTGTATTAACTTGACACGTTCTGATAGAGGGCCTCCTGGGGCCTCCTGGGAATCTCCTGGGGGCCCCTGGGGCCTGTCCTGGGCGTCCTGCGGCCTCCTGGACCTCTCTGGGGCCTCCTGAGGCTCGCAGGGTCCCATGAAGGATATGTAACATGTGGCCTTCTGGGCCCCCAGGCTGGACCACCTCTTGCGCAGCATCTGAGAGCTCAGAGTTGCGAGAATATCTTGTGCGAAACAGGCCGGACCACCTTGCGCACGGCATCTCAGATCTCAGAGTTGCAAGGATTTCTCAGGCGAGACGGGCCGGATCACCTCGCGCAGGGCATCTCAAAGCTCAGAAGTTCGAGGATGTCTCAGGCGAAACGGGCCGGACCACCTCGCGCGCGGCATCGGGGAGATCAGAGTTTCGAGGATGTCTCAGGCGAAACGGGCCGGACCACCTCGCGCGCGGCATCTTGGAGCTCAGAGTTGCGAGGATGTCTCAGGCGAAACGGCCCGGACCACCTGTCGCGCGGCATCTGGGAGCTCAGAGTTTCGAGGATGTCTCAAGCGAAACGGCCCGGACCACCACTCGCGCGGCCTCTCAGAGCTCAGATTTAGGAGGATGTCTCAGGCGAAACGCTCACTCCCGGACAACTCAGAAACGAGAGTTGTGAGGATGTCTCAGGCGAAACGGGCCGGACCACCACATTTGTTTGAGGATGTCTCTGCTTAGCTTTCCCTCGGCCGGAATTAGCTTCTATCACAACAGCACCCCGTTCAGCAAGCTGTTTGGGGGGGGAAAAGGAAAAAAAAAAAAAAAAAAAAAAAAAAAAAAAAAAAAAAAAAAAAAAAAAAAAAAAAAAAAAAAAAAAAAAAAAAAAAAAAAAAAAAAAAAAGAAAAAAAAAAAAAAAAAAAAAAAAAAAAAAAAAAAAAAAAAAAAAAAAAAAAAAAAAGGACCCCCCCCTTTCCAGGCTAGAGTTGATTATACACGGCCAAGAAGAGTTTGGTCAGGGGCGCGGGGCGCGGAGGCCGAACTTGTTTATCACTGTGAAAAGTTCACCATCGAGGTTAACTTCCTTCTTATGTTGAGATAGCAACATCAAACGAAGCGAAGACGTTCAAGCGAAACCAACAGCGTTGTCTTTATCTCTCTCTCTCTCTCTCTTCTGTCTGCTCTTCTCTTTCTCTTTCCGTTTCCTCCCCCCCTGCCCCACCTGAACTTGTTTTATCGCTGTGGTCTACTATCCACGAACACCGAAGCACGTGAGCTACCCTACACGAGCAGATGACAATCTGAATTCCCACGGTTGCTTACAAAAATAAATAGGTTTGGAACTTTGACGTTTCTCCTCCTCCTCCTCCTCCTCCTCCTCCTCCTCCTCCTCCTCCTCATCCACCTCTCTCCTTTTGTCTGTCTATCTTTCTCTACTTCTCTCTCTCTCATCTCCCTCTCTCCCTCTCGCCTCTCTCGATATATATCCAACCAGCACCTTCGCTGTAGGTGGTTTAGGGAGTTTCCTCTTCCATCTTCCCTTCTTCCCTTTCGGGGAGGGGTTTACCCCTCCCCCTAACCCCCTCCCCTGGACCTGGACGGGGGGGTTCGCTGGTAGTTGGAGCGTCCAAAGCGGCCTCGGCGAGGAAGCCAAAATCATCGGTTTTACTATGGTTTTGGCCGATTTTAGGGGCTCCCGAGGGGGGATGCCAATTGGGCGACCCCCTTCCTTTGATCGATCACCTCCAATATGGCCCCAAGAGCGCTCCCAACAAAAAAAAAAAACGGAACTGCTGACCCTGAAGGCTCCCAAGAGCGCCCCAAACGGGCCTCAAGAGGAGGCGCCCAGGAGGTCCCAAGAGCGACCAGTAGGCCCAAGAGGCCCCAAGAGTCCTCCAAATACCCCCAAGAGGCCCCCAAGAGTGCCCCAGGTTGATAAAAGAGTCTCCCCCGGGCAACCCGTCATACCGTAAACAATAAACGTACGGTTAATCTATGTGTGAAAGACGGTCCAAGAAGCTCCCGGGTCCGCCAAGAGGCCCCCAAGACGCCCCAAGAGACCTCAAAGAGTATCCCAAGAGACATCCCAAGAGACTCCGCGAGGCATTCAAGAGGCCTTTGACTCTTCTGATCGCCCTTATCCTCCTCCTCCTCCCCCTCATCATCACCATCATCATCGTCATCATCATCATCATCATCATCATCATCATCATCATCATCATCATCATCATCATCAGCATCATCATCATCATCATCATCATCATCATCATCATCACCATCACCATCACCATCACCATCACCATCACAATCACCATCGTCATCACCATCGTCAAGACCACCACCATCATCGTCATCATCAGCATCATCAATATCAACATCAACATCATCGTCCGCCTATTCCTCCTCCTCCTCATTCCTCCCTCCCCACCCTCATCATCCTCCTCTTCCGCCTCCGACTCCTCCTCCATCCCCCCCCCCTGGGGGTACGACGGCCTCCCCAGCCCCTTGTTCCTCTGTATGCTGCCCCGCTTCCATGATCACCTCTACTCGCCTGGGCGTCGTTTCTGGATGGGCTGGTCGGGATATTTTTTTTTGTTTTTATGGCCGCAGGCGAACGCGCCAGCGGCGGGCGAAGTAGGTCGGGCCGCGACCGGCTTAAATTACCGACGGCTAACGCGCGCGACTAGGCGGCCGCGGCGGCGCCGGATGCAGCAAGCAGCAACTGCGGCGAGGGTGAGGCTGATCCCAGGGAGAGCAGAACCCTGGTGGGGATACGCGAAGCGTCAAGAATTATCTGTATCTTTCTGTCTCTGTCTCTATCTGTCTTCCTCTTTCTCCCCCTGGCACCCTGAACTTTTTTATCGCTGTGGTTTACTATCCACGGAAACCGAGGCACATGAGCTACCCTACACAAGCAATGATGTCTCAAGGGAAACAAAACGATCCTCGATCCTCGGACATCACCGCCGTCGATCCTCGGACCTCGATCCTCGACTCTGGGATCTCGATCCTCGGATCCTCGGACTTCGATTCTCGATCCTCGATCCTCGGCGTTCGGTCCTCTCAACATCATCTCTTTCTCCTCCCACATGCTGGCCTCCAGTAGGTAACATGTATAATCCCCCCGCGACCCAAAACTTTATTATCCCTGTGGGATTATTCTCCGTGGGACAGGGTTAGTCCCGGTTGGCCTCGACAGGTCACCCGAGCAGTCCCAGAGCGTCAAAAGGCCTCCCGAGCAGTCCGGCGCGGTCTCAACGCTGGGGCGCTCTGCGCCCCAGGGTTTGAGGTGCTGAGACCGCCCCGGGCTACTGAGGGGGCCTGTTGAGGCCGGCTGGGGCTACTCGGGGGGCACGTTGAGGCCAGCTGGGGCTACCTGGGGGGGCGGTCTGTGCGCAACCCGAAGCCTTACCATGTGCACCACCGACATGCATGAAATTTTTCGAGGGCTACAGTCCATGCGCTCGTCCATTCACGATGTAGGTGGCCTCCAAGCGATGATCCGATCAGCAATGCAACTGACACACATCAACAGATTCGAATGCATGGATCGATACATGGCGGGTTCCCGTTTATTCTGTCACCGGCCTATTGGTCCCCAGCTTCCTCCAGCACCGGGGGAAACCCCAGCAAGGCCCCCCTCAATATCACTTCAAGCGTGACACCCGGGCCACGAACATGTACCCGAGAATCCCTAATAAGAAAGGCCACGGTCCATCCGCACATGCTCGCACAAGCCGTCAATCCTCAGAACAACGATTTGTATCGACCGCGGCCCCGGCAAGAGCATTCCGGGGATGGGCTGGCATCCACCGAATCGCGCGGCCCTGGCGATCGAGACCAGAAAAAAACTAAGGCGAAACGGGCCAGAGTGCTTCAAATCAAGGCATCTCTGAGTCTGGGGCTCCGAGGATGTCTCAGGCGAAACGGGCCTGAGCACCTCGAGAACAGCATCTTGGAACCAGGAGCTGGGAGGATGCCTCAGGCGGCATGGGCCAGAGCACCTTAAGAGGAGGCGGCGGCGATGGCGGCGGCTGAGGCGGAGGAGGAGACACCGGCGCAGGCCCGAGGCAGCGCGGCGGCGCGGAGGGCGAACGCAGCGCCGCCGGCGCCGCCCCGAGGACAGGCGCGAGCGCTGCCGAGGGAGGCGGCGGCGGCGGCCAACGGCGGCAGACCCGGCGGCGCGGCGCAGGCCGGACGCGGCCGGCGGCGAGGCGCAGCGCCGCCGCAGGTTCGTTCAAGGGCAAAGGAGGGAGGATTCAGCCCTCCAACGCCACAACCCTCTGCCCAGCGACCTGCGGCGGCGGGCGCCGCGGCAGGCCCGACGGCGAGGCGCGGCGGCCGGCGGCCGACCGGCGGCAAGCGGCGACGGGCCAGGCGCCGCGGCGAAGCGCGGCGGCCGGCGGCGTCGCGGCCGCGGCGCAGGGCTAAAGCGAGCGCGCCATGCTTGAGAGGCCCGGCGCAGAACGCTGCTGATGGCGGCGGGCGGCGGCGGCGCCGGCGGCGGGCGGGCGGACAGCCCGGCGGCGCGGCGCTGCGACGAGCGGCCGGCCGGCGACTGGCGGCGACGGGCCTGGCGCCGCGGCACGAGGCGCAGGCTGGCGGCGGCGGCGGCGGCTGGCGGCGGCTGGCCAGGCCCGCCCGGGCGCTCCCGGGGCGCCGCGGGGCCAGCGGCAGCTGAGCGGGCGGCCCCAGGCGGCGGGAACGACCCGCCCGCGGCGGCAAGGCGGCTAGCCGACGGGACGTTCGGGGTTGCCCTGGCTTCGGCCGAAAACCCCCCGCTCCTTTGGGGCGTGCCCCCGCCCCACACTCACCGTGGGCGCGCGGGGGGTCCGCATTGGCCGCAAGGGGACGCGGCAGCCTGGGGGTCAGCAAGGGGGAAAAGAAACAATTATCCCGGCTAAGCAACTTAACAGCGATGTGTATAAGCATGTCTGGAAGCATTCCCCTTACGATTCAGGTCAGAATCCAGTTGTAGAACTCTGCTGTTCTCGCAGTCGCAGTCGCATTCGCAATGACAGTCGCAGTGGCAACGGCCTTAGGATCCAATGGAATCCTAAGGATTCCTAGGGATTCCTAAGGCATCCTTAGGCATCCTTAGGAATCCATAGGAATCCTTAGGAAACCTTAGGAATCCTTAGGAATCCTGATTCCTAGGGATTCCTAGGGATTCCTAAGGATTCCTAGGGAATCCTAAGGATTCCGAAGGATTCGCCTGCCTCGGCCTCAGCCTCAGCCTGCCTCAGCCTCAGCCTGCCTCAGCCTCAGCCTCAGCCTGTCTCAGCCTCAGCCTGCCTCAGCATCAGCCTCAGCCTCAGCATCAGCCTCAGCCTGCCTCGGCTTGCCTCGGCCTCAGCCTCAGCCTGCCTCGGCCTCAGCCTCAGCCTCAGCCTGCCTCAGCCTCAGCCTCAGCCTGCTTTAGCCTCAGCCTCAGCGTCAGCCTCTCAGCCTCAGCCTGCCTCAGCCGCAGCTTGCCTCAGCCTCAGCCACTGCCTCAGCCTCAGCCTCAGCCTGCCTCAGCTTCAGCCTCAGCCTCAGCCTGTCTCGGCTTGCCTCAGCCTCAGCCTCAGCCTGCCTCGGCCTCAACCACAGCCTCAGCCTCATCTGCCTCGCCTCAGCCATCAGCCTGCCTCAGCCCAGCCTGCATCAGCCTCAGTCCTCAGCCTGCCTCAGCCGCCAGCTTTGCCTCGCCTCAGCACTGCCCTCACCTCATCCTCAGCCTGCCTCAGCTTCAGCCTTAGCTCAGCCTTCCTCGGCTTGCCTCACCGTCATCCTCAGCCCTGCCTCGGCCTCAGCTCGCCTCAGCCTCCAATCCTCAGCGTCAGCCTCTCAGCCTCAGCCTGCATCAGCCTCAGCCTCAGCCTCAGCCTCAGCCTCAGCCTCAGCCTCAGCCTGCCTCAGCCTCAGCCTGCCTCAGCCTCTTGAGCCTGCCTCGGCCTCAGCCTGCCTCGGCCTCAGCCTCAGCCTAAGCCTGCCTCAGCCTCAGCGCCAGCCTCTCAGCCACAGCCTGCATCAGCCTCAGCCTCAGCCTCAGCCTCAGCCTGCTTTAGCCTCTGTCTCAACCTGCCTCAGCCTCAGCCTGCCTCAGCCTCCACTTCAGCCTGCCTGGGCCTCAGCCTGCGTCAGCCTCAGCCTCAGCCTGCCTCAGCCTCAGCCTCAGCCTCAGCCTCAGCCTCAGCCTCAGCCTCAGCCTCAGCCTCAGCCTGCCTCGGCCTCAGCCTCAGCCTCAGCCTCAGCCAGCCTCGGCCTCAGCCAGCCTCAGCCTCAGCCTGCCTCAGCCTCAGCCTCAGCCTGCCTCAGCCTCAGCCTCAGCCTCAGCCTCAGCCTCAGCCTGCCTCGGCCTCAGCCTGCCTCAGCCTCAGCCTGCATCAGCCTCAGCCTCAGCCTGCCTCAGCCGCAGCTTGCCTCAGCCTCAGCAACAGCCTCAGCCTCAGCCTCAGCCTGCCTCAGCCTCAGCCTCAGCCTCAGCCTCATCCTGCCTCGGCGTGCCTCAGCCTCAGCCTCAGCCTGCCTCGGCCTCAGCCTCAGCCTCAGCCTGCCTCAGCCTCATCCTCAGCCTCAGCCTCAGCCTGCATCCGCCTCAGCCTCAGCCTGCCTCAACCGCAGCTTGCCTCAGCCTCAGCCTCAGCCTCAGCCTCAGCCTCAGCTGCCTCAAGCCTCGCCTAAGCCTGCCTGGGCCTCAGCCTGCCTCAGCCTCCCGAGAGCTGAAGAGCCTTCCTCACCTCAGCCTTGCCTCAGCCTCAGCCTCAGCCTCAGCCTCAAGCCGTCTTGCCTCAGCCTCAGCCCTCAGATCCTTTGGGGGGGCGGCCCCACCCCACCCCTCGACCTCAGCCTCAGCCTCAGCCTGCCTCAGCCTCAGCGCCAGCCTCTCAGCCTCAGCCTGCATCAGCCTCAGCCTCAGCCTCAGCCTGCCTCAGCCTGCCTCAGCCTCAGTCTCAGCCTGCCTCAGCCTCAGCCTGCCTCAGCCTCAACTTCAGCCTGCCTGGGCCTCAGCCTGCCTCAGCCTCAGCCTCAGCCTCAGCCTGCCTCAGCCTCAGCCTGCCTCAGCCTCAGCCTCAGCCTGCCTCGGCTTGCATCAGCCTCAGCCTCAGCCTGCCTCGGCCTCAGCCAGCCTCGGCCTCAGCCTGCCTCAGCTCGGGCATTCTAAATATGGCACAGGACTGGTGTTCTGGGAACACGAAGATCACGAAGTGGCCCACAGCTGGCTCCGGGCAATCAAAATATGGTACAGAAATTGTGTTCTGGGAGCACGAAGAACAAAGGCGTGCTAAGATCTCCGGTAACTGGTGAACAATATTTCTAGTTCGCGCGAGCGGGGCGGCCCCTGGGGGTCCCCCGGCGAAAAGTTTGCCGACCGCAGCCCGAGCAGGTCTACTCAGAGATGGTTTTGAAGGCCTTTTTTCGGCAACCCTCACGAGGATCGTGGCCTCCGAGGGGGGTGCACTCGACTACCCCGCCCCAAGAGCCTCCAAGAGCCCCCCAAGAGGCCCAAGGGGGCCCCAAGACGCCGCCAAGGAGCCCAAAGAGACCCCCAAGAGGCCCCCAATACGCCCCTAGGAAGCCCAAAGAGGCCCCCAGGAGGCTTCAAAGAGGCCCCATAGAGCGCTCGAATGCCGGCGGAATGAGCGAAGCGATTAATATGGTACAGGAGTGGCGTTCTGGGAACACGAAGAACACGAAGTGGCTTACAGCTGGCTCCGGGCATTCAAAATGTGGTCTGGGAATGCTGTTCTGGGAATGGATTCCTAAGAATTCCTAAGAATTCCTAAGGATTCCTAAGGATCCTTGGGGCTGCCGGATCTGCCGGATCCTCTGTCCGGTTCCCGCCCAGACCCCCTTCGGGCGTCAAGATGTTTTTTTTGACCCCACTAGGAACCTACCAGCAAGAGCTGTTAGGTAACAAAAAAAATCGCGCCTGCTGGGTTCGTTATTGAGGTTGTGCTGGCTGCGCTCAAAGTCGGCGGGGCTCGAGGTTGTCAAGAACTCGTCGTCGAAGCCGCTCGTACGTTTTGTTGGGATTGTTTGGAGTCATTTTGTTGTAGTCGTGCACGCCTTGCTTCATCAAATAATGACGTCGTATATGAGCACGGAATAGTGACTCTGATATTCTCGTGTCGGGTGGTTCGCGGCAGTCCAATAGCAGATTGTCCCAATCTACGATGAACGGTTGCAGGTCGTCGTCCCGCATGCGTAGTAGTTGCAGGCGCTCGAAGTCGTGCAGCGCGTCGTCCACTGCTGCGACCCTGTAGGACTGCAGTATCGTCCAATAGATCTGTCTGCCTTTGAGCACGCGGCCGGCCTTATGCTTCTGAGCCGTAAAGTTCTTGATGCAGTATCGGAGCTCACAATTCAGGACAGCAGTGAGACCAGCTGCGAGTTTGCACTCGATGCTCTCGAAATCGCCACTGTCCTGGAGGTCGTCGCAGGTCTTTGTTGGTTGTTCTGCAAAACAAAGGGATGCGTAAGCCTTGGCTGGGCGCCCAGATGCACTGCCAAAGTTGTTGCGAACCGTCTGCTGCCACTCCTGTAGTTGTGTAGTGCGTGGTAGTTGGGGTATGCGTACGGTTTCGGACTACTTAACAGGAGTAGCGTTGGCGGCAGAGACGCGTGACAACGTCTGCGAAGGAACCGGCTGCGGTGGAGAATGATCCCGCACAGGAGAAACGTGACGCTTCTGAGCGGAAGCCGCGGCTGAAGCGAGTCCAGGTGAGATACGTCGTGTACGGGCTGCGCGGATGTCTCCATCGACAGGCGTAGGAGTGTGGCGATGGTCTGAAGGGTGGTGGTGGAGCTCGGTGCTGCTTTCTGTGTGAGGTCAGTGTAGCTTCGTTGGTCGTAACGCTGTGCTGCATTTGTTGGACACTCCGTTGGAAACCACGTATCTCAACATTGGTATCGTGGGTATGCCGGGAGTACCTGTCCAGTCTGTGCTGAAAGTCTTGGGGTCGTTGGTTGTGCGCCTCGCGCTCTTGTTCCAAACGGGCGAGCAGTGAGTCGGCTCGTGTTTTTTCAGCGTCTCTTTCCTGGGAGATCCGGGTGAATCGTAACTGCATGTGGCCCGCCGCCTGCTGCACCTCGGCCAGGCGGGCGTCGAGGGAAGCGAAATCGTAAACCGAAGTCGGGGTGCCCAGCTGATCAGTCTGGGCCCGTACAACATGCAACTCAGCCAACGCAGTCCGTAGCTATGGGATCTGCTCCTCGACCTGGGAGACTCGGTTCTCAAGCGTGGGCACACGTCCTTCGAAAGCTTCAAGGCGGTGAGCGAGGGCCGTCTCGGCACCACGCAGCTTACCAGCCAACTCAGACGTGAGGGCGGCGTGGGTGGAGTGCATCGTAGCAGCGTGCTGTTGGACCTGGTTGCGAAGCGTATCCAAGTCACCACGTAGATGGAAGTCCGTCGGTCCATGTACCTCCATAGGTGGGGTCTGTCGTACCGTCAGACGCTCATCGTGTAGTGTCCTGACAACAGCAGTCCCAGTATCCCTGACGGTCACGAGTTGTGCCTCCATCCGTAGGAGGTCGTCGTGAGGCGTCTGGATCGTGCTGGAACCTGAAAATGGACCTCAGAAATAATCGATCGATCCTCAGCGACCCGAGCATCGACCAAGGCAACAGCTTGCTGAAGCTCCTGTCGCATTGGCCGTCTGAGCGGCCAGACCCGATAGTTGTTGGGTCATGTATGTTTCAACCTGGTCTCGAAGCTCCGCCAGTTCGCTGGCGGTGGGAGAGAATTGCGCAACAAGGTTGCGCAGCTGAGAGCCATGCCGGGAGCGCCGCTGTGAGGGGCTGCGGCTGGCGTCTCGAAAAGGTGAACAAATGTGAGACCTCTCTGGGACCTGTCGCTGAGATGTCCGGCCGGTGCGATTCTCTATGGCCCGCACATGCTCTGAGACAGCGACAGAATATTGGCCCAGCGGCGGTTACGACAGACGCTGGTGTCAGCGAAGGTGGGTTGTGAGACAGTAGGCGTAGTGAAGCCAGGGTCGGCTCCGACGGCAGACGTGACAACTGCGGGTGTCGCCACCGGCGGGTTGGATGTATCAGGCTCCGCGGGGGGCGAATCCAGCCGTTGTCGCGAGGGTCGTGGCCTGTGAGGGGGGGGCGGCGGAGACATG
>CAUYUJ010010753.1:0-26645 GCA_963575745.1 Prorocentrum cordatum
AGGATGGCCTTTGCTGTATCATTATTCAGTGCTCCTTCCCCATCGGAGTATAAGAATTTAGCAGGGCCATGTTGCATCCAAGTCGTATGATAGGCATCGAGAACAGTATGCATGGCTTTATCAGGAATCTCTGTGCCAGCTGCCCAGCGAATACAACGGTCGATGATGTGAAAAAACAATATGTTCCTGTTTGTAAAAGAAAAGATCACATTCGACTTCCTCGTTGAAACGTCCTGGCAGTGACACAGAAGGCATCGCCGTGTTGCCTGGTTTGTCCCAGGCTCGACATTCTCTACACGAGTCACAAATGCCTTTGATCAGACTCAAACGGGTTTCACCCAGACCAACCTTTGTTAGAATCATCCGCATTTTTGGCTCCTTGGCATGAAACCATCTCAGGTGGAGTTTGCGGAGTTCTCGCTGCACTACAGCTGGGTCGAAGCTGCGCAGGTTTTGGAGGCTGAGCTGAACGTCGAAGCGAGTCCAATCAGGGAGCCTTTGCCTTGGCCTCGGCTCTGCTTGAGGCTGCGGCGGTGGTGGAGGATCTCCTCCCTCCATGCGTCCGCGCCTTGCTGCAACTTGTGGCAGTCTACGGTGATCGTCAGAGCTGCCAGCGCCACGGTTGCCACCATTAGCCCCGTCGGCTCTGGTGATGTCATGGCTGCTGGCGCCTGCGGTTGGATCGCCCTCACCAGGCCGTGGCGGCCTAGGCGCGCGTATGCGCGCTCTCGCGGCCGGCGCCGCTTTTGCGGCTGGCGCCGCTTCTGCGGCTGGAGCCGCTTCCGCGGCCGGCGCCGCAGGAGCTGCTTGCCCCGCCGGGCGCGGCTGACCAAAGTTATCTGGCAGCTTCCATTTTTCGGCGAATCTGCATTGGCCAGATATCTTGGTGTGGTGAGGATTACTCTTCTGATATTCCTTCTTACAGCTTGGACAGTCCCAATAGTATGGTTCAACATCATACCACCGACACATTTTCGGATCCCTGCTGTGCTTTGGTGATTGCTTGTAATTGTTGTCCACACAGCCAGGGCGCCCAAGACCGCCAGGTGGTGGTCGTCGGATTTCTCCGTTTGGGTGTCTCTGGATTGTTGTGTCGTCCAAGTCGTAGCCAGCACTGTTTGTTACGGACGCATAGCTGCGTTCACGATTCGCGAATGGGTCGCGACCGTAAGCAAACAGATCTTTGGCGATTTGCACCACGTCAACGATCAGCGACTGCATTCTGCAAGTATACTGTGCCGCCCTTGCTAATTCTTTATTGCAAGCATTGGCGTGCACATGATTACCTGGACAACGCTTGCCTCTGAAAGGTGCCAACAACTCTTCTTTGTTTGCCATCATCTGTGTAGGCTTGCGGATGTATTGTCCAAATGAATCTTTGAGACCAGTCGTGCACTGATCAATAATCGTTTGGCAAGTGACCTTGCGTTGTGCCAGTTCCTTCCATGGCTGGATCTCATCCACCCACGTGCCCATTGGTTGTTCCCTGAGAAAGAAACGTCTTAGGTCGTCTTGTAGTAGAGCGACTGTTCCACAGAACGTGATGCGAGGCAGGTCCTCTTTGTGGTGTTTAAGCCACGTATCATGATTGACCTGTGCGTTGAAATAGGAGGGAAGTCCAGTAGTTCTGCAGCTTGGCTGCAGAATCGTGATCTTGACAAAGCAAGTCTTGAGGTAGTGGAGGACTGCTCTTTGTACTTCCGAGTTTCCAAGGTCAACCATAGATATCTTGTCAAGGTTCCCGCCTGACGAGAGTCCCCCTCTTGAAGGCTAATATGGATATACCACCCTTGCCCCCACATAATTCAAGCATGTCCACTTGATTGTTTCTGCCGTAGCATAATGACTGGACTATCGAGAAGACATCAGCATGTGAGTCAGCGGGTTGCCCCGCCGGTAACATCATGAAGATGTCCTCTGATTCGCTGTCCGAGTCCGAGTCGTCAAGAGGAACGTCGTTGAAATATGTGGAGCAGTCAAGCCCTTTGAGGTCCTCTCCACAGTCGTCGTTACCGTCTTCCACTTTCTTCGGGACTTCTTCGGTTTGATGCCGGCTTCTTTGTCAGCTTTCTGCTTTTCTTTCTGTTTTATCCTGGCATCAGTGGGCAACGCAGTTTCCGCGGAGAGATCCGCTGCGGAGGAATCCGCTGTAAAATCAGGGAATGGCGGAATTTCAGGAAGGTTGGTGGGTCGCGTTTGGCAACGCTCAATCGAAGGGGGAGGAGATCGATCGTCATCGACGATCGTCACACGCTTTGGGCGTGGCCTTCGCGACTCACCATTGCCATGAAGAACTGGAGCCGGAGGCTCCCAGTATAGCCGAGTACTGATGTTTGTAACCCCATCAGGTAATGGAGCTACATAATTGCACCCAGTTGGCTGATCCTGGATTCTGATATCTTGAACGATCTTGTTCGTGTCCAGGTCGGTCGTGACCCTACGAACCACATGGTCCCATTGAGGGCCCTTTTGTGGACATTGGACGTAGTGTCTGACCTTTTTGGTCAACGCGTGTACACACACTGAGGTGTACCGCACTCCGCTCATTCCTGATCATGTTGGCTTTATCGAGTTGATCAAGGAAGCGTGCAATAATAATAGCCAAAGTTTTGTACCGAAACTCGGCACGTTGCTGATCTTGGCCATACCAATCCAAATCATGCTCCTTGTGTGATCCACAAGTACATTTCCATAAGTTTATCGGTATATGAGGACAAGATGTAGCAACTTGTATATAATAACCACTGGGATATTTACTGGATCGGTCAAACTTGATACCGAAATGACAGAGTCTCATTCGTATAATGCTTAGCTTCAAATCTTCGATAACATCTTTGATCGGACCCTGTTTCCAGAAATACCCGGGTGGCCCCAGGATAACGATCTGCATTCTCAGAGCACGCGCTTTGATCAGGAGATTTTGTATACGTTGATATGTGGTCCCGCCCTCTTTCCTGGAGTACGAACGTACCAATCAGAGGGCGTGGCCACCCACAACATATTGTAGTCTCCTGCCAACACATTTCCCAAATACTGTGTTCCAGTTGAAGTCATTACCTCATTATGGGTAATCCGGTCGCATATATATCCACGGGTTCGGAGTTCAGCGCAAGCTGTGCGAATATCTTCGATGACGAGACATTTTGAATGATATTTTTCTTCTCGGGCCTCAGCTCGGCCAACGTATGTCGCGAGGAGGCCGGTATTCGGCTTCTCTTCGCAAGCGAGCGCCGCCGGCGCGCCCGCCTGCCCCCGTCAGCGGCGGTCGTGACCACGTTGCCGTCTGACTCGGGGGCATGCTGTTAGCGGATGGCTCCGCAGGAGTCGCTGGTGCGGCTACGCTCACGATCTCCACGCGGGTTGGCCCCGCAGAGTCCGACGAACCTCCGCCCGTGTAGCTTGGTGGTGGTGGCGGTGTCGCGGGTGGCCCCGCTTGGTTCTCAGGCGTCCTTTTATTCACCGCCTCCTGGACTGCCCAAAATATCTTGGACTTCAGGGCATCCTTCATATGTGGCCAGGTCCCTTCGGGACACTGTTGGCCCTCCCACCAGCTGTTCAGCGCCCTGTCCACGATCAAACGGGTCGTGTCTTCCAGGAGCTGCTTGTCGAGATACGGCTCGACAATGTACGTATCAGTCGTGACGGTCATGGACTGTCCCGTCGCGGGTTGCCCCGCTGTGGTCGCGGCGGGTGGCCCCGCACTTACTCCGGCGGGTGGCCCCGCACCTACACCGGCGGGTGACCCCGCATTGACGGGGTCCTCTTCGTTCTCCGTCTCGGTGTAGCCATCTCGACTGCTGCGGATTGTGAAGGTGTTCGTGACCGTCTGGCTTTTAGCCCCGTCATACAAACCGCAGGGAATGGCTAGATGTCCTGAGGGAGTTGTCTTCGCCCTCAGGACCTTGGCGCCCCTCCCCAGCTTCAGAGTGTAATCACCGCTGGGGAAGATAACCTTCTGGTAGCCTGGCTTCAGCACGATGATCGCGTCACGTGCTTCCATGGCACCAAGGCCCCAGATGGCCGGGAGGTTGGCACCCGAGCCTTCTGCGATGTTGGAAGCATACTCCTCGATACGGGGGCTTGCCTCATTGGCGTATTGCACCCCGATCTTGAAGTTGCCCATTTTCCGACATATCGCAGCACCCTCACCGACACCGTTTATGTAGAGGGTCTTGCTCAGGGTGCATATGGCAGGTCTATGATTGTACCTGGCCATAGCCTCCTGGAAGGTTCGCGCCGTATTGGCTCCAATGATGTTCACGTTGGAGCCAATGTCTAGCATGAACGAGATGCACGGCAGTCCGTCTTCGTCGGGAAAGAATGTCCCATTCCGCGCTGCCAGAGCCATCGTACCATGGTCATCGGTGTGGTACGTAATCTGTGAACCGAGTGTGCCTTTCAACAGGCGTTGTTCAAGCACCCATTGGCTCATGGTTAACTCGGTGCACCACATCTGCTCATATTGGCGGCGCTCCTCTACGGTAATTGGTTCCTGTTCGAGAACCCAATAATTCGCAGAGAGTGTGGACATCCATTCACCTCCTGGCGGCAGCGTGTCCGTGTCGTCACGTGCATAGGTCAGCCCTTTTGTATCGATCATGAATGTGGTGTGGAACTGGGCTGCCTCCGCGCTCTCAGCGCTTGCCCGGCTCCTAGCGCTGACCGGGCTTGCCACACGTGAGGTCCTGGATGATCCAGTCGGCCTGCGCGTGCCGCCTCCGCTCCTGCCACTCCGCCTGATGTTGGCCTCCATTGCCCTCAGGAATCCTGGATTCGGAGGTCCAATTGCGGGTGGCCCCGCTTTGGCGGCGGGAGCCGCTTCGGCGGGTGGCCCCGCTGCTGGGGGCTCCTGTGCTCGAAGCGTAGGCAGGATTGGCATCTGGATGCCTTGCTCTGGCGCTGGCCAGGGGGATGCCTGTGCAGCTGGGGCGCGTGCGGATGGCTCCGCCGAGTGTGCGGCTCGAGCCTCTAGTGCCTCCACTGCTTCCCGGAGCCGACGCATTTCCCGGGCATCTGCCACGTACCTTTCCTGCTGGCGCGCTTGTTCCGACTCAGCGTCGCGCTGTCCAGCATACGGGAAATGTGCTGTAATTCTGCCCGGCCCACGACATACAGCGCAGGGGGCCTCGTTTGGCGCACCTGGCCGCTGATTGCGGACGTGCTGCTGTGCAACACGATCCCAGCATATATCGTGGAAGAAGTGCCCACACGCCAGTCTCCACACTGTGGTGCCCATCTCGTAGGTGTCCATGCAGATTGGGCACTGTGTGAAGTTGTAGTCTGAAATGACTGGAGCAGGCACGTCTGGGCGAGTCCGAGCTTGGCGCTCGAAAGTGGTTTCGCCCTCCCGATATGGCGTCGGTGGCGGCCGTCTATCTGTCCGTTCCGCGGGTGGCCCCGCGTCTGCGGGTGTCCCCGCTTGGTTTTCACGCTCGATCCTTCTCTGGATCGCGCGTTGTTGGCGCAGCCTGGCGTTGTCCCGAGCCTGCTGCCTAGATGCCAGTATCGCCTGCTGCGTGTCGTGCACGTCGCGGATGTAGTCTGGCATGCTGCCCATAGCGGATGGCACCGCGAGACCAGCTGGCTGAACTACGGTCTCGGGGTCCGTCGGCGTGGGCATGTAGGCGTAGTGCGGCATAGACTGCGCATCGACCGCTCGTGTAAACTGCAAACGAAACATCTCTTTGGCAAGATTCCGAGTGTATTCGTTCGCAGGTGGCCCCGCAATCATAGGAGTGTTATTCATCTGCGCGTAGTACTCCGGGTACATCGGCGCGTCCATGTCCTGTGCCTCTGCTGGTCCATGATTGTCCCATCCATATATTGGGTGTGATGCTATTCCTGGAATAAACACCTGTCGATATGGATTCGTGGGATCAGCATTTGGAGCATCTTCAGAAGTCCAGCTCCAGAGAGGCCGAAAGTCGCCATGATTCGTCACATCTATGTTGCGGTTCCGCAACAGGCTGGGCACTCTATCAGCTTGTTGCTGCAGAAAGGTAGCCTGTGCTCTCAAGTTGGCTGCCCGACGTTCGTAGTCTGAACCTTGCTGTCCGTCAGCGGGTGGCCCCGCATGTGCGAGTGACTCCGCAGGCGTTCGCTCGGCGGGTGTCCCCGCAGCCACTCCTCCTTCACTACCCCTCGGAGTGCCAAAGGGAGTGGTCGCCTGGAGTGCTGCTGCGAGCGCCGGATTCCCGCGAATCGCCTGGAGTCTTTGCCACAATCTGTTCTCGCTCGTTTCAGACGGCGGAGTCCGAAACGGCGAGCCACCATCTGAACCGCCCATAGGGACAAACCTCGCACCTCCAGCTTGCTGCGGAGGGCGTTGTGGTTGTGGTCCTAGGATGCCTGGTGGCCCCGCAGGAGGGCGCAGGTTCCTCTGCTGTGCGTCTTGGATACCTGCATGCACCGCCCACGGGTCAGCACGATATAGCTGATCGGTCAGTCCAGAGACGTCGGCTGATGTCAAATGGCTGTTGAGGGCCTGGACCCAAGACTGCTGGTCCGGCCTCCAAGGAGATGCTACCGTTGCTACTGGTGTGACCACTTGTTGCCATGAACCGTCCGAGGTGTCTACCGCGGGTGTCCCCGCACCTGCGGGTGGCCCCGCTTCAGGCATGACCTCGTCCTCCTGGGCATTCATCATGAGGACTGTCTGTGTGTCGTACGGTCGTGGAGCAGCATCTTGCTCGGTCATGACCAAATTGAATGGACGACCGTCCGTCTTAGTCCAGCCCTTTAGGTACATGGCGTGATCTTCCATTACACCCAAAGTTCTGTCACACATTTTAAGTGGCAGGTAGTCATCGGTGCGAATCCTGTCCGCGGGTTGGCCCCGCCTCCGCGACTTGTCATAAGCCAGCGGATTGCTCCAGGCTTCGCCGACCCGATATTTCGCAATGCTCACAATCTGGAGGATATGATCGGGCGTTATACGTCCGTCGTGGCCTCGTGTCATGACTATGTCATTTGCTGATCTCCATAGGGAGAAGCCACTGGACAGCATCTTGTTGATGCTGCAGAATATGATCACCTCCGAGTCAGGACGGATGCCCGATTGAATCCTCGGGTCGCCCGGGAGGTAGGGGCAGCCGTGCACAAATTGGCGCCCCCCCTTCCTCTTAGGGTTGTCCTGTGCGAGGCATGAAAGGCCATTAGCAAGGATGTCCTTGACATACTCCACTGTGTCCCGTGGATGAAATATACTGGGTCGTCTGGTTCTTTCATCCATGTTGTGATCGGATTATAAAGCGACTCGGGACAGTGGATGCCTGGACTGCTGTGGCCGTTCGTGGCTCTGATGAAGTACTGTGGCCTGCGTGCCGTTGGTCGAAACCTGGGAGGCAGCAGCATGCTGTCATCAACGCACTTCATCTGGAGCCTGCCCTTCTGCATTCCGTGATGGTCAATCATCTCACAGCAGTTTAGCAGCACCCAATACACGTATGACGTGTGGGGCCTGCCCTTGATCAGCACCTCGTGCATTTCACGATAGCCTTTCCACTGATCATTTTCAGTCCAGTTTGTCAGCAGATCGTCAACAACAACCCAGCCATCGCATGGATCGAAAGTGCTGATCTTTTCGAAGTGTCGGCTGAATCCGTCCTTCCAATATGGACTATGGCGTAGGGCTGTAGAGAACCATATTGACACCTTGGTCATTTGCCCTTCTCGCGGCAAAGTCGGATCCATGCCGAACCTCTCCATGACCTTCTGGAGCTCTGCTTTATGCTGCGCAACGCGTAGTGGCGGCCTGTCTCGCAACATATTTCCCACGGTTTGTTGTTCACGTTCCCAGTCGTTGCGGCACTCGAAGTTACGACGAACCGGACAATTAATGACTTCGTATCGGTCCGTATCGTCTGGAGTGACTCGTGGGTTTATGGTGCGCTTCGGGCCTTTGCCTTCAATGCCTTGCAGTATTCGATGGCTCCCAGAGGGATGTTCCTAAGAACAGACATTATTGGCTGCCCGTGTGCGGGTGGCCCCGCTAATGCCGCTGGCGGCGCTTTAACGGGAGGCCCAGCAGAGCCTGCGGCTGACGAGGCAGCTCCAGCGGATGACTCCGCGCCAGGGTTCGGGTGACCTTGGTCAGCAACTGCATCATCGGTTAGTTTCTGTCGGTCGCCAAATTCTTTGAGGACTTTGAAGCGTTCTTCTCTTGAGAGAGTGCCTTCTGCGGGTGTCCCCGCTACTGCAGCTGGCGCCGCTTTAGCGGGTGGCCCCGCAGAGCCCTTGTCCTCCTTAGCTTTGGCGGCTGCTTCTGCCCGCACCGACCTCATCCCAGCTTCAGGCTTCGGCTGCGCTTTCATTCGTGCCGAACCTGGTCGTGGTGCAAGGCGCGGCTGATGCAGAGTTGGAGTCCAGTCACCTCGGAAGGCTGCCTTAGGCTGATTGCGAGCTTCATCCTTGACATCGCCTTGGGTCGCCGGTGGCATCGGGGTCGATGATCCAGCAAAAGCCTTCCTCCTCTCCGTCACGGACAGACCGGGAGGATCTACCGGCTCAGGGTCGTCCGTCTTGGCGATCCCTCTGGCCTTCGCCCGCCCCTGTGTTCCTTCGGGGCTCTTGGACGGGTGCCTTTTCGCAGGAGTCGGTGAAGACGAGGAGTCGGCTTCAGGTCTTGGAGGTGGTCTGCTGCCCTTGCCCGGTTGTGGACCAGGAGGGTCTCTAGGAGGGCCTTCTGGCTGGCCATGATCATGGATGACCTGCCTCATCTGGTCGATGTCGGCAGTACCTTTTATGGCCAGCTTGTACTTGCCATTCTCATGGCGATAGATTACCCTCGTGCAAAACCACTTCTGCGCCGAAGAGCTGGAGTACCAGCAGGCGCTTCCATCAGGGAATGGATTCTCTGAGCCGTCTTCCGCCGCCCATTCTTCATTCAGTTCGGTGTGGTCTGTGCCGGCGGCGGACCCGGCAGCAGATGCAACAGCTATCCACTCGTCGTCCGCGGACCCAGCGGCTGGCGCCGCGTCTGCGGGTGACCCCGCTTCTTTGCTGGATTCTGCGGGTGACCCCGCCTCTTTAATGGATCCAGCGGGTGACCCCGCCTCTTTATGGCATCGGCGGTTCCATTCCTTGAGGCGATGGTCATTGGGAAGCTGTACCCAATTTTCCCTGACGATGTTGGCCACCTCTTCGGTCATAGGGACACGATCGGCTTCGGTGATGCGCTTTCCTCCTCCGGGGACCTCCTTATTAGGATCATGGACGTTGCCAGCGTCATCTCCATGAGACCAATTCCACGGGGTCTCACCGTGATGAGGGCTCCTGGAGGGGCGGTCCATCGGACACCTGCGCATGTGACCTTTGAAGGGCTCGCACTGACATACTTGTTTCCTGTATGTCTTGCGATCGTTGATGATCTCCTGTTTCTTAGCCCGTTTGTCCCAAGCCTCTGGCGTCTTGGTCTTGCCACCCTTGGTACGTATTATCGCGCCAGTTTCGTCCCTTTTAGTGCAGTACTCCTTAGAATACCAGTGGCGAAGCGTGTCCATCGAGTAGCCGGGGTACCATTTGATGTACCAATCCGGCACATGCTGAGCGGATACTCCGACGGAGTGCTCAGTACTGTATGGATAGCCCGACTCATCATGTGTAGGGCGTCTGGGAGCTGAACGGCTCCTTCTGCGGGCTGGCCCCGCTGACGCACTACCGCGTGCCATTGGCCTTTGATCGTCATGCTCAGAGTCTCGGGGAGGCGACGGTCGTCTGTCCCTCTTGGCGTAGCGCATGTCCTCCGAGTCCTCTGAGCTGTCCTGGACCATGAACACGTTTTGATACGGGCTTCTGAAGAACCCGATGTCGTTTAACTGCTCCATCGTGAGGTCGTTAATGTCCATTTGATCACAACCTTGCATGAATACATCCATAGACCAAGCGGGTGGCCCCGCTGTTGCGTCTGGCGTCTCTTCGGCGGGTGCCCCCGCTAGAGCTTGGAGTGCTGTCAGCATCTGAGATGCTGACATGTCCGAATCCAAGTATGGACGTAGACGTGCAACTCCTGGGTGTGACAGCAGTTCGCTCATGGTTATCTGCTCCTTATAATCTTCTTCGGCTTCTTCGGAGTCGGAATACGCGGGATGGCCCCGCATTTCGTCATCGGCGTCTCCCGCCTCCGAACCAGCCCACGAAGGATTTGGCAGCAACGGCTTGCCAATCACTTGCGGGGCCAGCACGGCGGTGAGTTCTTCCTCTGTTGCCGGGACGGTCTCGGCTTCGGAGACCTCGTCGCCGGCGGGTGGCCCCGCTGGAAGACCGAACCACGCATTGTACGCGACCTCGTCGACCTCGTCCCAGCCGTGGAACTCGTCGAAGAGGGTCACTGCGTAGTCTTCCAGGGCTACAGTTGTTTCAGCGTAGCGGGCCATCACGTAATACGTGGAGGGGCCCGCGGCGGGAGCCGCTTCTGGATTGACGTAAAACTCGTAGTCAATGTAATCTATGTCATCCATAAAAGAATTTTGAGCCAAATGTACGGATCCCTTTCCTGTCCCCTTCGGGCATTGATCGCGCAAATGCTCTGTGCTACCGCATGTATGACACTTCATAGTATTGCCAGAAGCGTCCCTAGGGTTGCCCCTCCGCCCTTTTCCCTTACCGGAGGTCCGCCTGCGACCCCGACCTTTGCCTCCGATAAGAACTTCTTCAAAGGCTATATCAGTTAAGGACGCGAGGAAAGCAGTAATACCCCTACCATGCATACGGCGTCTGCGACCCCCTTTGCCACGACCCTTTCCAAATCGTTTGAAATGTCGGCGTACTGCACGTCTCACTTTTCTGACTGGTTTCTTCATAAAGCGCCTCCAACGGCGTTTTGATTTGCGATAAGCCATAAAAGCGGCTTCCGCTCTTTGTTGTTCAGAAAGGTGGGTGTCATCCGCTGGATAGTCATTACCAGCAGAGACTATGCCATTGTGCTCATCGTCAGATGAGGTATCTGTGTCAGTGCCAGATTCAAACGGTGAGGGTGGCTGAGACCATTGAGCGGATGACTCCGCTTGGCCCCAGAGGGTTGTGCCCGAGGGCGGGCTTGCAGTGTAGGCGGCGCCTGGCGAGTAGTTCGACCAGGCGTTCGCCTCAGCTGCCTCTGCCGATGCCTGGCCAGTCTGGCCTAAAAGGGCAGTGGCCTCGTTGGGCATATCGGCTGGGTCAGCCCAGGGATTTGGCTCGCCAGGACCAGCGGGTGACCCCGCAGTCGTGGCGTAAACACCTGCATGTGAGTGGTGCCCTGTGAAGATACCCGCTATGTTACCAGGAGAGCGCTCGGCAACATGTCCGTAGTTCCTCATCCTGGTCAGCAGCCTGTCATAGTCTGCTTGTGTTCGGGGCATCTGATGATTGAAGGGCTCAAGCAGGTGTTTGGCTCGTGACGCGCCAACGCCTAACGCTCTGAAGAGAATCAGCGTTAGGATCTGAAAGTTGGGGATGACAAAGCCAACAGAGTTAGCCTCGTCACGGGCCATCTCGAATCGAGCTAATACTGAGTCGATTCGCTCGCCCCTTTCGACGCGGAAGTCGATAAGGGCAGTGCCAGAGTTGAGCTGGCGCTCATCTTCCAGATTTTAAAATTTGGTGCTCAGTAAGTACAGTATATATGTTACTGCATCCGTTGGCTGTCCATTGACAGTTACACCATAATTGATGATCTGGGAGGGGACCTGCATGGCGATACGACGAGCCAGACCTTGAAGGCCTCGTTGTAGTGCTGCAGCTTGTTGTGGTGGTGTCATATTGCCACTCGTTACGTTAAACCATGCATGTACTTCGCGAACGTATTCGCGAAAAGGCGTAGTACCGGCAGGGTCCCATGAAGGGCCAGTAGTACGCGTGTCGTCCATCCCCTGCCGCATGTATCCCACAGCACATCCCATTATTACCCACAGAATGCCGAATATAGTTATCTTGATCCACTGCATGTGCATTTCGGCTTCGGTGATTGGTTTAGGCTGTGGTTTGTCAGGCTCTGGCGTAGTAGCCGTGAGGCGCCTGAATGGCACGGGATGCAGGTGGCCCCGCTGCGGGTAGCCCCGCAGGGTGACCACGTTCTCGATCGAGTTGCCGATTGGCATCTGGTGGGAGTCGGGAGTGAAGTAGCGCAGTGAGGTAGGAGAGAGCGTCTCGAGTTCGCGGGTTGCCCCGCTAGCTCGATCGCGGACTGGCTCCGCTCCTCGCAGAGCCGGCGCAACATGGTATTCCACCGTAGTAGTAGTCCACCAAGTTGTGCCGTGGATACAGGAATCAGAGCGAGAGCCAGCCACACGAGAGTGTAGCCAGCTCCGCTACCAAGTCGAAAACAAGCTGGTAAGCTTAGGTATGTGTTACGCTTTAAGCGCTGCCATATCCCAGGCTTTGGCTCATATCGCATGAGCAAGAGTGCAAGACGAAGCATGGGATCTGGAGTAAAGGATAGGATGGGCATCGTCAATGGAAAAGGTATTTTCCGATCTCTGATGCAAGTCGTGCGCCTCAGTGAGGCACAGTCATATATTTGGCCGGGCCCGGCTTGAGCCAGGCACGGCAGCGGTACATGCTCGATTTATACCTCGCCTTTAACCTTCTCCGTTTAAAGTCACTTGGGGTCTCCTGGGGACCTCTTGGGGTCTCCTGGGAGCCTCTGGGGCCGAAAAAAAAAAAGGAAAAAAAAAAGAGGAAAAAAAAAAAAAAAAAAAAAAAAAAAGAACAAAAAAAAGAAAATAAAAAATACAACAAAAGAAAAAAAACAAAAAAAAAGAAAAACAACAAAAAGGCTCTTAATTTGAATATGGTTTTTTTTTTTGGGGTTGCAACCTCTGGACCCCTCTTGGTGACTCGTCTGGGGCTCTCTGGGCTGTCTTCGGGGCCTCTCGGGCCGTCTTGGGGCCCTCTTGGGGTCGTCTTGGAGCCCTCTTGGGAGCCTGTGGGGCAGTCTTGGGGGCCTCTTGGCCCGTCTTGGACACAGTGGAAGCCCAAAAGGCGAACACGCCCCCCCCAAAAAAAGTTTCCCCATAGGACATCGACGATGTTTGCGTACTGGGGCTGTATATCTGTGCCCCTTGGGGCGTGTTCGGGCACTCTTTTTATGTTTTTGCGGGTCTCTTGGGGGCCTCTTGAAGTTTCTTGGGCGCTTCTTGGAGCCTCTTGGGGTCTCCTGGGGGCCTCTGGGGCCAAATGGCTCGCATGTTCGGTTCCTCGTCCCCGTCGTGGGCGCCGACTTGTGGCGTTGTTAAGCGGTTTCGGCGTCTTGTGGGCCGTATTGGCCCCCACGTGGTCCGTCTTGGAGACCTCTTGGGGACATCCTCGAACGTCTTGGGGGCCTCTTCGGCCGTCTTGGACGCAGTGGCAGCCCAAGAGGCCAACACGCCAAAAATATCAGTTTCCCAATGGGAAATCGACGATGTTTGCTTGCTTGGGGCTCTACTGGAATGACCTTTGGGAGCCTCCTGGGGGTCTCTTGGGGGCCTCTTGGGGCCTCTGGGGGGCCTCTTGGGGACCTCTTGGGGCCTCCTGGAAGCATTTGGGACCGAAAGCTCGGAATTTTAATGTCGTTGCGCACCTCTGGGACCCCTCTGGGACCCGTCCTGGGGCTCTCTTGGGCTGTCTTGGGGGCCTCTCGGGCCGTCTTGGGGCCCTCTTGGGGTCGTCTTGGAGCCCTCTTGGTAGCCTGTGGGGCAGTCAGTCTTGGGCGCCTCTCGGGCCGTCTTGGACGCAGTGAACGCCCAAAAGGCAAACACGCCAAAAATATCAGTTTCCCCAAAGGAGATCGACGATTTTTGCTTGTTGGGCCTCTCTCGGGGTGCCTCTTGGGGCGCTTTCGAGTCGTCTTGAAAGGCGTCTGGAGCCATCGCTGCGGCCTCCTGGGGCCTCCCTGCAGCGTCTTGGGGCCCCGTTGGCCCCGGGTCGCCGAAACCCCGCAAAAACACAGGGGAAACGACGCCTTGGCCCCACATTTGCGGTCGTAGTCGTGGCCCCCGCCCCGGGCCCCCGGACCCGGTCCCCCGATATATGTATACACTTGCATCTATGTCGGCGGTGCCCCGCGGCACGAACCCCGCCCCGCCCGCCTTCCCGGGGGGGTTCGTATAGGGCGCACCGGGTGCCGCCGACGACCTGGAACCCCCCCTCTCCCTCTTTCCCAAGGGGTGTTGCACCAGGCGCACCGGCGCCCCCCCCCCCCTTTGGTAGCGGGGTCGAGGGCCCCTGTGGGTGTGGGGGGTGCTCCTGTGGGCGCGGGGGGGGGCCGCGTGGGAGCGAGGGGGATGGGTCTTTGGGGCGTGGGCGCGGGGTGGGAGGGAGGACTAGATGGATGAATGGAGGGGAGGTACTGATGGATGGAAGGATCGACGGACGGATACGAGAGATAGATGGTCCAGGGTTTGGCCCCCCCCCTCACGCTGATGCCATCGGGCCCCCCCCCCCGCGCGATGGCCCCCCCCCACTGTAGGCGTGGCGTGGTGGCCCCCCCGCCCCCCCTGTGGGCGCGGAGTGGTGGTGGTGGTGGTCGTCCTCGTGGTCGTCGTCGTCGTCGTCGTCGTCGTCGTCGTCGTCGTCGTCGTCGTCGTCGTCGTCGTCGTCGTCGTCGTCGTCGTCGTCGTCGTCATCGTCGCCGTCGTCGTCGTCGTCGTCGTCGTCGTCGTCGTCGTCGTCCCCGTCGTCGTCGTCGTCGTCGTCGTCGCGGTCGCGGAGGGGGAGTTCAGAAGGGTGGGGGGAACCGCGGAGTGCGATGAAGTGGGGGAGTCGGGAGGGGCCGGGAGGAGTGCTCAGTAGAGCGATGGAGCGGGGAGGAGTCGGGATGAGTGCCGAGAAGGGCCGAAGAGTGCGATGGAGCGGGGAGGAGTCGGGAGGAATGGTGAAGAGTGCCAAGGAGTGCGACGGAATGGGGGAAAATCGGAGAGGGGGGGGGGGGTCCCGGGAAACCTCCAGGGATTCTGGGGGCCTCCGGAGGTCTCTGGGTGTCGTCGTCGCAGTCGCCGTCGTCGTCCTCGTCCTCGTCCTCACCCTTGTCGCGCTCGTAGTCGTCGCCGTCGTCGTCGTCGTCGACGTCGTCGTCAGCGTCGTCGTCAGCGTCGTTGACGCGGTAAGGAGTACGATGGAGTGGGGATGAGTCGGGAAGAGTGCCGAGGAGGGCCGAGGGCGATGGAGTGGGGGGGAGTCTGGGGCAACCGGGAGGAGAGCCGCGGAGTGCGATGGAGTAGGGAGGAGCTTGGAGGAGCGGGGGGGAGTGCTGAAGATTGCGATGGAGTGGGGAGGAGGCGGGAAGAGTGCCGAGGAGGGCCGAAGACTGCGATGGAGTGGGGAAGAGTCGGGGGAGCGGTGAGGATCGCCGAGGAGTGCGACGGAGAGGGGAGGAGTTGGAGGAGGGGTGGGGGAGACCTCCGGGGGATTGCGAAAAGCCGGCCACATTAGGGCCCCCTACTTTCGGGAAGCTCCGAGAACATCCTGCCCCCTAATTACTTCCGGACTTGCGGGGCTGCGGGGGCCTCTGGGGATCTCTGCATGGATGTCGTCGCCGACGCCGACGCCGCCGTCGCCGACGCCGCCGCCGACGCCGCCGCTGGACGCTCGCACGCGCTGCCCGGGCGCTGCCCCGCGCGCTGGCCATCCCGGGAGGTTTCGTACCGGGGCGCACCGGCGGGGCGTCCCGGGGGGGTTCGTACCGGGGCGCACCGGCCCCCGGGGGGTTCGTGCATCCCGGGGGGGTTCATACCGGCCTGCACCGGCAGTGCGGCCAGCACGAAACCCCCAGGACGAGCGATTCTGGGGGGGGTCGCTCCGCACCGGGCACCGCCGACGTATATATATATATATATATATACGCACGATAAATATACATACATACATACATACATGCATGCATGCATGCATGCATGCATGCATACATACATACATACATGCATACATACATGCATACATACATACATGCCTACATGCATGCATGCGTGCGTGCATGCATGCATGCATGCATACATACATACATACATGCATACATACATATATATGTACATGCATGCATGCATGCATAGATGCATACATACATACATACATACATACATACATACATACATACATACATACATACATGCATGCATGCATGCATGCATGCATGCATGCATACATGCATACATGCATACATGCATACATGCATACATGCATGCATGCATGCATGCATAGATGCATAGATGCATATATACATAGCTGCATAGATGCATGCGTGCATGCATGCATACATACATACATGCATACATACATATATATATATGTATGTACATACATACATACATACATACATACATACATGCATACATGCATGCATACATACATACATACATACAGACAGACAGACAGACAGACAGACAGACAGACAGACAGACATACATACACCCCGACATATCTACCTACCTACCTACCTACCTGCATACATACATACATACATACACACATACATGCGTGCATGCATACATGCATACATGCATACATGCATGCATGCATACCTACATACAAACATACATGCATGCATACAGGCCTGCCTACCTACCCACCTACCTACACACATATTCATAATTGCATGCATGCATGCAAGCATACATACATACATACATGCATGCATGCAGTCATACGTACATACATACATACATACGTACATACATACATGCAGACATACATGCAAGCATACATACATACATACATACATACATGCATGCACGCATGCATACATACATACATACATGCATGCATACATGCATGCATACATAGATGCATAGATACATACTGACATATATGCATACATACGTACGTACGTACATACACACATGTATACATGTATACATGCATGTGTCCAGACATGCATATATATATATGTGTATGCATATATCTATGTGTATGCATAACTATATACAAACATGCATACATGCATACAGGCTTGCGTACATGCGTACATGCATGCATACATACATACATGCATGCATCCATACATGCAAGCATGCATGCATGCATGCATGCATGCATGCATGCGCCACCGTGGCTCTGGGCACGGAGTGAGCATCTCCTCAGATCCTTTTCCCAATCCCCTGAGCCTCAGTCCTCACTACTGAAGGGTCTCTGAGGGACCCAGAGCCCACATTCTCACATGCCCCCCCGGGGTTCTCAGCATCTTGTCGCGTGACTTTTCAGAACGAAGAAAGTCCTAAGGCGGACCAAGAGGGCCCCAAGAGGCGGCCAAGACGGTCCAAGAAGACTCCAAGACGCCCAATGATCGCTCCAAGAAATCCAACATGGGCCCAAGACGGCCCAAGAGGCCCCCAAGACGCTCGAAGCTGGCCCAAGACGGCCCAAGAGGCCTGCCAGAGGGCCTCCAGAAGGCCAGAAGAGGCCAAAAACATGTATGTTCCTAAGGTTTTTGAAGGATTTTGACAGTTGCTTCTTTTCGGCCTTCCGACAGCCCGAGACGGCCCAAGAGCCCCCAAAGATCGCCCAAAGATCGCCCAAGAGGCCTCCAAGATGGCCCCAGAACGGCCCAAGAGGGCCCCAAGACGACCCCAAGAGGCCCCCAAGACGGCCCAGGAGGACTTTAAGACGCCCAAGATGGCCTCCAAGACGGCCTTGGAGCATTCCAAGAGGACCCCAAGTCGGCCCAGAGAGGCCCCCCAAACGGCTTCCGACGTCGTCAGACGGACCAGGAGCCCACCAAGACGGCCGAACATGGCCCTAAGATGGCCCAAGACGGCTCAAGAGGCCTCCGAGAGGGCCTCCAGGAAGGCCCGAAAATGCCAAAAACATTGATTTCCCATGGGTTTTTGAAGGATTGTGGCATTTGCTTCGTTTCGGCCTTCCGACGGCCCGAGACGGCCCAAATGCCCCCAAAGATCGCCCAAGAGGCCCCAAACACGGCCCCAAGAGGCCCCCAAGACGGCCTAAGAGGCCTCCAAGACGTCCTCCAAGAAGGCCCGAAAGGGTCAAAATGGCCTCCAGACGGCCAAGATGACCTTCAAGATGCCCACGTGTTCGCCGAAGGCTTTCCGAACCGATTCGGGGAACACATGGTCCGATAGCTTGGCAGGTCTGGCCTCAACGTTCGGCCACATAGGCGCTTCCAAAAAAGGCAGGGGGCGGCGGTGATTCGCCGTAGGCGTCTTCGATCCGCCGCCCCCTGTTGATTCATCACAGGGGTGCCTGGCGTGCTGGACTTCTTACGGCTTGGTTTTGGTTCTTTTCCCAACAGAACCCCCCTGGCGCTTCGGCCCGTCCCGCCGGGGTCCCGGGAGGGAACTCCAGGCCCGCAAACGACCTCAACGTCCACAAAAAATGGTCCAAGACGGCTCAAGATGGCCTCCAAGATGCCTCCAAGATGGCCAAGATGGCCCCAAGATGCCTCCAAGCCGGCCCAAGATGCACTCAAGACAGCCTACGATAGCCTCAAGATGGCCCAAGACGGTCGAAGAGGGCTCTAAGAGGCCTCCGAGACGGCCCAAGAGGGCTCCACGAGGTCCTCCAGGAGGGCCCGAAAAGGCCAAAATCATTAATTGTCCTTAGGCTTTTGAAAGATGTTGGCACTTGCTTCTTTTCAGCCTACCGACGGCTCAAGACGGCCGAAGAAGCTCCCAAGATCGCCCCAAGATCGCCCACGAGGCCTCCGAGATGGCCTCAGGACTGCCCAAGATGCCCCCAAGACGGCCCCAAGAGGCGCCCAAGACGGCCCAGGAAGCACTTAAGACGCCCAAGATGGCCTCCAAGACGGCCCTGGAGCATTCCAAGAGGGCCCCAAGTCGGCCCAAAAAGGCCTCCCAAACGGCGTCCGACGGCGTCAGACGGGCCAGGGGCCCACCAAGACGGCCGAAGTTGGCTCGAAGCTGGCCCAAGACGGCCCAAGAGGCCTCCAAGAGGGCCTCCAGGAAGGCCAGAAAAGGCCAAAAACTTTGATTGTCCTAAGGTTTTTGAAGGATGTTGACATTTGCTTCGTTTCGGCCTTCCGACGGCCCGATACAGCCCAATAGCCCCCAAAGATCGCCCAAAGATCGCCCAAGAGGCCTCCAAGATGGCCCCAGAACGGCCCGAGAGGCCCCCAAGACGGCCCCAAGAGGCCCCCAAGACGGCCCAGGAGGACTTTAAGACGCCCAAGACGGCCCTTGAGCATTCCAAGAGGGCCCCAAGTCGGCTCAGAGAGGCCCCCCAAACGGCCTCTGACGGCGTCGGACGGGCCAGGAGCCCACCAAGACGGCCGAACATGGCCCTAAGATGGCCCAAGACGGCCCAAGAGGCCTCCGAGAGGGCCTCCAGGAAGGCCCGAAAATGCCAAAAAACATTGATTTCCCATTAGTTTTTGGAGGATTGTGGCATTTGCTTCGTTTCGGCCTTCCGACGGCCCGAGACGGCCCAAGTGCCCCCAGAGATCGCCCAAGAGGCCCAAGACGGCCCCAAGAGGCCCCCAAGACGGCCCAAGAGGACTCCAAGACGCTCAACATGGCCTCCAAGACGGCCCAAGAGCCCTCCAAGTCGTCCTCCAAGAAGGCCCGAAAGGGTCAAAATGGCCTCCAGACGGCCAAGATGACCTTCAAGATGCCCACGTGTTCGCCGAAGGCTTTCCGAACCGATTCGGGGAACACATGGTCCGATAGCTTGGCAGGTCTGGCCTCAACGTTCGGCCACATAGGCGCTTCCAAAAGACAGGGGGCGGCGGTGATTCGCCGTAGGCGTCTTCGATACCCTGTAGCGCCCCTCGCCGAAGTAGAAGCCCATGTGATCAAAGATACGATGTGTAATGTTGTGATGTCTGTTGTATCCTTCTCGCGTCTTCCCCGATCCTCCTCCCCGCTTCTTCCGTCCCGCCTGCATTCATCATCTTGCTATGTTTTTCTTGCGTGTCCCTCCTCATCCTCCGTCTCGTCCTCGTAGTCTTCCGCATGCCCCCGCTCCTGATCCCTTGCTCTTGCTCCTTGGTCTCCACCTCCTTCTCCTCCCCCTCCTCCTCCTCCTCCCCCTCCGCCTCCTCCTCCTCCTCCTCCTCCCCTCCTCCTCATCCTCCTCATCCTCCTCCTCCTCCTCCTCCTCCTCCTCCTCCTCCTCCTCCTCCTCTTGCTCCTCCTCTTCCCCTCCTGCTCCTCCACCTCCCTTCCTCAGTCGTGGCCGTTCTGGCTTTCGCTCACGTCCGGTCGTGGACGGATCTGGGCGCGCGGCTGCACGGCAGACGCCAAGCGCCACGGCCTCCGAGCGGCCCACAGGCCGCTCGCGACCGCCGCGAGCAGCCCGCTCCGCGCCCCGCTCCGGTCCCCGAGGCCCTCGCTCCGCGGGTGGCTGGTGGTGGCGGAGGGCAGGCGGCGGGGGCAGGCGGGTTGGCGTGGTGGCGGGTTGGGCTGGTTGGTGGGGGGGCCACGTGCGAAGCCTACCCCTCCCCCTCAGAAATCGTGGGGGGTAGGGGTGGGGTTCGCATGTGGCCCCCTAGGTTGGGCTGCTGTGCGGGTTTGCGGGCGGGCTGGTTGGGCTGGCTGGTGTGCTGGCTAAGGCAAGTGGCTTCGACGGCGGCCAGGGGCATTGTGGACATCCCCTGCGTGGACACCGGGGGGCCTGAAAAGTGATGACATGGCCCCCTCGGCTGCCAGCCTGATCCCCAGAAGGCGGTTCGCAGCCGTTTTCGCTGTGTGACAAACACTTCTCCCCCCTCCGGGGAAAGGGGGATGGTTGGTGGGTTTGTAGGTTCGGCGGTCAGGCTGGTTGGGCTGGCTGGCATGCTGGCTACTAGGGCAATTAGCTATGATATATCTCTATCTCTTTTCGTCCTTCCGTTTCCTCTTGACCCCTCCCCCCCGCGGCCGAATCTGTTCTGGAAGCACCCTCTGGGTCACCATGCTCACATTGCTGGTGTCCAGCTTGTGCCCTCGATTCAAAAGATACAGAAAGATACGCAATAGAACCTGCATTACAAGCGAACGCGTGCCCCTGCCTGCAACATCGACGTCCAGACCCCCAGCCACACGCATTCGTGCAAAGATGGTGCATCTGCGCGCTTGTGCAGCCAGGACGTTCTACAAGACACGTGCTGGCAATACACGTCGGTGGGAAGGAAGAGGAGCGGAGTCGAAGCCTGGTCCGCGCGGGGACCGCGAAGGGCACTGCGAGCACGACAAGCCCCGAGAAGGTGCCGAAACCGACGAGAACGACAGAGCATAAGGAGCAGAAGCTCGCGAAAAGACGACGCAGATGCAAAGTATGAGCACGAGGACCGTGAGGTGAGGAAAGAGGAACAACAGGAGGAGCGGGAAGAGGGGCAGCGGCAGAGGCAAGAAAGAGGAGGAGGAGGAGGAGGGGCAGGAGGAGGAGGAGGAGGAAGAAGAGGAGGCGGAGGAGGAGGAGGCCTCTTGGGCGCCTCTTCGGGCACTGTTGGGGCCTCCTGGGAGCTTCCTGGGAGGGGCAGGGAGTCAGGGGAGAGGGGCAGGGAAACGGCGAGGCGGAGGCCGGAACAGGCCAAGCGGCGGAAAGGGGGAGAAGAGGGGGAAGCGGGAGGAGGGAGAAGGGGGGGGGGCCAGGTCGAGGAGGGGGGGAGGGGAAAGCGGAGGGAGGGGGGAGGCGGAGGGGGAGGGAGGAGGAGAAGAGGCAACGGATGCAACGAAGGAAACGGAGGAGGCCGACATGGAGGGGGAGGGGAACGGGGGGCAGCGAAGGATCAGGGCTGGAGTGTGCTGTATGCGCTGTTGGCTCGGACCTACCCCGCACACGCTTGTAGACGTCTCGGCACACCCGCAATGACGACGCCGTGGCTGACATGGCAGCTACCGCACAACGAACAAACAAACGCATCGCCAGCCACGTCATTCCTCCTCTTCCTCCTCCTCTTCTTCCTCCTTCTCCTCCCTTTCCTCTTCACCATACCTCCTCGTCGTCCTTCTTCACATGTTCCTTTTCCGCCTCCTCCCCCTTCCTCTCCACCTCCTCCTTCTCCAACTCCTCCCGTGGACCCGCGGAGTGCACCCCCCGCCTCGTCTGTTGTACCACTTCGGGTGAGTCCACTGGATTTCCACCCAGGTCGAGTAGTCGTTGGGGTTGAAGCGCTGGGCGGCACGCGGTAGGCGGCCGCCGCGGGGACGCGGGAGGGAGGACGGGAATCCTCCTCCGCCTCCTCCTCCTCCTCCGCCTCCTCCTTCTCCTCCTCCTCCTCCTCCTCCTCCTCCTCCCGCCTCCTCCTCCTCCTCCTCCTCCGGCTTCTCCTCCTCCTCCTCCTCCTCCTCCTCCTCCTCCTCCTCCTCCTCCTCCTCGAAGGCGGAAGAGCAGGAGGCAGCGGAAGAGCAGAAGGGAAGGACCTTTCTTTCGGCGTTGGAATATGCACGTGCTCGCAACTCCGACACGGCAGGCTGGTTACGTGCACGAGGGGAGGGGGAGGATGAGGAGGGGGAGCAAGAGGAAGAGGAGGAGGGGGGAGGGGGGGAAGAGTGGGTGGGCGGGAGGGGGGGGGGGGGGCAAAAGGAGGGCGAGGAAGGGGAGGAAGGGGATGAGAATGGGAGGGGAAGGAGGGGGGGAGTGGTGAGAAACGACGACGACGACGACGACGACGACGACGACGACGACGAGGGAGAGGAGGAGGAGGAGGAGGAGGAAGAGGAGGAGGAGGAGGAGGAGGAGGAGGAGGAGGGTGAAGGGTGGCAAGCATCCCGATATCATGTGGAGGGACGTTAGGGGGGACCAGATTTGGGCTGACGTGTCTCTCGTAACGCCGATGCCCCGCACAGTGGCGGACACAAACGCCATGAGTGACAAGGAGGGCGTTTTGGTTCGCCACTACGAAAAGTACAAACGCCGAAAATACGAGTCCCCCTCAAATGCCTGCACCTGAACTTAGTCCCGGCGTGCTTCGAGAGTTTCGGGCGGCCCAGCGAGTCATTGGTGGCGTTCGTCGGGGAGCTCGGCGGTGGCTTGGACGATGCACGGCGCAGTGAGTGTACCTCCAACGCGCGGCGCCGCCACCAAACCGCGCTCGGCAGGGGCAAAGTTGCCATACTGGCGATGATGGCGCGCCATGAGCCCTACATTCTGGCTCTCGCCCCCACTCCTCTTCCTCCTCCTCCTCCTCTCCTCCTCTCCTCCTCCTCCCCCTCCTCCTCCTCCTCCTCCTCCTCCTTCCCTCCCCCTCCTCCTCCTCTCCTCCTGCTCCTCCTCCTCCTCCTCATCCTCCTCCTCCTCCTCCGCCGCCTCTTCCTCCTCCTCCTCCTCCTCCTCCTCCTCCTCCACCTCCATTCCTTCATTCCTTCTGCTTCTAGATAACTCCTCCCTGTCGCACCCCGAGGCGAGTTTTTAGGGCGGGCTAGGCGTTTGGCCTGAGACTTCCTCACCACGTATGACCCTGAAGCTTAAAAAGTGAGAACAATTTTACAGATGGAGGGCGTGTGGCTTTCAAAATGTGGCTCTCGCCTTAGCGCCGCGCACATTCATTTTGAAAATTGCAAGAGTTTCACGGATTGAGGGCGGGTCGTTTTCAAAATGTGGCTCTCGCCTTAGCGCCGCGCACATTCGGTTTAATAAAATGCAAGAGTTTCCTTCCCCGCCGGGAGGGGGGGGGGGGGTATCGACCCCCCCCGGGTCAGATACGACGCCCCCCCCCCGTACCGACCTTGAGCAACGTCGTAATTCAGTCGAAGGGAAGCCCCTTCCCTTTCCCTCCCCCGCCGGGAGGGGGGGGGGGTATCGACCCCCCCCCGGGTCAGATACGACGCCCCCCCCCCGTACCGACCTTGAGCAACGTCGTAATTCAGTCGAAGGGAAGCCCCTTCCCTTTCCCTTCCCCGCCGGGAGGGGGGGGGGGGTGGTATCGACTCCCCCCCCCCGGGTCAGATACGACGCCGCCCCCCCCCCGTACCGACCTTGAAGCAAGTCGTAATTCGTCGAAGGGAAGCCCCTTCCTTGATCCCTTCCCGGGGGGGGGGGGTATCGACCCCCCCCCCGGGTCAGATACGACGCCCCCACCCCGTACCGACCTTGAGCAACGTCGTAATTCAGTCGAAGGGAAGCCCCTTCCCTTTGATCCCTTCCCCGCCGGGAGGGGGGGGGGGTATCGACCCCCCCCCCCGGGTCAGATACGACGCCCCCCCCCGTACCGACCTTGAGCAACGTCGTAATTCAGTCGAAGGGAAGCCCCTTCCCTTTGATCCCTCCCCCGCCGGGAGGGGGGGGGGGGGTAGCGCCCCTGGGCTCCAGCCAAGCCGACCTTGAGCAACCTCGTAATTCAGTCGAAGGGAAGCCCCTTCCCTTTGATCCCTCCCCCGCCGGGAGGGGGGGGGGTAGCGACCCCCCCCCCGGGTCAGATACGACGCCCCCCCCTGGGACTCCTCTTCCCCTGGGCTCCAGCCAAGCCGACCTTGAGCAACCTCGTAATTGAGTCGAAGGGAAGCCCCTTCCCTTTGCTCCCTCCCCCGCCGGGAGGGGGGGGGGGGTAGCGACCCCCCCCCCGGGTCAGATACGACGCCCCCCCCTGGGACTCCTCTTCCCCTGGGCTCCAGCCAAGCCGACCTTGAGCAACCTCGTAATTGAGTCGAAGGGACGCCCCTTCCCTTTCATTCCTCCCCCGCCGGGAGGGGGGGGGTAGCGGGGGAGGGTAGCGACCCCCCCCCCGAGTCAGATACGACGCCCCCCTCCCGTACCGACCTTGAGCAACGTCGTCATTGAGTCGAAGGGAAGCCCCTTCCCTTTCCCTTCCCCGACGGGGGGGGGAGAGGAGGTCCCGGGGGGGGTCCCGGGGGAGTCCCGGGGAAGTCCCGAGTCAGATACGACACCTCCCTCCCCCACCTTCTCGTCCTTCTCCCCGTTCCCCCAAACCATCCCACAGCCCGTGCCTCTTGCTGCGCATTGCGAACAGGGTCGGCGGCACCGGCCGTCAGGCCTTCGCAATAAAATGCAAGAGTTTCACGGATTGAGGGCGGGTCGTTTTCAAAATGTGGCTCTCGCCTGAACCCGCGCACATTCGTTTAAACAATGTGCAAGCGCTTCACGGATTGAGGGCGGGTCGTTTTCAAAAAGTGGCTCTCGCCTTAGCGCCGCGCACACTCGTTTGAACAATTTGCAAGAGTTTCACGGATTGAGGACGGGGCGTCTTCAAAATGTGGTTCTCGCGTTAGCGCCGCGCACATTCGTTTCGAAAAAATGCAAGAGTTTCATGGATTGAGGGCGGGTCGTTTTCAAAATGTGGCTCTCGCCTTAGCATCTCGCACATTCGGTTGGAAAAATTGCAATACTTTCACGGATTGGGGGGGCCTTTTCAAAATGTGGTTCTCGCATTAGCGCCGCGCACATTCGTTTTCCACATTTGCAAGAGTTGCACGGATTCCCATGATCAAACGCACCAGAAATTGTGTCGTGGAAGGATTCAGGACTATGCGGGCGCAACAGTTATGTTGATTCGCTATGTTGAAATCCCAAAAACGGCGTTCTGGCACGATTTTGGATCGTCAAGATGCAGCACCCAGGTTGATGCGTGTCGTTGAAATCCCGAGAACAATGTTTCGGCACGCTTCAGGATCTTCAACCTGTTGTCTTCCAACGAGGCAGTTCCCTCAATGGGAATGAACCGTTGTGGGGGCCATGAAGAGGGAACTTGAGGAAGGGTTCATACCAACATCGTTGACGACTCTTGGGTTTCCACTGGTCCTCCTCCTCCTCCTCCGCCTCCTCCGCCTCCCTCCCTCCCTCCCTACCTCCCTCCCTCCTCCCTCCCTCCTCGCTCCCTCCCTCCCTCCCTGCCTCCCTCCCTCCCTGCCTCCATCCCTCCCTTCCTCCCTCACTTCCTTCCTTTCTCCCTCCCCTCCCACTGTTGTGCTGGAGAGCCCCGTCGCCGTTACGGCAAAAGCTCGTTTTATGTTGGTCGATCTTTGCGCTTGCGCGCAGGCCGCCGCCCCCATTTGTGCGGGTTTGGGCTGCCTGGGCACTCAGGGCCTGGCCTCCCTTCGTCGGGGAAGGCGGTGGAGTTTCTGAATAAGAGTGCTCCTTGGTGCATCGGCTTCACCCCAAGGGGGGGAAAGGTGGACAATCGGACGTGCTCACACACCGTACCCCAGTGAACACAAGTCCACAAGCTGGACGGGTGCTGAGGTCGCGGCAGCAAGAGAAGGAGGGAGGGGAGGGGGAGGAGGAGGAGGAGAAGCAGGAGAAGGAGGAGGAAGGGGAGGAGGAGCAGGAGGAGGGAGGGAGAGGGAGGAGAAGAGGGGAAGAGGGAAGAAGAGGGAGGGAGGAACAGAGGAAAACGAGGACGAGGGGGAGGCGGAACAAGAAGGGGGTGAGGACGGGGGCGGTAGAATGAGGACGGAAAATCACTGCTCATCCAAACTGTATCGGGCTGGACGGGCGGGGTCGCGCGGCCATGTTCCCGCCGTCAGTCCGCCGCCGCCGGCGGGCGCGCGGCGGCGGGTCCTTGGAGTCCCAGGACTCGCTGACCCGAGCCTCGGTCCAGCCGTCGGTCCTGGCCCCCTCCGTTCTGGGAGGTTTGCCACATCGTCCTCCTCCTCCTCCTCATCCTCCTCCTTTTCCTTTTCCTCCTCCTCCTCCTTCTCCTCCTCCTCCTCCTCCTGCTCCTCCTCCTCCTCCTGCTCCTGCTCCTCCTCCTCCTCTTCCTCTTCCTCTTCCTCTTCCTCCTCATCCTCGTCCTCCTCCTCCTCCTCCTCCTCCTCCTCCTCCTCGTCCTCGTCCTCATCCTC
>CAUYUJ010010754.1:0-7500 GCA_963575745.1 Prorocentrum cordatum
GAATTCTACAACTGGATTCTCATCTGAATCTTAAGGGGAATGCTTCCAGATATGCTCCTACACATCGCTGTTAGGTTGCTTTGCCGGGATCATTTTTAACATAGGACATCTTTTCCAGGGGTCCCATGGGGCCGGATTTCGCACCCATGTCCGAGGAGGCAGTGAGATTCCCCAATCAGAGCTTGCCTCTGTAGGGGACCTAGCGGATTCTAAAGGGTTAGGATTTGTGCGACAGAGTTTCGGTCGCCGGTGGCCGGGTGCCCGGGTGCCTGTTGGTGCCCGGTGCGCCAGGATTTCGGTGGCCGGGTGCCCAGGGGTGCCCGGGGGTTCGGAGCCCATATAGCCCATATAGCTTTATAGCCCTATAACTAGCCCCATAGCCCTATAGCCCTAAATACTATAGCCCTACAGTCCTACAGCCCTACAGCCCTATAGCCTTTTATCCCTATAGCAATATAGCCCACATCGCCCTATAGCCCCATAGCCAAATAGCCCTATAGTCCTAGCCATTTCGGAATATTCGGACGCTTTTTGGACCCTCCTGGAAGCTTGTTCCCTACCTATGCTCTGCCTAGAAGGGTTCTTACTCTCTGGGCTTAAAGGGGCCAGGCAGCGGGGCTCGCCCCGGGCGGTTCCCCCGGCATCCGCCTCGCGGTTCCCCCAGTTGCGCCCCCTGGGTTCACCCAGCTTAGCTTAGCTTAGCTCAGCTCAGCTTAGCTTATCTCATCTTAGCTTAGCTTAGCTTAGCTTTAGCTTAGCGTTAGCTTAGCTTTAGCTTAGCTTTAGCTTATATGTAGCTTAGCGTTAGCTTAGCTTTAGCTTAGCTTTAGCTTAGCATTAGCTCATATTTAGCTTAGCTATAGCTTAGCTCTAGCTTAGCTTTAGCTTAGCTTTAGCTTAGCTCTAGCTTAGCTCTAGCTGAGCATTAGCCTAGCGTTAGCCTAGCTTTAGCTTAGCTTCAGCCTAGCTTTAGCTTAGCTTTAGCTTAGATTTAGCTTATCTTAGCTTCAGCTTAGCTTTAGCTTACTTGTAGCTTAGCCTTAGCTTAGCTTTAGCTTAGTTTTAGCTTAGCTTTAGCTTAGCTTTAGCTTTAGCTTAGTGTTAGCCTTAGCTTAGCTGTAGCTTTAGCTTAGCTTTAGCTTAGCTTTAGCCTAGCTTTAACTTAGCTTTACTGTTACTACTAATGCTGCTTTCCTAGGGGCTCCAACTCCTAGGTAGGGTCGCACTGGGATAATTCGGTATAGTTGCACGCTATCCCGAACGATCTTGGATGCTGTTTGCTTTTTGGGACTTCTGGGAGGTGCCCTGGGGCGTGCTGAAGGTGCACGTTGGGAGAACCTCTCGGGCCACGGCACCGGTCCAGAGGCCCACGTGACATCCCCGGAGCGCCCAGGAGCGTCTGGCAGCGTCCGGGAAACCAGCGGTCCGGGCCTTTGAGAGACCTCCGCTGGCCTCTGAGGGCTGCATCTGCATGATCCTTGGGGCATTCTACTACGTGCTGATGGCACGGTGGCGGACACTGAGGAATGACGAGGTGGATGAGGGAGGGGACGGGGATGGTGAGGAGGATTGCGGATGGGTGAGGAGGGGTTTTCTTTGTTGTGGGGGGGGAGCGGGGGAGATCCGGGTGGAGATGAGGTGGTAACAGGGGTTCTGTCGTTGAACGGTGCGGAATGGAGACGAACAGTGGGAGTGGGGAGGAGGGACGAGGGATGGGGGTCAGAAAGAATACAGCAGCAGAGAGGGAGGAGGAGGAAGACGAGGAGGGGCGTCATGGGGTGCCGAGCGTCTTCGCTTCGAGTGCCCCCCCCCTCTGCGACTCCGCGGTTGCACCCCACCGCGGCCCTGGGGCAGGAACGCCGTGCTCTCGCGCGGGGGTGGGGTTGCGGGTGGCGCGATTGTGTGCGAATCAAGAATTCGGCCCTGCCCCCGGCCCCCCAAAGTCTCCGCGCTCGAGGGCCTCGAGAACCCCCGCGGCCACCTCGTCCCCTCGCTGCCCTATGCATGGGAGCGCCGGCGACGCCGAGGCTCAAGACTGAATCAGCAGAACACTTTGCTTTCCCCGACTTGCGTTCCAGACCGCGGCATCTGCATACCGCATTCGATCACCATTCCAGCACGCCTCCTTCTCCGCACCTGCCCATGGCTTCGTGCGGCCGCGGAATGGCTGGCCAGAAATCACAGTGGTCCGCTTCTCCAGTGGCGCTGTGGTTCGTCCTCGGCGTGCCGACCGCAGCTTCGTTCATGATGGGGGCCTCCGAGGAGCGCGGTGGACAGACGATCCTGACGGGGTACAATACCAATCACACCTGCGTGAACGCAGACCGAACCTACGATGGGACATATCCCGAAGTGACGATCCAACTCACCGTGCAAATGGACTACATCCCGGTTGCATACAGCGCGGAGACTCAGCAATCTTGGTATCGAAGACGCCTACGGCGAATCACCGCCGCCCCCTGCCTTTGTGGAAGCGCCTATGTGGCCGAACGTTGAGGCCAGACCTGCCAAGCCATCGGACCATGTGTTCCCCGAATCGGTTTGGAAAGCCTTCGGGGAACACGTGGGCGTCTTGATGGTCATCGTCGTCGTCTTGGAGGCCTCTTGGGCGATCTTTCGGCGATCTTTGGGGCTCTTGGGCCGTCTCGGGCCGTCGGAAGGCCGAAAGAAGGGAAATGCCCAAATCCATCAAAAACCTTGGGAAAATCAGTGATTTTGGCATCTTTTGGCCTTCCTGGAGGCCCTCTTGGGGGCCTCTTGGGCCCTTTTGGGCCAGCTTCGAGCCAACTTCGGCCATCTTGGTGGTTCCTGGCACGTCTGACGCCGTCGGGAGCCGTTTTGGGGGCCTTTCTGGGCCAACGGGGGACCCTCTTGGGGCGCTCCAGGGCCGTCTTGGAGGCCATCTTGGGCGTCTTGGAGGCCATCTTGGGCGTGTTGGAGGCCTCTCGGGCCGTCTTGGGGCCCTCTAGGGCCCATCTTGGAGGCCACTTGGGCCATCAGGGGGCTCTCTTGGGGGCCTCTTGGGCGATCTTGGGGGCTTCTTGGGCCGTCTTGAGCCGTCGGAGAGCCGAAAAGGCGCAAATGCCAAAATCCTTCAAAAACCAATGGAAAATCCATGATTTTGCCCTCTTCGGACTGACTCTGGAGTGGAGGGACCTCTTGGGGGTCTTGGGGGATGGGGGTTGGTGGAGGGAGGTTGGGAAAATTGGGATTGGGATGTGGGAGGGGGGTTGGGTTGGGGGGGGGGGTACGGTGGGGGGGGGTTGGGGGGAGGAAGGGGGAGGCCTCTTGGGACGTCTGGGAGGCCTCTGGGGGGCCTCTTGGGCCGTCTTGGGCCGTCTTGGACTCTCTTGGGCCGTCTTGGAGGCCGTCTTGGACCATCTCGGGCGCACTTGGAGGCCATCTTGGGCCATCTTCGCGATTGTTTGAGGATGTCCCGAGCGAAACGGCCGTTTTTGGGCACGGTGGCGGGACGGGCCGGAGCCCACTGGGGAGTTCTTTTGGAAAAAGAACCAAAACCAAAACCTGACAGCTCATCCAGCACGCCGTGCACCCCTGCAAGCAGGGGGCGGCGGATCCAGTGGCCGTCGGCCTATCCCGCCACCGTGCGTGGGTGGTGGTCAGAGGCCTCATGGATGTTGGTCGGGATCTCGTGGGTGGCCTCTTTGGGGCCTCTTGGGGGCCTCTTGGGGCTTCTTGGGGGCCTCTCGGGGGCCTCTTGGGTGCCTGTTGGGGCCTCTTGGGGGCTCCTTGGAGCCTCTTGAGGGCCTCTTGGGGGCCCCTTGGGGCCCCTTGGACGCGTCTTGGGCGCGTCTGGGGGACCTCTTGGGGGCTTGTTGGGCGCGGCTTGGGGCGGGAGGGGGGTCCTCGGTTCGGGCCCCTCGTAGGCCACGATCCTCGTGTAGGGGTGCCCAAAAAGGCCCTCCCATATCCATGCGAGAAGCTGCGGAGAAGTCCCCACGGGTAACGCGGGAAGGCCAAAGAAATTTTGGCCAATTTTCGGCTCGGGTCCCCTTAAAGACTCCTCAGCAATGAGGACCGAGGCTCAGGGGATGAGGCAGGGGACCTTAGGAAACGCCCACTCCGTGCCCAGAGGCATGGTGGCGGATCACGCGGACAATTGGGGAACTGGTACTTTGGCACTCAACTTCGGCGGCGGTTATATGCTCGAGAATGGGCGGTTTGGCGTGCAGAGGTTCTGTGTTGGCAGTAATAACCCTCCGTGGCCCATCTTCCAAGCTCGTTTTCAAGAGGGCGAGCGAGTGCACGTGTGGATGTATTATAACAGTAACGAGAAGTACGCTGAGATGAAAATCAATGGCGTGAGTGGAAGGACCGATGGAAATCCAGATATCATCAATTGGACAACAGCTTACCCCATGATATTCGATAACGGAGCAGTCGGGTGCTGGAATGGTAACCGTTTGGTGCAGGGTTCAATCGAAAACTTTACGGTCACTGCGGGTATGGCGCAGAGTTCGTATGTATCGGCTCCAGATGTCGCGTCTGGCACGGGTGATCCCCATTTGCGGAATATCCATGGCGAGCGTTTTGATTTGATGAAGCCAGGAAAACACGTTCTGATCCACATCCCTCGTGGAAAGAGTGCCGAAAGTACACTGCTTCGCGTTGAGGCCGATGCTCGCCAAATGGGTGGCAGTTGTGCAGACATGTATCGAAAACGCCTCCAGCAAGTCACCGCCGCCCGCTCGCCTTCTTGGGAACGCGTGCGTGGTCGTATATAGGGTGAGGGTGCGATGGTGGCGCGCGTGGGAGGGGCCCTGTGGGGCCGTCAGGGAGCTGTCTTTGGGCTGGGTTGGGATTTCGGATTCCTCGGAGATTCGAAGGCTCTGAAGTGTCGTTCTCGGAACGCCGTGAGGTCCAGCTCGGTCATCTTGGGTCCGTTTGGACAGCGTGGACGCGTGTGGGGGCATGTTGGTCCACCTTGGCTGGCTTGGACGCGAGCTGTGTGTTGCTCTCCTGGCTTCGGTGGCCATCTTGGGGCCCTCTTGGAACCCTTGGAGGTTGTCATTGGGCTCGTTTCGGCCGTCTGGTGGCTCTCTTCGGGCTCTTGCGGGCCATGCTGAGCCAACTTTGGGAGTCTGTGGGGCTATCTTTGACGGCCGAGCAGGAGAGAGTCCGAATTCCCATGGACCTTGCCAGCCCAGTTGCAACAAGTGGCAACGTCGAGTTGCTCTTCCAGAAAATCCGCGGGGCCTGCCAGGAGCCCCAAACAGTGGCGACAGGTGCGGAGCCGGTGGCATCAGGCAGTCGCGAGGTTCCGTCTGGACGTGGGTAATGCGTCTCTCTGATGGGCTTTCCAGGAGCCCACGACAGTGACGAGAAGGACGCACTTGGCAGCCGTGGTGGGGCCCCGGCTGGGTGCGCGCATGATAACATTCCGCTAGACTTTCTGGGAGCCCGCGAAAATTGCGCGAGTTGCGCAGTCGGTCGCGCCTTCAGGGGAGGGTCCCGTCCAGGAGACGTCCTTCTGCTGAGCCTCCCAGGAGCCCAGGAAACTGGCGACACTTGCGCAGCTGGCAGCCCTGTTGGGAGCCGCGAGGTCCTGTCTGAGTCTGCGTAGATCGCCGCTCCGCCAGGCTTCCCAGGAACCCAGGAAAATTGTTGCAGCTGCGCAGATGGGAAGTTCAGCGAGCCGATAGGTCCCGTCTGGGTCTGCGTAAGACGTCGCTCCGCTGGGCCTTCCCAGGAGCCCAGGAACGAGGCGGCAGGTACGCAGTCGGCAGCCTCCCCTCTTCCCTCCATGGGATCGTGAGGTCTCGTCCGAGTCCGCGTAAGACGTCGCTCCGCTGGGCCTTCCAAGAGCCCAGGAAAGTGGCGGTAGCTGCGCAGCTGGCTCCCCCCCCAGGGTTGCACGATGCCCTTGCTGGGTCTGCGTGAGTTGTCGCTCCGCTGGGCCTCCCAGGAGCCCAGGAGCATAGCGACAGGCGCGCAGTCGGCATCTCCGATGGGACCGCGAGGTCCCGTCCGAGTGTGTGTGTGTGTGTGTGTGTCTGTGTGTGTGTGTCTGTCTGTGTGTGTCTGTGTGTGTGTCTGTATGTGTGTGTGTCTGTGTGTGTGTGTCTGTGTGTGTGTGTGTCTGTGTGTGTGTGTGTGTCTGTGTGTCTGTGTGTGTGTGTCTGTGTGTGTGTGTCTCTGTGTGTGTGTGTGTCTGTGTGTGTGTGTCTGTGTGTGCGTGTGTGCGTGTGTGCGTGTGTGCGTGTGTGCGTGTGTGGCGTGTGTGCGTGGTGTGCGTGTGTGCGTGTGTGCGTGTGTGCTGTGTGCGTGTGTGCGTGTGCGTGTGCGTGTGCGTGTGCGTGTGCGTGTGCGTGTGCGTGTGCGTGTGCGTGTGCGTGTGCGTGTGCGTGTGCGTGTGCGTGTGCGTGTGCGTGTGCGTGTGCGTGTGCGTGTGCGTGTGCGTGTGCGTGTGCGTGTGCGTGTGCGTGTGTGCGTGTGCGTGTGCGTGTGCGTGTGCGTGTGCGTGTGCGTGTGCGTGTGCGTGTGCGTGTGCGTGTGCGTGTGCGTGTGCGTGTGCGTGTGCGTGTGCGTGTGCGTGTGCGTGTGCGTGTGCTTGTGTGTGTGTGTGAGTGTGAGTGTGAGTGTGTATTTGAGACGTCGCTACGCCCGGCTTCCATGGAGCTCACTGGAGTGACGCCAGTTGCGCAGCCTTCCCCCCCCCCCCAGGAGGGCGAGGCCTAGCCTGGTCCCGCGTGCAACTCCACTCCGCCGGGCTGCTGGCTGCTGGCTGCGGCTGCGGCTGCTGGCTGCTGGCTGCTGGCTGCCGAGGCTTTCCGAGGGGTCTACTGAATGACCTCGGAAGCAAACCTGGCTAATTCTTTATTGTTCTACAGTTTGTTCAACGTGTTTTGCCGCCTGGGGTTTCGCTGAAGCCCCTGTGGGCGTCTCTGAAAGACATCCTGAGGCCTCCCAGGGCCTCTGGGCAAGGTTTTTAACATGGTCCGGGGAGCGTCTAGAGGTTTAGGTGCCGAGAAACGCGCCAGGGAGCAAACCCGCAGGACGATGTTCGGGCGGCGACTGCGATCAGGGGAAGGGTCGCCTTGGGCAAGCCAAGGCGACAGAATGTCGAATCGCCAAGCAGCAAACGAGCACTGCAACGCCTCCGTAACGCGAAAGCGCGGTGGCGGACTTCGAAGCATTGAACGTCACTGGGGCTTGGGCAGAGGCGAAGCAGGCAGGAGGATACCATTACAGTGCATTCCAAAGTGACGCCCAGACTTCACAGTGGGTTGCGTTCGGCAAGGTCGAGCTAAAAGTTGTGATTGCCCGCACGGACAAGAATGTTCCGTATTTGAATGTTTATGCAAAGCGCTTGGGCCAGTCGGGATTTCCTATTGGTGGTCTTCTAGGTGAGGACGACCACGAGGACGCAAGCACTCCTGCAGATGCATGCGTCACGCGTGTGTCTCTGAAGAAGGACGTGGGCCGCAGCTTTCCAGAGTTCTCAGCGGGTTCCCTTGCGGTGGCAAGCCTTGCGTGACT
>CAUYUJ010010754.1:15000-17500 GCA_963575745.1 Prorocentrum cordatum
AAAACCTTGGGAAAATCAGTGATTTTGGCATCTTTTGGCCTTCCTGGAGGCCCTCTTGGGGGCCTCTTGGGCCCTTTTGGGCCAGCTTCGAGCCAACTTCGGCCATCTTGGTGGGTTCCTGGCACGTCTGACGCCGTCGGGAGCCGTTTTGGGGGCCTTTCTGGGCCAACGGGGGACCCTCTTGGGGCGCTCCAGGGCCGTCTTGGAGGCCATCTTGGGCGTCTTGGAGGCCATCTTGGGCGTGTTGGAGGCCTCTTGGGCCGTCTTGGGGCCCTCTAGGGGCCATCTTGGAGGCCACTTGGGCCATCAGGGGGCTCTCTTGGGGGCCTCTTGGGCGATCTTGGGGGCTTCTTGGGCCGTCTTGAGCCGTCGGAGAGCCGAAAAGGCGCAAATGCCAAAATCCTTCAAAAACCAATGGAAAATCAATGATTTTGCCTCTTCGGACTCTCCTGGAGGACCTCTTGGAGGCCTCTTGGGCCGTCTGGGAGGCCTCTGGGGGGCCTCTTGGGCCGTCTTGGGCCGTCTTGGACTCTCTTGGGCCGTTTTGGAGGCCGTCTTGGACCATCTCGGGCGGACTTGGAGGCCATCTTGGGCCATCTTCGCGATTTTTTGAGGATGTCCCGAGCGAAACGGCCGTTTTTGGGCACGGTGGCGGGACGGGCCGGAGCCCACTGGGGAGTTCTTTTGGAAAAAGAACCAAAACCAAAACCTGAAACATCCAGCACGCCGTGCACCCCTGCAAGCAGGGGGCGGCGGATCGAAGACGCCTACGGCGAATCACCGCCGCCCCCTGCCTTTGTGGAAGCGCCTATGTGGCCGAACGTTGAGGCCAGACCTGCCAAGCCATCGGACCATGTGTTCCCCGAATCGGTTTGGAAAGCCTTCGGGGAACACGTGGGCGTCTTGATGGTCATCGTCGCCGTCTTGGAGGCCTCTTGGGCGATCTTTCGGCGATCTTTGGGGGCTCTTGGGCCGTCTCGGGCCGTCGGAAGGCCGAAAAAAGGGAAATGCCCAAATCCATCAAAAACCTTGGGAAAATCAGTGATTTTGGCATCTTTTGGCCTTCCTGGAGGCCCTCTTGGGGGCCTCTTGGGCCCTTTTGGGCCAGCTTCGAGCCAACTTCGGCCATCTTGGTGGGTTCCTGGCACGTCTGACGCCGTCGGGAGCCGTTTTGGGGGCCTTTCTGGGCCAACGGGGGACCCTCTTGGGGCGCTCCAGGGCCGTCTTGGAGGCCATCTTGGGCGTCTTGGAGGCCATCTTGGGCGTGTTGGAGGCCTCTTGGGCCGTCTTGGGGCCCTCTAGGGGCCATCTTGGAGGCCACTTGGGCCATCAGGGGGCTCTCTTGGGGGCCTCTTGGGCGATCTTGGGGGCTTCTTGGGCCGTCTTGAGCCGTCGGAGAGCCGAAAAGGCGCAAATGCCAAAATCCTTCAAAAACCAATGGAAAATCAATGATTTTGGCCTCTTCGGACTCTCCTGGAGGACCTCTTGGAGGCCTCTTGGGCCGTCTGGGAGGCTCTGGGAGGCCTCTTGGGCCGTCTTGGGCCGTCTTGGACTCTCTTGGGCCGTTTTGGAGGCCGTCTTGGACCATCTCGGGCGGACTTGGAGGCCATCTTGGGCCATCTTCGCGATTTGTTGAGGATGTCCCGAGCGAAACGGCCGTTTTTTGGAGGATTTTTTCCGGTCGTTGAGCACGTTTGGGGATTTTCCGGGTGGCCGGCGGGTTCTGCCGGAGCCCACTGGGGAGTTCTTTTGGAAAAAGAACCAAAACCAAAACCTAACAGCTCGTCCAGCACGCCGTGCACCCCTGCAAGCAGGGGGCGGCGGATACTAATGGCCTTCGGCCAAACCCGCCACCGTGCCTGGGTGGTGGGTCAGAGGCCTCATGGATGTTGGTCGGGATCTCGTGGGTGGCCTCTTTGGGGCCTCTTGGGGGCCTCTTGGGGCTTCTTGGGGGCCTCTCGGGGGCCTCTTGGGTGCCTGTTGGGGCCTCTTGGGGGCTCCTTGGAGCCTCTTGAGGGCCTCTTGGGGGCCCTTGGACGCGTCTTGGGCGCGTCTGGGGGACCTCTTGGGGGCTTGTTGGGCGCGGCTTGGGGCGGGAGGGGGGTCCTCGAGTTCGGGCCCCCCTCGGAGGCCACGATCCTCGTGAGGGGTGCCCAAAAAAGGCCCTCCCATATCCATGCGAGAAGCTGCGAGAAGCCCCAGGGGGAACGCGGGAAGGCCAAAGAAATTTGGCAATTTCGGCTCGGGTCCCCTTAAAGACTCCTCAGCAATCAGGACCGAGGCTCAGGGGATGAGGCAGGGGACCTTAGGAAACGCCCACTCCGTGCCCAGAGGCATGGTGGCGGATCACGCGGACAATTGGGGAACTGGTACTTTGGCACTCAACTTCGGCGGCGGTTATATGCTCGAGAATGGGCGGTTTGGCGTGCAGAGGTTCTGTGTTGGCAGTAATAACCCTCCGTGGCCCATCTTCCAAGCTCGTTTTCAAGAGGGCGAGCGA
>CAUYUJ010010754.1:20000-26641 GCA_963575745.1 Prorocentrum cordatum
TCTGAAAGACATCCTGAGGCCTCCCAGGGCCCCTGGGCAAGGTTTTTAACATGGTCTGGGGAGCGGAGATTTGGGTGCCGAGAAACGCGCCAGGGAGCAAACCCACAGGACGATGTTCGGGCGGCGACTGCGATCAGGGGAAGGGTCGCCTTGGGAAAGCCAAGGCGACAGAATGTCGAATCGCCAAGCAGCAAACGAGCACTGCAACGCCTCCGTAACGCGAAAGCGCGGTGGCGGACTTCGAAGCATTGAACGTGACTGGGGCTTGGGCAGAGGCGAAGCAGGCAGGAGGATACCAATACAGTGCATTCCAAAGTGACGCCCAGACTTCTCAGTGGGTTGCGTTCGGCAAGGTCGAGCTAAAAGTTGTGATTGCTCGCACGGACAAGAACGTTCCGTATTTAAATGTTTATGCAAAGCGTTTGGGCCAGTCGGGATTTCCTATTGGTGGTCTTCTAGGTGAGGACGACCACGAGGACGCAAGCACTCCTGCAGATGCATGCGTCACGCGTGTGTCTCTGAAGAAGGACGTGGACCGCAGCTTTCCAGAGTTCTCAGCGGGTTCCCTTGCGGTGGCAAGCCTTGCGTGACTTCTTGCACCACCACTCCAGCGTCGACGAATCCTTGCCTCTTCGAAACTGTTCAGTTGCGGAGATTTTCCAGCGGGCCGTTCGGTAGGCTCCTCGCGCCCAGGCGTGTCAGTTTGCTGGACTGTCTTGCTGGTTGGATCCCTTTGCGGACATCCCAGCATTTTATATTCAGGTGCCCTTCGCTCCTAATTCTTCATGCGGCCTCCTTTCTCATATGCTCCATGCCTTTTCCAATGATTCTCGGCAGCCGATATTCTTCAGCTGGCCATTAGGTATGCTACTCGCGCACGCGCGTGTGCTGGCTGGATTTTTGCAGGTGTTGCGAAAAAAAAACGAATCGGCATTTGATTGTTTTCCCCAGCACGAGTGTGCCTGCTCGTTCTCGCCACCGTGCGCCTTCTTGTCCTGTGTAAACATCTCGTGCGCGCAGGCCTGCTCTGCAGGCAGTCGTCGCGTCGTCAGCCAACCTCAGGCATGTCCAGCTGGTCGTCTGCGTCCTCCCTACCGTTGCCCACTTCCGCCCATCCCATGTTTACTCCTTCCCAGGAGGGCGCCGTTGGAAGCGATATGTGTGTGTGTGTTTGTTTTTTGACCCCGCATTTTGTTTTAACATTGAACATCTCTTCCCAGGGTCCCATGGGGCTGGACTTCGCACCCATGAGGGCCGACACTCCCCAATCAGAGCTTGCCTCTGTAGGGGTCCTAGCGGATTTAAAGGGTTAGGAACCCTGCGCCAGGATTTCGGTGGCCAGTGGCCAGGTGCCCGGGTGCTAGTGGGTGCCCGGGTTAGGATATTTGCGCCAGGATTTCGGTGGCCGGTGGCCGGGTGCCCGGGTGTCCGGGTGCCCGTGGGTGCCCGGGTGCCCGGTGCCCCAGGATTTCGGTGGCCGGTGCCCAGGCGCCCGGTTGCCCAGGTGCCGTGCCCGGGTGCCCGGGTGCTCGGAGGTGCCCGGGGGTGCCCGGGTGCCCTATAGTTTGATAGCTCTATTGCCCAATAGCCCAATTGGGCATATAGCCCTATAGAGTCCTACCTAGTCTTATAGCTCGATAGCCCAATAGCCCATTAGCCCAATGGGCCAATAGCTCCTATAGCCCTAGCCCCTATAGCTCTATAGCCGTATAGCCCTATAGCCCTATTAGACCTAGAGCCCTATAGCCTTGTACCCTATAGTCCTATAGCCCTATAGCCCAATATCCCCAACAATAATATCATTGTTTCTTTTCTCCGGTATCATGGTATTACTGCTAGAAGCAGTGGTAGTTGTAGCAGTAGTGGGGCCAGTACGAGTACTGGTCCTGATCGTAAGTATATTAGGGATCGTAGCAGTAGTAATGGTAGATGCAGTAGCAGCAGCAGAAGCAGCAGCAGCAGCAGCAGCAGCAGTAGTAGCAGTACTAGTACGAGTACGAGTACTAGTAGTAGTAGTAGTAGTAGTAGTAGTAGTAGTAGTAGTAGTAGTAGTAGTAGTAGTAGTCGTAGTCGTAGTCGTAGTCGTAGTAGTAGTAGTAGTAGTAGTAGTAGTAGTAGTAGTAGTAGTAGTAGTTGTAGTAGTAGTAGTAGTCAGTAGTAGGTAGTAGTCGTCGTAGTAGTAGTCGTAGTAGTAGTAGTAGTAGTAGTAGTAGCAGTAGTAGTAGTAGTAGTAGTAGTAGTAGCAGTGGTAGTAACAGTAGTAGCTGTAGTAGTAGTAGTAGTAGGAGTAGTAGTCGAAGTGGTCATAATGGTAGTGGCAGTAGTAGTAGCAGTGGTGGCCATAGTAGTAGTTGTAGTAGTAGTAGTAGTAGTAGCAGTAGTAGTAGTAGTATTAGTAGTAGTCGTAGTAGTAGTAGTAGTAGTAGTAGTAGTAGTAGTAGTAGTAGTAGTAGTAGTAGTAGCAGTAGCAGTAGTAGTAGTAGTAGTAGTAGTAGTAGTAGTAGTAGTCGTAGTCGTCGTAGTCGTAGTCGTAGTCGTAGTTGTTGTTGTAGTAGCGGTAGTAGTAGGAGGAGCAGCAGCAGCAGTAGTAGTAGTAGTAGTCGTAGTCGTAGTCGTAGTCGTAGTCGTAGTCGTAGTCGTAGTCGCTGTCGTAGTAGTGGTAGTGGTAGTGGTAGTGGTGGTGGTTGTATTAGTGGTATTATTATTATTAGTAGTAGTAGTAGTAGTAGTAGTAGTAGTAGTAGTAGTAGCAGTGGTAGTAGTAGTAGTAGTAGTAGTAGTAGTAGTAGTAGTAGTAGTAGTAGTAGTAGTGGTGCTTGCTTCTGTAGGGATCCCAGCGGGTTCTAAAGGGTTAGGATTTGTGCGGCAGAATTTCGGTCGCCGGTGGCCGGGTGCCCGGGTGCCCGGTGGCCAGGTGCCCGGGTACCCGGGTGCCCGTGGGTGCCCGGGTGCCCGGGTACCCGTGGGTGCCGAGGTGCCCGGGGGTTCCCGCAGCCCATATAGCCCATGTAGCCCTATAGCCCTATAGCCCTATAGTCCTATAGCCCTACAGTCCTACAGCCCAATAGCCCTATAGCCTTATATCCCTATAGCTATTAATATAGCCCACATCGCCCTATAGCCCCATAGCCAAATAGCCTTATAGTCCTAGCCATTTCGGAATGTTCGGACGCTTTTGGACCCTCCTGGAAGCTTGTTCGGTATAGTTTCACGTTGTCCCGAACGATCTTGGATGATGTTTACTTTTTGGGGCTTCCGGGAGGTGCCGTGGGGCGTGCTGAAGGTGCACGTTGGGGGAACCTCTCGGGCCAGGGCACCGTTCCAGAGGGAGCGCCTGGCAGCGTCCGGGAAACCAGCGGTCCGGGCCTTTGAGAGACCTCCCCTGGCCTCTGAGGGCTGCATCTGCATGATCCTTGGGGCATTCTATTACGTGCTGAAGGCACGGTGGCGGACACTGAGGAATGACGAGGTGGATGAGGGAGGGGACGGGGATGGTGAGGAGGATGGCGGATGGTTGAGGAGGGCTTTTTACCTAACAGCGAAGACTGATAGGTTTCTAGTGGTGTAAAAAGAGAGCAGCAGATGACTCCACAGGGGGGTCTGGGCAGCCGTTGGGGACGAGTTGGGGGGCCGTTGGGGGGCCGTTGGGGATTGCCGGGGAACCTCGTTTTTCGCAAACAGTCACACACTTCGTGCTCTTCGACCTCCCAGAACTCCATTCTTCGACCTCCCAGAACTCCATTCCCGGGCCACATTCTGAATGCCCGGAGCCAACTGTAGGCCACTTCGTGGTCTTCGAGTTCCCAGAACTCCATTCCCGGCGTACATTTTGGATGCCCGGAGCCAACTGTAGGCCACTTCGTGCTCTTCGAGTTCCCAGAACTCCATTCCCGGGCCACATTTTGAATGCCCGGAGCCAACTGTAGGCCACTTCGTGGTCTTCGAGTTCCCAGAACTCCATTCCCAGCGTACATTTTGGATGCCCGGAGCCAACTGTAGGCCACTTCGTGCTCTTGGACTTCCCAGAACTCCATTCCTGGGTATGATTTTGAATGCCCGGAGCAAACTGTAGGCCACTTCGTGTTCTTCGAGTTCCCTGAATTCCATTCCCTGGCCACATTTTGAATGCTGAGGCAGGCTGATGCTGAGGCTGAGGCAGGCTGAGGCAGGCTGAGGCTGAGGCCGAAGCTGAAGGCAGACTCAGGCTGAGGCTGATGCAGGCTGAGGCTGAGGCTGAGGCTGAAGCAGGCTGAGGCTGATGCAGGCTGAGGCTGAGGCAGGCTGAGGCTGAGGATGAGGCTGATGCAGGCTGAGGCTGAGGCAGGCTGAGACTGAAGCCGAGGCTGAAGGCAGATTGAGGCTGAGGCTGAAGCAGGCCGAGGCTGAGGCTGAGGCTGAGGCAGGCTGAGGCTGAGGCTGAGGCAGGCTGATGCTGAGGCTGAGGCTGAGGCTGAGGCTGATGCAGGCTGAGGCTGAGGCAGGCTGAGGCTGAGGCCGAGGCTGAAGGCAGACTGAGGATGAGGCTGAAGCAGGCTGAGGCTGAGGCTGAGGCAGGATGAGGCTGAGGCTGAGGCTGAGGCAGGCTGAGGCTGAGGCAGGCTGAGGCTGAGGCTGATGCAGGCTGAGGCAGAGGCAGGCTGAGACTGAAGCCGAGGCTGAAGGCAGACTGATGCTGAGGCTGAAGCAGGCTGAGGCTGAGGCTGAGGCAGGCTGAGGCTGAGGCTGAGGCAGGCTGAGGCTGAGGCAGGCTGAGGCTGAGGCTGAGGGTGAGGCAGGCTGAGGCTGAGGCAGGCTGAGGCTGAGGCCGAGTCTGAAGGCAGACTGAGGCTGAGGCTGAAGCAGACTGAGGCTGAGGCTGAGGCAGGCTGAGGCTGAGGCTGAAGCAGGCTGATGCTGAGGCAGGCTGAGGCTGAGGCTGAGGCTGATGCAGGCTGAGGCTGAGGCAGGCTGAGGCTGAGGCCGAGGCTGAAGGCAGACTGAGGCTGCGGCTGAAGCAGGCTGAGGCTGAGGCTGAGGCAGGCTGAGGCTGAGGCTGAGGCAGGCTGATGCTGAGGCAGGCTGAGGCTGAGGCTGAGGCTGATGCAGGCTGAGGCTGAGGCAGGCTGAGGCTGAGGCCGAGGCTGAAGGCAGACTGAGGCTGAGGCTGAAGCAGACTGAGGCTGAGGCTGAGGCAGGCTGAGGCTGAGGCTGAAGCAGGCTGATGCTGAGGCAGGCTGAGTCTGAGGCTGAGGCTGATGCAGGCTGAGGCTGAGGCAGGCTGAGGCTGAGGCCGAGGCTGAAGGCAGACTGAGGCTGAGGCTGAAGCAGGCTGAGGCTGAGGCTGAGGCAGGCTGAGGCTGAGGCTGAGGCAGGCTGATGCTGAGCCAGGCTGAGGCTGAGGCTGAGGCTCATGCAGGCTGAGGCTGAGGCCGAGGCCGAGGCCGAGGCTGAAGGCAGACTGATGCTGAGGATGAAGCAGGCTGAGGCTGAGGCTGAGGCAGGCTGAGGCTGAGGCTGAGGCAGGCTGAGGCTGAGGCTGAGGCTGATGCAGGCTGAGGCTGAGGCAGGCCGAGGCTGAGGCCGAGGCTGAAGGCAGACTGCGGCTGAGGCTGAAGCAGGCTGAGGCTGAGGCTAAGGCTGAGGCTGAGGCTGAGGCTGAGGCTGAGGCTGGCTGATGCTGAGGCAGGCTGAGGCTGAGGCTGAGGCTGAGGCAGGCTCAGGCTGAGGCAGGCTGAGGCTGAGGACGAGGCTGCAGGCAGACTGAGGCTGATGCAGGAGCAGGCTGAGGCTGAGGCTGAGGCAGGCTGAAGCTGAGGCTGAGGCTGATGCTGAGGCAGGCTGAGGCTGAGGCTGAGGCTAGTGCAGGCCACTGCGACTGTCATCGCGAATGCGACTACGACTGCGAGAACAGCAGAACTCTACAACTGGATTCTCATCTGAATCTTAAGGGGGATGCTTCCAGATATGCTCCTACACATCGCTGTTAGGTTGCTTTGCCGGGATAATCTTTGTTGTGGGGGGGGAGCGGGGGAGATCAGTTTGGAGATGAGGTTGTGCGTTAACAGGGGTTCGTCGTTGAACGGTGCGGAATGGAGACGAACAGTGGGAGTGGGGAGGAGGGACGAGGGATGGGGGTCAGAAAGAATACAGCAGCAGAGAGGGAGGAGGAGGAGGAAGACGAGGACGGAGAGGAGGTCTGCGAGAAAATTGGCCTCCTGAAGGGGCGTCATGGGGTGCCGAACGTCTTCGCTTCGAGTGCCCCCCCCCCCGCGACTCCGCGGTTGCACCCCACCGCGGCCCTGGGGCAGGAACGCCGTGCTCTCGCGCGAGGGTGGGGTTGCGGGTGGCGCGATTGTGTGCGAATCAAGAACTCGGCCCTGCCCCCGGCCCCCCAAAGTTTCCGCGCTCGAGGGCCTCGAGAACCCCCGCGGCCACCTCGTCCCCTTGCTGCCCTATGCATCGGAGCGCCGCCGAAGCCGAGGCTCAAGACTGAATCAGCAGAACACTTTGCTTTCCCCGACTTGCGTTCCAGACCGCGGCATCTGCATACCGCATTCGATCACCATTCCAGCACGCCTCCTTCTCTGCACCTGCCCATGGCTTCGTGCGGCCGCGGAATGGCTGCCCAGAAATCACAGTGGTCCGCTTCTCCGGTGGCGCTG
>CAUYUJ010010755.1:7500-26640 GCA_963575745.1 Prorocentrum cordatum
TGATGATGATGAGGTTGATGATGATTATGGCGTCCCAATGATGATTATTCTGATTGTGATGATGATGATGTTGTTGATGATGATGGCGTCCCGATGGTGATGATGATGATGATGATGATGATGATGATGTTGATGCTGATGTTGGTAATGATGGTGATGGTGCCCCGGTGATGACGATGATGCTGCTGATGATGATGTTGATGATGTTGATGATGATGATGTCGATGATCAGGATGAGATGATGATGATGATGATGATGATGATGGTGTCCCGATGATGATGATGATGATGATGATGATGATGATGATGATGATGATGATGATGATGATGATGATGATGATGATGATAACGATGATGATAACGATGGTGATCATGATGGTGTCCCGATAATGATGCTGCTGATGATGATGATGATGACGATGACTGCGTCCCGATGCTGCTGATGATGATCATGTTGATGATGATGATGATGATGCTTGTGATGATGGTGATGATGATGATGATGATGGTGGTGTCCCGATGATGTTGATGACCGTGATGATGATGATGATGTTGGTGTTGATGATGAGGACGGTGTCCCGATTATGCTGATGTTGGTGATGATGATGCTGATGTTGATGTTGTTGATGATGATGATGACGTTGATTGTGAGAGCGGTTGTGATATCGATAGTGAGATCGATAGTGAGACCGACTGTGATATCGACTGTGAAGTCAATTGTGAGATCGATTGTGAGATCGATCGTCAGATCAATTGTGAGATAGATCGAGTGAGATCGATTGTGAGATCGATCGAGGGAGATCGATCGAGCGAGACCGATACTGAGATCGATAGTGAGACCGATCGAGTGAGACGTTGGTTCCCCCCCCGGACCTCCTTATCACCCGAAGGGTGGTCGTATAGGTATACCCCCCAAAAGGGGTTCGATCGAAGACGGAGAGGGCGGGTATCGAGGGTTTGGGAAATACGCGTTATTGGACACTCGAGTAGATAAGGGCGAACAGTCTTAAAATGATTGTTGTTGTTGTTGTTGTTGTTGTTGTTGTCGGTGTTGTTGTTCGTGTCGGGGTTGTTGTGGTTGTTGTTGTTGTTGTTGCTGCTGCTGCTGCAGTTGCAGTTGCGGTTGTTGTTCTTGGTTATTGTTGTTGTTGTTGTTGTTGTTGTTGTTGTTGTTGTTGTTGTTGTTGTTGTTGTGATTGTTGAACTCTCATTCCAGAAGAACAATTATTGTTGATCCCCCCTCATCAGTGCATACGGTTTTTTCTCAATCGAAGTGTGCCCCTCGACGCTTGCACCCTATTCTTTGACATGGAAGGTCTCGGTGCTCAAATTGGGCCCCTGGCCCCCCAGATTACAGCAACAACGGCTCCTGCCTGAGACTTCCTCCAAATTTGCTCAGGACACCCGCTCCTGAGACTTCCTCGCAATTTACTCAGGATCGGTGCTCCCGCCTGTGACTCCCTCGCGATTTAGTCAGGACCCCCGCTCCCACTTGAGACTTGCTCACACTTTACTCAGGAACGGCGCTCCCGCTTGAGACCCTCGCAATTGAATCAAGACTTCCTCGCAATTTAATCAAGACCTCCGCTCCCGCCAGAGAGTCCTTCACATTTTATTCAGGAATTGCGCTCTCGTTTGTAATTTCCATGCAATTTATTCAGAACTCGCGTTCTCGGCGCTCAGGAAACACGCTGCGCCAAGGACGCCGTTACAATGTACTTAGTAATCGCGTTCTCGCCATACTCAGGCATCCCGCTTGAATGTCCCACCCGCCCGAGTCAGGGGATCGCCCGCCCGTCGTGGGCTCCCGCCCGAGACTTCCTTCAGGAACGGCGCTTTCGCCTAGGACTTCCTCGAACGTTCACGCTCCTACCTTCCTGCTCCTCCTCCCTCTCCCTCCTCCCTTCTCCCTCCTCTCCTTCCTTCTCTCTCCCTCCTCTCTTCCCTCATCCTTATGCCTCTCTACCCTACCCCCTCTCCCTCCTCTCCCTCCTCCCTTCTCCCTCCTCTCTCCTGCCGCCTCCCTCCCTCTGTCTTTCTGTCTCTCTCCCTTCTCCCTCCCTCTTTCTCTACCTCTCTCTCTCTCTCTCTCTTTTTGTTCTCTCTCTCTCTCTCTCTCTCTCTGCCTCTAATCAATTAGCCGCCCCCCTCTTCGCTACTTCTCCCCTGGCGTTGTCCCTCTTCCTTCGGCCCCCCCTCCCTTCCTCCCACTCTCCCTCGTTCTCCCCCCTCTTTTCGCAGGGCCCACACACATTCCAACGGCGGGCACATGTACGCCCACGAAGGATTGTCCGCCCGTTCAGGTTTGCCCGCCTGTCTAAGCCCGCCGCCCCCGGCAAAGAGAAACAATCCCCCAAAGGGGGTGTGACCGAAGACAAAAAGGGCGGGTATCGAGGGTGTGGGGAGCTCGTTTTGAATGACACGCGGGCAAGTAAGAGCAAACAGTCTTCGAATGATTGTTGCTGTTGTTGTTGTGGTGTTGTCATCGTTGGTTTGTTATTGTTGTTGGGGTTGTTGTGATTTGTGTTGTTGATGTTATTGGTTCGGTTATGTTTGTTGTTGCCGTTGTTACCGTTGTTGTTTTTGATTGTTGTTGTCGCTGTTGCGGTTGTTGCTGGGGTTGTTGTTGTTATTCGTGGGGCTGTGGTTGCTGACGTTTGGGTTGTTGTCGTTGTTGCACTTGTTGTTGTGGTTGTTGTCGTTGTTGTCTCTGTTGTTGTTGATGTAGAATTTGTTGTTTGTGAGGTTGTTGCTGTCGTCGTTGTCGTCGTTGACGTTGTTGTGGTTGTTGGTGTTTCTGTTGTGCTTGTTGTTGTTGTTGGGGTTGTTGGTTTCGGGGGTGATGTTGTTGTTGCTGCTGTTGTTGCTGTTGCTGTTGCTGTTGCTGTTGCTGTCGTTGTTGTTGATGTCGTCGTTGTTGATGTTGTTGGGGTTGGTGTTGTTGTTGTTGCTGTTGCTGTTGTTGATGTTGTTGGTGCTGCTGTTGTTGTTGTTGTTGATGCTGTGATGGTTGTTGTCGTTGTTGCTGTTGTTGCTGTCGTCGTTGTTGTTGGTGTTGTTGTGATTATTGTTGTTGGTGTTGCTGTTGTTGTTGCTGCTTTTGTTGCTGATTGTGTTGTTGTCATTGATGCTGTTGTTGGGGTTGTGGTGTTTGGGTTTGTTGTTATGGTGGTGATGCTGGTGGTGGTTCTGGTGGTGATTATTGTTGTTGGTTTTGTTGTCGTCGTTGTTGTTGTCGTTGCTGTTGCTGTTGTTGTTGTTGCTGTTGCTGTTGTTGTTGTTGCCGCTGCTGCCGCTGCTGCCGCTGCTGCTCTTGTTGTTGTTGTTGTTGTTGAATATTATTACTTCTAAAGAATAATTATTGTTGGGCCCCCTGGTGCACGCCCCCTCGCCGCGCCTAGGCCGCAGCCACATTTTCATCATTTTCGCGAGGAAGTCTCAGGCAAAACGGGGGAGTCCGGATCCGGTTGTTTTGTTGACGCCCGCTTTCCCTGTCAAAAAACAGTATAAAATGACATGTCTTGTTCTAACATAGCCAAACTCCAAGAATCCTTTGCAAAAAATGACACGAAGTGCACACTCGCGCGCGCAAGATGAAATCCTTCCAAAACCTCAGTTTTCGTAGCGATTTTAACATAAAAACATGAAAAACCCAATGGTTTTTCAAAAACAAAGTTTCAAAAATTCATCCCGCGCGCTCTTGCGGATTTCTTAGGAAACCCAATACTTTTTCAACATTTCTGTCAAACGGGCTCTTGCGAGCAACTTTTTCACGTGCTTCGAACTTCTGCAACAACGGTTGCGCGCCTGCCAGGGCCATCATCCCTGTCAAATAATACCATATGGGACACATTCGTTTTTTCTTCGCGCGCGCACGCCGAAATCTTCAAACACCATTGGGTTTCTTAAGAATTTCAGCACCGCGTATCATAAAATCGCACGAATCGCACCGTAGGTCCTCGAAAAACACGTGCGCGGATTTTCAAAATTTCTACCCGCGCGCGCTGTCCGAATCCTTAAAAACCAATGGTTTTTCAACATTTATGTTACATGAGCTCGCGCGAGCTACTTTCGCAAGCTCTTTTAACGGCGTTCGCGCGCCTGCCAGGGGCCACAATCCGCCAGTGTAGTAGCCACGCGCCAGTGTAGTAGCCACGGTCGTCCGCAGGCCACGAAGTGAAGTGTCCGAACGTCATAGGGCGGGAAGCTGGGTGTGGGTGGTGGCGAAGAGTCGTTTGGAAATGTGGTAGAGCTTGAACCGGCCCCCCCACAAAGTGGGGGTATTGGCGGGCGTCGTATGAAAACCCTGGCACTGGTGAGAACGGAGTGTCCCCACGTGCTAGTAATTGTTGTTGTTGTTGTTGTTGTTGTTGTTGTTGTTGTTGTTGTTGTTGTTGTTGTTTGTCGTATTCTTCTTTTTCTCCTTCTTATGTTTCTTCCCCTTCTTCTTTTTCTCCTTCATCTTTTTCTGATTCATCTTTCTCTTCGTTCTGCACGTTTTTTCTGCCTTTTTCTTGTCCGCGCACGCGGCTTTGGCCATGATGCGCTAACCCCCGTGTTTCTGGCCACCCCCTCTTCGGAGCACCTGGAGCAGGGATGCCGGGCGTGATTCAGTGGGGCCCCCTCCTTCGGAGAGGAGGGCCCGTCGAGACAGCGGCGGCCCTCCCTGGCGCGTCTCGTCGCGCCGCTGCAGCCGGATCCGCCTCGAGACGTGGCTCGGGATGGACTCCGGGAGGGGTTTGGGGACGGATTGTGGGGGTGTTTCGTCGTCTATGTACCTCCTGGAGGTTTCTCGTCGCTGCAGCTGAATCCGCCTCGAAAACATGGCTCGGGATGGGCCCCTGGAGGTGTCTGGGGACCGATCTTCAGCGGATGTGGGCTGGGCGAGAGTGCCGCCGCTGTCTTGATTGGCCTTCCCTCTCCTCCTCCTCCTCCTCCTCCTCCTCCTCCTCCTCCTTCTTTTCTTCCTCCTCCTTCTCCTCCTCCTCGTCCTTTTCCCCCTCCTCCTCCGCCTCCTCCCCCTCCTCCTCCTCCTCCTCCTCCTCCTCCGACTCCCTGCTCCTTCTCCTCCTCCTCCTCCTCCTCCTCCTCCTTCTCCTCCTCCTCCTCTTTCTCCTCCTCCTCGCACACGCTCGCGCCCTGCAAGCGGATGGGCAGACAACCTTCTTCTCGAAGGGCAGGCAGCAATGTCCCTCGGAGCCGCGGATGCCGCCGTCGACTGTTGGGACCCACCCGAAACCTTGGGGCGCACGCGCGCGGGGGTGGCGCCCGAGGTCTGTCTCACCCTCTGCCACTCTCGCCGCGCAGGAGCGCCAGGTGCCGAGGGGGCACAGAGCGCTGGAGTCCCAACGGGCTCGACCCAGTCCGCGGGCGCCAGAGGACGGAGGGAAGGGGCAGAGGCACAGCCTGAATCGTGCCCCCCTCTTCCTCCTCCTCCTCCTCATCCTTCCCTCCTCCTCCTCATCCCCCTGCTGCTCCTCCTCGCCCTCCTCCTCCTCCTCCTCCTCCTCCTCCTCCTCCCTCCTCCTCCTCCTCCTCCTCCTCTCCTCCTCCTCCTCCTCCCTCCTCCTCCTCCTCTCCTCCTGCCCCCCCCCTCCTCCTCCTCCTCCTCCTCCCTCCTCCTCCTCCCTCCTCCTCCTCCTCCTCTTCCCCCTCCTCCTCCTCCTCCTCCTCCTCCTCCTCCTCCTCCTTCTCTTCCTCCTCCTCCTCCTCCCCTCACCCCAGGCGGTACAGCCAGCAGGCTGGGCAATATACTGCCCTGTATACAACACCCAAGGCAGTGCGAAAAACTTAGTCCGAACCAGAGTCGGAGTCAGAATCGAGAACGGCAGCCTCGGAGGGTGGCGAACGTAGCAGTGGGGGCGCTCCGACTGCCACCGCCGCCCGCTGTGCTCTTCTCTGGCCAGGGTGACCGTGCTGCGGTGCTTGGGCACCCCTCGGGGAGGAGGCGCCGTCCTCCCTGCTGTAAGTCTTGGCATCTGCGCTGGTTTGGCCGTTGCGCTGATGCCATGGCGATCCGCCCAGTGGTGAGCGGCGGCGGGCGAGGGGGGAAGTGAGAAGGAGAAGGCCTTTTTCAGAGGGCTCGGAAATCCCCGGGCCTTCTGAGAAGTGTTCTAAGCCTTGCCTGAAGACGCGGAAAACTGTTCAGAAGGCGCGAGGACTTCGGAGAAGTCCCGCCGCCTTCTGAGAAGGCCTTCTCCTTCTCACTTCCCCCCCCCGCTCGCCGCCGAGGTGAACCCAGCGCAAGCCGAACGGCCCAGGGATTTCTCACTTCTGCTTCCTTCAGCGAACGCTGCACGGCTCTGCAGATGTCTGAAACCAGCTCGGCGTTGAATGCCATGAACATTCGACCCCATATGATACTGGCGCGCCTCCTCTCCCTTTCCCCCTCCTCTACCTCCACCCACGTCTCCCTGCCCCTCCTCCCCCTCCTCCCATCTTCTCCCCCTCGTCCTCCATCCTCCATCCTTCCTCATCCTCCCTCCTCCCCCGTTGGGTGTGCTCCACCTGCTCCTTCCTCTCTACCCCCCTCCCCCGACGACAACGCCGACGCCGACGACTACGGAGACGACGACGACGATGACGACGACGGCGGCGGCGGTGGCGGTGGCGGCGGCGGCGGTGGCGGCGACGACGACGACGACGACGAAACCGACGACGACTACGAAGACAATGCCGTCGACTACGACTGTGACGACGACCCCGCGCCTCGGAAGTCTCGACCACTCTCCCGGGGCCAGCTTTCCGCCTCGGTTCAACTTCTGTTGGTTCTGCGGCCCGGAACCAGTTGTTTGAAGGCCGTTATTCGGTGAGCGATCGATTTGTCATCCTGGAACCTCGAACCTCCTCGACCCTCCGCTGGAGGCGCCCATGGGCGACCCCGCTGGGTCGCCCACGCCCGCAAACTGGCAACGCTTTCTCCCAAACCTCGGTCCTCGATCTTCTGCAAACCTCCGTCAGATGCACCCCGTCGATGCTGTTTTTTGTCCAACGTCAGGGCCTGCTGTTCACCTCGAGTCGTGTTTTTAGGATCCTGGAGCCCGAGACCTGCCTTCGGAGGCTGAAAACGACGCAAGGCCTCCCCTCTCTTGTGTCCGTTTCTTGTTTTCACAAGACCGGTGTTGGGCCTGTCTGGGCTTTCCCCCCCGGAGTCGATCCCCGCCGCACCTCTCCAGGGGTGCGTCTGGGCTCGAATTTCGTGGGGGATCCAGCCGCGGCGACGAGAAGCCCCTCCGAATCCCAACAGGGCGGAATGGTGCAGCAAGCCTCGAGCCTCGAACCTCCTCGTCGTCATTGAGGTCCGCCGTTGCGAGAAAACTGCAACATCTCGAAGAATCATGACCATAGCTTTCGATTCTGCGCGATTTTTCGAGTCGATCTGTGATGGTCCTGGAGTCTGAAAATGGGCGAAAACGGACGGCGTGAAAAAGTTGCAACGCCCGAGTCTCAGTGTCGTCGTCGTCGTCGTCGTCGTCGTCGTCGTCGTCGTCGTCGTCGTCGTCGTCGTCGGGGGAGGGAGAGAGGAAGGAGCGGGTGGAGCACACCCACTGGGGGAGGAGGAAGGAGGAGGAAGGATCTGCAGGAGGGAGGACGAGGGGGAGGAGATGCCAGGAGGGCATCGTCGTCGTCGTCGTCGTCGTCGTCGTCGTCGTCGTCGTCCCTCCGCTGGAGGCGCCCATGGGCGACCGCGCAGGGTCGCCCTGCGAGGTGGAGGTCTGGCGGTGCACCGGCCTGCTGGCGGCGGGTGCGGGGCGCGCCGCCGCCCGGGCCTAGCGGGCGCACGCGCGGGCCGCGGCGGCCCGCAGCGCCCCGAAAGGCTTCGCAGGGCGCCCGGCCGTCGTCGTCGTCGTCGATCGAGCGGCCGCTCGAGAATCGGGGATCGTCCAGCGGCGGCGCTCCGAGGGGGAAGTTTGTCGGGGCGATCGAAATGGGTACGGAAAGAATGGGTACGATGCCTAACAGTAGTTCCTGTTCGTTTTGAACAGGACTCGCTGTCTGCGCCGCCGCGGACGTTGCCCATTGAAGACAAAAAGCCGCCCGCCCAACAGCGGCCGCTGTCGGTTTTGGACAACATTCCCCAATCAGTGCTTGCACTGAAGGGGTCCTAGCGGATATTGAAAGAGAAAGCGAATGTTTCACGCCGATTTTGGTGTCAGGCTGGGTTCCCAGGTTCCCGGTTCCGGGTTCCCACGTTCCCGGTTCCCTGGCCGATTCCCGTTGGCGGCGAGGTTCCCGGGTTCCTGGTCGATCTTCTTATCGATCGGTCTTAGCATCGATCTCATTTCCCACCTGTCTATCGATCTCACTATAGATCTCACAATCGATCTCACAATTGATCTCGCAAGCGATCTCACTAGAGATCGCACGAGCGATCTCGCGATCGATCTCCCTATCGATCTCATTGAATCGAGTTCACTCTCGGTCTCATCATCGACCTTACAATCGTCAACTATCGATTCCACTATCGATCTCATTATCGATCTCACAATCGATCTCAAGATCCATATGATTAATTCTGAATCATCCACTGGGGTTTTCTCCGGTGCAATTGGTTGTTAGGCATTGTGCCCATTTCTTCCGTAATTACTCATTTGGCGCGTCCAAAGTTTCGGAGGTTCGGGGTCGTCGGTTCCTGCGTTTTCTGGCGTACGCGTATAGGTTCCCGGCGGCTTTCCAGCCTCGGGTGTGCGTTCCAGCATCTGCGCCTCGCCGAGAGCGTTCCCGGGGTGCTAAGATCGTCCCGAACGGCCGCCGGAGACCCGATTTCTGTTCCGAAAGCCAAACTCGGCGGCCGATCGAGGATCGGGGATCGGGGATCGGTCTATCGGCGGCGTGCCGAGGGGGAAAGTGAGGGGGTCGGGCCTTCTCTGAAGGCAGCTGGGCTTCTCAGAAGGCGGGAGGGCTTCTGAAGCCCTCCCGCCTTCTGAGAAGCCCTCTGTGTCTTCTGAAGCACTTTCCGCCCCTCCTCGGCCTCGCTCTTGCGCTTGTGCGCTTGTGCCTTCCCGTCGTCCCGCGGCGGATCCCTCCTCCTCCCTCCTCCTCGTCCTCCCTCCTTGTCCTCCCTCATCGGCCTTCCTCCTTCTCTTCCTCCTCGTCCTCCTCTTCCCTCCTCCTCTCCTCCTCCTCCTCCTTTTTTTTTTTTTTTTTCTTTTTCTTCTTCATCTTCTTCTTTTTCTTCATTTTTGATTAGTATTTGTCGTCTTACTTTTTTTCCGAAGGGCTCCTCCTCCTCCTCCCTCCTTCTCCCTGCTCGTCCCCCATGCTCGTCCCCCCTCCTTCCTTCCTCCTCCTCCTCCTCCTCCTCCTCCTCCTCCCTCCCTCCTTGTCCTCCCTATCTTCCTCCTCGTCGTCGTCCTCCACCTCCCTCCTCCTCCTCCTCCTCCTCCTCCTTCGTCTTCTTCTTCTTCTCATTCTTCTCATTATTCTTCTTATTCTTCTACTTCTTCTTCTTAGTAATACTATTGTTATTTGATCATCCCGATTATTATCCTTCTTCTTCTTATTATTCTTTTTCCTTATTATTGTCCTTCTTCTTAGTATTAGCATTGATATTATTATTATTAATATCATTATTATTAGTATTGCTATTACTATTGTTATTAGTATTATTATTATCATTATTATTATTACTATTATTATTATTGTTGTTGTTAGTATTATTATTATTAGTACCATCATTATTATTGCAGTGCTATTATTAATATTCGTGTTATTATTAGTAGTAATATTGTCATTCTTACCAGTATGATTTGTGAGTATGTTTGATCTTCTGGCTGTTATTATACCTCTTCGTATTCGTCTTCATAATTTGTTTATGCTTATTTCTCTTTCTGAAGGTATTGGTGTTATCCGAACGCTCCCGCTCTCCTCCTCCTCCTCCTCCTCCTCCTCCGCCTCCTCCTCCTTCCCCCTCCCTGCTCGTCCCCCCTGCTCGTCCCCCCTGCTCATTCCCTCTCCTCGTCCTCCCTCCTCTTCCTCCTCCTCCTCCTCCTCCTCCTCCTCCTTCGCCTCCTCCTCGGTCGCGGGTCTCTGCCGCGCGCCCAGAGCTCTGCGAATGGGAGACGGCAGACACCCCAGCCGCCCCTCGAACAGGGCGGTACCGCAGGGGCGGCTGGCTGTCGTGGACAGCGGAAGGGGCTCTGCCGGCCAGGGCCTCTGAGAGCATACCTGGGACCGTCGCGGCGACCGGCAGGATGGTGCCGTCGCTGGCGTCGTCGCCCCGCCTCTCCGGCCCGCGCCTGGCTGGTCCAGCTGCGCCCAGCCTCCTGCGAGGTCGCCGCCCCAGGACGCCCTGCGCAGGAGCCCGCGTCCGCTCCCCTCGGCGCCGCCGGCCGGCGGCGGCCGGCGCTCGCCGGCGTGGCGCTGCCTGCTCGCGCTCAGTGCCAGCCCAGGAGTGGCAGCAGCAGCGGCAGCTGCGCCAGAGCCGCGCCCCGCGCCAGCCCGTCCGCGCAGCGGCAGCAAGCCCGTGCCCGCGCCAGCCCCGCGCCCGCGCCCATGTGCAGCCAGCGCAGCAGTGGCAGCAGCGAGCCCTTGCAGCGCGTACGTCGTCAGCAGTAGCCCGTGGCCAGGCGCTCAGCAGCGGCGCGCGCGCGCGGCCTCAGTCCAGGGCTGCGCCCGGCTGCGGCGCTCTGGTCCCTCTCAGCGGTGGCGCGGCAGCCCCGGGCTGCGCCAGCGCGAGCGTGGCGGCGGCGGCCCGCCACGGCCGCGCCTGCGTGGCCGCGAGGACCGCGTCCGCGGCGTGCCGCTGCAGCACACTCCCCAGGCTCTGGTAGAGCTGCCGGAGGGCAGCGGAACGCGCTGCGCCCCCCGCGGGCGCGAGTTGCCTGGCGAAGGCGGCTGCGTCTTCGCCGAATCTCCCGTGGTCTTCGACGACGAACGGGATAAACGGCACGCCCGGGCAGCGAGCTCGTTTCCAGCGCTCTGCGGTGGCGGCGGCCGCTCCGTCCCGCCTCGCGGCCCCATTTGCCAGGGCATCCTGCGAGGTTGCGCTCACGACCGTGAGGTCGATAAGGAGTGGCGCCGCGACGCCTGGCGCGTGGACCACCGGATCCATTCGCGCCTCGGGGTTCTGCGGAGAGGCGTGGGGCAGCACGGCCTCGCGGTGCACTGTGCAACCCTGTTCTTCACACCATTCCGCTAGCGCCGCGCAGCCCGCGTCGTGCCAGCGGACGAGTCACCCGCTGATTGGGCAGCTCCGAGCATGCCGGCTCTTCGGGTCCAGCGGCGCGCCGCAGACGCTGCCGTCCGGGCGCCGGTGTTGGCAGAGCCTGTTTTGGAGCGGCAGGTCGAGGTTCATGCGGACGCCCGTCGCGGTGCCGAATTGCGCGTCGGTGAGGCGGTGGCACGCTCGCGCGGGGGCCTGTAGCCAGTCGCTCGCCCAGGCGCCGCTAGCCGAGCGCAAGGCCGCGGCTGCGTTGGGGCCCTCGCCCGCCGCCAAGCCGGCGACTTGGCGGGCAGCCGCAGCAATGCGTTGCTGCCAGGGCCTCGCTGCCCACCTGGGCGGTCGCGTCCTCCAGCGCTGCCTGTTTCGTGGTCGTGGCTGCTGGGAGGCTGCGGCGCGCCCAGGGGCTTTCGGTGGTCAGAGCGCTCGCGTCCGTCAGGCCCAGCCGGCGCAGGCAGTGCGGCAGGCAGAGGTGGCGGAGTGTGCTGCTGGCGCCGTCAGCTCTGCGCTCTGTAGCCCCTGGCCTCCTTTTCGTCCGCTGCGGAAGAGCTGCTTGCGGGCGTGCCCACCCAGCTGCTGCCTGAGCGGCAGGGCGTGCTGCGCCTCTGCGGCAGGCGCCGCGTCCAGAGCTCTGGCGTCGGCCGAGGGGAGGGAGGCCGCACGAGCGGGCCAGGAACGTGAAGTCCGAGGCTGTTTTGTGCCGCAGTAGCACCATCGCGGTCTGTCGGTCTTGGCCGGCTGCCTGCAGCTGGCGGAGCGGCAGGAAGAAACGGGCGCGGTTCTGTGCCAAGGCCGCCACCTCGGGACCGCCCTCGGGGAGCAGGCTGCTTTCGGCAGGGGCGGCCGCGGGGGCCGCGGGCGTTCCCGCCGCGGAGGGCCCGCCGTGCCAGAGCACCAGCGCCCGCGGCTCCACCTCCCGCCTGCCAGGGAGCGCGGCCACGTCCACTTTTCGCCCCGGGCCGAGCTTGGTCCTCGCCGGGTTGCCACGCAACCCCGCCGCAGCGTAGGCCCGCGCAAACTCCTCGTCGGCGGGCTGCACGGCGGCGGTGGCGCAGATCACGTCCAGGTCGTCCTGGTAGCAGTAGGACCGGCCAGGCTCCGCCTCCTCGCGCGCCGCCCTCCCGACTTCGTCGGCCACGCTCTTGTAGCAGAGCGGGAAGACCTGGTTCGTGAGGGCGTCCCCCGGGTCTCCGTTACAGTTTTGGGGCATGTGGGTCCTCGTGCCGTCCCTGGCCACGTGCACGTGCGTGGTGTCTGTGCAGAGACTAAGGCGCATCCAGGGGAGCATATCGCAGACCAGCTCGTGGACCGCTCTCGCAGCCGAGTCTCGGTTGAACTCGTTGTGGGCGCTGCTTGCGTCTAAGCTAAACTTGCAGCAGCCGGCTGGCTGTCGAGGTCCAGCAAGGCCGCCTTGTGCATGCGCTCGGCCCCGCGGGCGTTCCCAACAGAGTACTCTGTCACTCCAAGCGTTGCCGCCACTCTGCTGCGGAAAACGCTCCTCCTCCTCCTCCTCCTTCTCCTTCCTCCTGCTCCTCCTCCTCCTCCTCCGCCTCCTCCTCCTCCTCCTCCGCCTCCTCCTCCTCCTCCTCCTCCTCCTCCTCCTCCTTCGCTTCTTCCTCCTCATCCGCCTCCTCCTCCCTCCGCCCCTCTCCTTCGCGCGAGGACTGCGGAACCGTCGGCATCGACCACGCCGCTCTTTCGATCGAGTGGCACTGGCAGACGCCCTCTGGCTCCCGAGCGCCTCTTGCTCGCGCCTCGCGCCGCCGTCACCCTGTCTCGCTGCACCTCCAAGCCCAGACCTCCTCTCGTCGCAAACTCTCCTGGCGAAGGACCCAACCAGATACAGGGATGGGAGGAGGGAGGAGGAAAGATGTTTTGAACTCAGCCTGGCGTTGCAACAACTGTATGCCGTCATTGCGCTACAGGAAGCGTGGCGAGGTGCACCTCGGGCTACCGGGTCAGGGCTGCATGTGTGCGTCCTCGCATGCGGAGGTCAATATGGAAGACCCTTCAACATGTGGTGGCTGCCGCAAGAAGTAGATGGGTGGAGGGAGTGTAACAAAGGAACGAAAGGGAGGAGGGGGGCCTTAGCAAAGAGGAGGAGGAAGAGGAGGAGGAGGAGGAGCAGGGAGAGGAGGAGGAGGAGGGAGAGGAAGTAGGAGGAGGAGAGGAGAAGGAGGAGAGGAGGAGAGAGGAGGAGAGGAGGGAGGAGGAGGAGGAGGAGGAGGAGGATGAGGAAGGAGGAGGAGGAGGAGGAGCAGGAGGAGAGGAGGAGGAGGAGAGTAGGAGGAGGCGGAGGAGGGAGGAGCAAGGAGGAAGGAGGAGGAGGGAGCAGGAGGAGGAGGAGGAGGAGCAGGACGGAGGAGGAGGAGGTAGGAGGAGGAGAGGAGGAGGAAGGAGGAGGGAAAGGAGGAGGAGGAGGATGAGGAGGGGAGGAGGGGAGGGGGAGGAAGGATGCGGGGTGCCGTCTCTTCAAATCAAGGACCCAACACCACATGTTGTTTGGGGAAATGGACGGTGGGGACCCTGAGATCCGGGCGTTGCATTTTTTTCGCACCAGGCGCTTTCGGCCGCCTTCGACTCCACTCCTGGGACCATCACAGATCGATCTGGCTCGAAAATGTAGCAGAAAGATAGGGTCCAGGGGCCCGGTCGTGATTTTTCGCGATCTGGCATTTTCTCGCAATTTCGGACCTCGTGTATTTGGCCGTTTTTAATCTTTGGGGGCTTTCCCTGGGTCCTGGGACCGTCAAGGACACGGCTGGGGATGCAAAACTGGCCCCAGGGGTTGGGTCCAGAGATCCGGGGGTCCACTCTGTGGGAAAGTCACGGCGTCGGAGAGGAGGATGGAAGCGACAAGGAGGGGGAGGAGAGATGCAGACGATGATGATGCTGCTGCTGATGATGATGATGATGATGATGATGATGCTGCTGCTGATGATGAGGATGAGGATGCTGCTGCTGATGATGATGAGGATGAGGATGAGGATGAGGAGGAGGATGAGGATGATGAGGAGGAGGAGGAGGAGGAGGAGGAGGAGGAGGAGGAGGAGGAGGAGGAGAGGGAACAGGCGCAGGAGGGGTCTCTGTAGTCATTTTGGCTCAAGTTGCCATCTTCTCATGGTGGTTGAGTCAACCCGTGGTTTCGGGGGTCCCCCAGGTGGCTCCCTGGGGTCCCCTTCTTCTTTCCTCGTGCAGCATGCCTAAGAAGGGCAACGGAGGCAGTGTTTGGCAGGACTGTTGGGCGGGCTCCAGCAATCGCTGCCAGGTCAAAAACAACCCTGAGTGGAGGAGCGCACGACTCGTGCGCGTGGGACCAAGAAGCCCCAGGTGCCTTGGGTGGTGGAACCTCATCCTGCTGGTGGTGCTTGGGGCAAGCGCGCTCTCTCCGATGAAAAGTTTGAGCCCTGGCTCCATCTTGCCGAGCCCACGTTTCGAGCCCTCATGCCGTCTCTTCCTCAATCCCAGAGGGACAAGCTCCTGCACCGCCGCGCCATGGCCGCCGCTGGGCTCGCCGAGCCCGTCGTGGTGGCCGTGCAGGCCTCGCAGGATGTCGGGATGCTCTCTGGCCAGCTCTCGGCGGCCCGCACGCGGCTTGAGAGGGCGAGGGCGTCGGCGCAGGAGGCCCCGGCCTGCGTGGTGGCGGTGGAGGGCGAGGTCGCGGAGCTCCAGGAGAAGTGCGAGGCCGCCCGAGCTCGGGCAGCTGGTGCGCTGGCCAGGCAGGTGAGCTTCAGCAGGTGAGCCAGGCGCTCGACGGCGTGGTCGGCGTGCTCGCTGGGGAGGGCGGCCAGGCGGCGCAGCTGGCCCAGGCATCCGGGCGCCGTCAAGCAGGTGCTCGCGGCCATGGGCGGGTCGCAGGCGGGGGGCGGGCAGGCCGCTGGTCAGCCCCTGGCGTGGTGTTTGCCCCTGTTGAGGCGGGCGGCCATCTCGAGCCCCTCGATCGTGTACCTGCCCTGCCTCCCTCCGTGGGCGACGGCCTGGCAGCATGGCGTCAGGACCGAGGTGGTCACCCAGGCGGTGGAGCTTGAGACGGCGAGGAACACGACGACGGCCTCATGCCTCGATGATAATTCCCCGCCTGTGGCTGCAGCCCTTGGCGTTGCGGGGCGCGGTGGAGCAGCTCTTCGTGGTCTCGGAGAGCTTCCCGCGCGTCAGCGCACAGCGGGCGAGACGGCGGTGGAGGGTGCTTGCTGACGCCCGTGCGCCGCGGGCACGCAGCAGATCGCGTGCAGCCGACGAGGCCGCGGTCGCGACTGCGCCCGCAGCCGGTGCTCGCCGTGGCCCTCCTGCACTTGCCAGGCGGCCGGGGGGGTAGCTCTGTCTTGCCGTTTCCCCATGGTGGGGGGAGCGCCTCTGGAGTCAGTGGTGCGTATGGCCGCTGTGCCCTCGCCCCCCCCCCCCCCCTGCGGCCATTTTGACCCGTCGGCCTTGTCCCTCCTGCCAGGGGCGTTGGGCCCCTTGGGAGGACCTCCATCGCCTGGGTCGCAGCTAGGAGTGGGCGCGGCCGAGTCGGCAGGAATGGTAAGCGGGCTGCCCGGGGGGTTGGCCGCGGCACATCCCGCGGGCCCGCAGCAGTCACATCGTGATTGCCAGTCGCCGGACGATTGCCGACTCGGTGGTATTGCTGACAGTGGTAGCCCTCGCAGTGGCGTGCGCAGCGCAGATGTGCGTAAGCAGGGGAAGTTTTCCACCTGTATCACTACGCGCTGAACTCGCGCCCGGCGTTTCTCGGGTAATGCACAGGACTGGCGCCGACCTTGTCTTCTTGCAGGAGGTTGGCGTCAGCCCCGGGCACTGCTCTGACAGGGAGGCGGCGATAGGTCGTCTCGGTTGGAAAGCCAAGGCGGCGCCGTCTCGGGACGCTGGAGGTGGCCTCTGGGGAAGTGGGTGTCCTTGTGGGCGCCTGGCCTCGCATTGGCCTCTGCGAGACTCCCGTCCCCAAGCGCCCCTGGCCTTCTGAGGGGGTTCTCCTGGCGCGGGTCCACGGCTTGGTCTCTGGAGGGTTCCTCGCGGGATCGCTCTACCTTATCACGGGAGGCATCTTGGATATGGGGAGTTTCTTTTTTTTGAAATGGAAAGCTATTCGCGCCGTGAGGGAAGCTGGGGGAAGCTAATCGCGCCGTGGGTCAGCCGTTCATCTTGGGGGAGATTGGGACCCTCGTCGTCTCTGGATGGCCCGACTCCGTCGGAGGCGCGCTGCTCACCGCGGGTTCATGCGCGCGACGGGAGGCAGGTACTACCTCATCCTGGGACTGTCTGGATTATTTAGTGGTTTCCGCGGGGTTCCTGGCGGGTGTTGTGCAGTGTAATCGTCTGGGGGGTCGTAGCACTCCTGCGCATTGGGCCGTCGATGTGGATACTGCAGGCAAGCCGTGTGAATTCAAGTTTCGCTCCCTCCAGTTGCCCAAACAGTCTTCGCTGGAGCTCCCATTCGGATCCAGACCCACAGGGATTTCTTGGGAGATGGCGTTCGAGCAGGCTGAAGGCGTTCGCTCCGAGTCAGACCTTACCAATGCGTACCTGAGCTTCTGCGACAACGCTGAGATGGAGATCTTCGTCATGCGCGGGTGCAGTGAGTCGGGGGCTCTCCCTTGCCGAGGCAGATGGCATGGTGCGTCGGTTGTTCTCAAGTCGGTTCTGGCCAAGTCTGGGGGCTGGTGCCCGAGATGCTCCTGCGGCTCGAGCCAGCAAGGAGAAGACCCTGGGAAGGTCGGGCAAGTTGAGCGACGATCCGAACTGGAATGCCTTCTGGACCGACTTCGGGATTCTGGGGCCGAGCCTCGGCCTGGACCTGGACCCCCTCATCCTGAGGGCCCGTAGCGAGGCCCACAAGCTGGAGTGCTGCTTCGCCAAGTCTAGGGCCAGGGTCTGGATGGAGCACGTCGCCAGTTCCATAGAACGATGGGGCAGGTCTGGCTCACGAGGTCACCAAGATCCCGCAGGCCCTTGCTCCTGGCGAAGCCTCTGACAGGGGGCTTCGTGGGGCACTGGCTGGCTCCTGGAGGGCCTGGAGAAGGAGTGGGAAGACATCTGGGGTCGCTCCCGCACCCTGGTGAGCTAGACCGCCCCGAAGACATTTGATATTGCATTAGGGAGCTTGACCTCGAGCCTGAGCCCGAGCCCGTCCCCGTGGGGGCCCTTCGGCTCATCTCAGGTAAGTTCAAGAAGTGGGCGTCCTTCGGCGCAGACGGCTGGCATCCGCGTGCGCTGGGTCAGCTGCCAGATCTGGGTCTCGTTGCGGTCTCGGCCCTGCTCGCGCAGGTCGAAGGGTTGGTCGCCTGTCTCCCTCAGTTGTGGGAGATCATTACCGGATAGTTGCTCGAGCCAGACGGGGGAAGGCACCCGATCGGCATCCTCTCCACATGCTTGCGCGCGCCCTCGGCGGCCAAGAAACGCGAGGCTCGTGCGTGGGAGAAGGCCAATTATCGTGACTGGGCCCTCGCGGTCCAGGGTTCAAGTTTCGAGCGAACAGTCTGGGTGCAGGCAGCTGTGATGGAGTGGGGTCATCATCATCGGCAATGGCCTGCATCCGGCTTGGTAGATCTTCGGGGGGCCAACGAACATGTGGGGCGCCGCCGTTCGCTCTTTTCAGCTCGGCAGCAGGGTTTCAACGTGCGTCGCTTGGCACTGCTCTCGACCATGTGCTCAGGACGGCGTGAGCTGCAAGTCGGCAAGTTGGGGCCCAGGGCCGACCCCCGCCTGCGCAGCGGAGGCCTGGGCGTTGGTGCTCTGGGGGCGCGCGGTCGTCGAGCGCCGGCTACCTTCCGACGTCCTGGGGTCTCCCCCCCAAGAGGCCGACGGAGGTGCGGTTCTCGGGCCGTGCTCGGCCGTGCTGGCCGTTGTGGCGCGCCTGAGGCGGGCGGCCCGGTCGTGCTCGAGGTGCTTCGCTGGCGGTCGCGCGGAGGTGGGTCTCGGGGCCGTCCAGACAGGGACTCTGCGCGCGAGATCAGCGACACGGGCGCGGTGTGTGCTCCTTTTCAGGGTTTGCCTGGATCTCCTGGGCTCGAGAATGCAGGATGCCCCCCCCTCCTCTCGGGGCCCATCCGCAGGGCCCAGCAGCAGCTCCCACGAGAAGGTCTCAGAACGGAGGCGCCGCTTCTCGCGGCGCGCGCTCGTGCCGGGTTTGCAGTGCCGAGCCAGGCGCCGCATGGCGCAGGTCGTTTTCGTGCGATGTTAGTGTGCATGTGCGTCGAGGCCTCGACCTCCATGGTGTCGCTCGAGCTGGGACAGAATGCCAGCGCCCAGACCCCCTCCTCCACCGCTGCATTGTCGACTCTCTTGTCCCAGCAGCCCCCTGCCAGGCGCGACGGAGTGCTTTGTACTGATTGGCCGATGGTGGGGGGAGCGCTAACGGTCTCGCTTGGGATCGACGGGTCCTGCGTGAAACCCGCGTTCTCACGCGCCTCGCGAGCGGGGTGGCCTCGTGTCAAAGTGGGCCCCCGCGGGGACTCTGATGGGGCCCCCCCTGGTGCCCGCCACGGTGTCGCCGATGCATCGGCGATGCGGCGCGCCCCTCCGAGCCCATGCGCTCGGACCCCACCGCAGCGCCGGGAGACGAGGGGGTCGGCCGCGCCGACGCTGGGGCGTGAGCGTCCCGCGTACGGTGGCGCGTCAGCGCCCCCACAGATGGGGCCTCCCACAGATGGGGCCTCCCCCTGGTCCTCCGGGAGATCGGGGCGGCCGGGCTCTGGGCCTCTCACGCGTGTCTCTGGCATTCGGTAGGTGGGCTCACTGTCGTCACTGACTGCAAGATGCTCGCGGATGGACTTGCGGCAGGAGCCGCAGCGTGCTGCCGCCCATCTGCGATTTATTGCGAAGGCCTTACGGCCGGCTGGTGCCACCGACCCTGAATGACGACGACGGCGACGAGCGCTCTCGGGGGCCTCTTGGGGGTAGCTTGGGGGCCTCTTGGGAAGCTCTTGGGAGCCGCTTGGGAGCCTCGTGGGGCTGGGGGTCTCTTGGGGGCCTCTTGGGGCCTC
>CAUYUJ010010756.1:0-26637 GCA_963575745.1 Prorocentrum cordatum
GAGGAGGAGGAGGAGGAGGTGGACGACGAGGAGGCCCAGATCTCCGACGACCTGTTTTTGTTGTTCGGCCGGGGCGGTTTCTCCACGATCTGGGCTTCCGACGGGGGCCGCTCGCGGGCCCGGGGTGCCGTCGAGGGCGAGGCGCTGCCGGCAGGGGTGTGGTCGGGAGGTCTCGGGCCGCGGATGCATCCAACAAGTCACCTCGTCGAATGTTTTTTGGGGGCGGGGAAGGGTTTTTTTTTGGGGGGGGAGGAGGAGGAGGAGGAGGAGGGAGAGGAGGAGGAGGAGGAGGAGGAAGGAGGAGGAGGAGGAGGAAGGAGGAGGAGGAGGAGGAGGAGAGGAGGAGGGAGGAGGAGAGGAGGAGGGAGGGGGAGGAGGAGGGGGAGGAGGAGGAGGGAGGGGGGGAGGAGGAAGGGCACGGGGAAGGAGTTTTTTGGGGGGGGGAGGAGGAGGGCCAAGGCGTCGCGACGGAAGGCGTCTGGCTGTTTCCGGCCTCGGGGGGCCCTTGCTTGTCCCAGGGGCTGCAAGAGCACGATTCGGAATGAAAAACAGTTCTTGGGAAGGGACCGGGATTCTGGTAGGGGAGTAGAGAGATGCAACGTCGGAGAAGAGACGAGTAGGATTTTGTTTGGCATCCTCAGCCACAGAGCCGCCTCACAGGCGGCGAAGTCCGTCCAGCTCTACCGTCACTCCCGATCTCTTTGGACGGATGCCTTTGAAGAGCTCGGACTTTACCTCCTTTCGCCGAGCATTTGTCGCAGACCAAGACTTCTTGCCTTGACCTGGTTCCGAAGCTCTGTCTTGAGGCAAGTGTGGGCATGGATCTGCCAGGACCCTCAGCTGCCCCTCCCGACGTATTACCAGAAGCAGAGCTGACAGAAGCAAGGGAAGCTGCCGTCGCTGCAGTCGGCCACCATACACTTATGACCGAGCTCCCGCAAACGCCTCGGGTGAACTCGCAGTCTGTTCGAACAATACCCTGCAGGAGTGCACTGAGCAGCACGTGAGCACTTCAAATATTCACTGCGCTTCCAAACTTTGCCAACCCAGTTCCAAGAGTGCGGTGGCCTCGATTCCTTCTTCGCAAGGGAGGGGGGCTCGAAGCGCTGGACCCTTCGAGATCAGTACCAGGCCATCTCTCCATGAATTTATCAGCACGGGTGGTGACATCTTTTGGCCACCATCAGACTGGAATTCAAGACTTGAATCTCTGGTTCGAGCATCTGGGGTGCAAGAGGGCGCTCTCCTTCGCAGCAGCGTCTGCTGCGTTCTTGCCTGACATATGCAAGCGGTCGGGCCAGGGCAAGTAGTTGTCGTCCTCCCTGTGAGCCCTAACTGGACCTTCCAGACCCGAGAACGACGCCCCTGGGCAAACGACAGAGTCTGAATGACAAGCACGCAATATGGCCTGTGCGGAAGCAGGCGATCTCGGTGACAGTTTGAAGAATCATTCACAACCACCTGGCAATGCGAGCAGAAGGTGCTGGAGCCGGTCAGCAGCGCAGATGGACTAGCTGGGGCGGCGAGCTCGGCAGCCATGCTGGTCTGAGGATAGAAGCCACCCCCAGAGGCCCGAACATCCGAGCAAGTACTCCAGATTTCGTAATAAAGGGAGGGGGGTCTCATTTCGGGGGGGGTCTCTTCCAGGCTATCTTGGAGGGCCTGGGGTGGTCTGGGGACGATGTTTTGGAGGGTTCTCCCACGAGGGGGGGTCTGAAATGGCTTGTCTTGGAGGGTCCAGATCCCCTCCCTTTTATTACGAAATCTGGAGTAATGTCTCAGCTTTGCTCAGCCAAACAACGCCCCAGCCTCACCTAGACAATTCTTTTCACCACAGCTCGCATACAGTCGGGCCGCTGAACAAGGAACCCTTCCCGTTTGGGAGGGGCTCTGTGTTCTTGAATGGCTCTTTTGCAGTCTGTCTTAGGTGTCCCGTAGGTTTTTGATGGGAGCTCGAAGAGTAACTTCTGGGAAGGAAGGGGCCTCGTTTCTCATGTACGGGTTCCTGATGACAGCGCCTCGACTGTACATCTCCGTGACGCCTACCCTGCAGCTTCCCGCACCCCCCCAGGGGCCAGCGGAGGGAGACCGCTCTCGGCGAGGAAGCCCCGGGAAGCCGCGCGCGAGTTGCGCAGGCATCCAGCGCCGCCGTGGCCCTGCGAGAGGCGCAGACTCGCAGGCGATTGTTCTCCCCCTCCTCCTCCTCCTCCTCCTCCTCCTCCTCCTCCTCCTCCTCCTCCTCCTCCTCCTCCCCCTCCAGGACTGGGGCATCGACGCCCGCGCGCCCGGCGACCCGGCGCGGTAGCCCGCCGGGCCAGGCCACTCTTCGACGAAAAATGAGACCGCTCCGAAAACGAGGGAAGCCCTGGAACACACCCCCATGGGGGCTATTCGGACGCACACCATATCGAGGACGGACGCCCCCCTATCGTATATCCCTGGAGTGGGCCCCAACTTTCTGGTCCAGGCGAAGACCTCCCAGAGCTTGGCATAGGGGTCGACAGATCCCCTGTTACAGAAACGTGTCTTTTCTAGGGTGCTGGAACGAAGCGAGGGGTCCCCCCTCCACCAGCCAAACTCTCTCCTCTTCACTGCACGGGCACAACCGGAGATTGTGAATGACGGGGTCTTCACTCTGACTGCAGAGCTGGCGCCATTCCTCCCATGAGGTACCCGAGGGAGACCGCTCCCCTGAGAGGCCAGACAGCATGCCCTTGCATGCTTCGGGGGAAGCTTCATAGAAGACGAAAGGCCCTGAGCACAGTGTCGAAACACGATTTCTCGTCCGCCCCATACTTGTGGCCAGGCTCACCGTCAAGAGCCATCAGTACAGAGCTGCTCCTTAGGGCACGCATAACAAGAGCGTGGAAGGTGAGGATGATATTAATCCAGAGCGTGAATTACCTACCCCGCTTTCGCTTCCAGGCAAAACCAAGTCATACCACGCGCCTCCTCGTCAAGCGGCCTGACCAGTACAGTACATAGTTTGGCATCGCTTGGTATATCTTGGAAGCGAGGGTGGTCAAAAGCGCGGTAGGTTTGTTTGCCCCCTATTAATCTCATCTCCATTATCATCCACCACGGTGACAAGGGGTCGGACATCGACCAAGTCACTCTTCCCTGCGATGGTAAGAACATGGCTCCCAGAGGGTCCATCACAGACCGCCAGAGCTTCGGGGGAGATCTTCGCGCCGCTTCCCAAGCCGAGCGCATCTCAGGCCATGCAAGGATCCACAGGGTAACTGTGGTTTGAAGCCGCCACAACCCTTTGCTGTATCTCAGAATGGGCGCGACTCTTCCAAACCAGATTCGGTCGTTCTCGATACGCGTATCCGTCATGCCGTGAGCCTCCCAGCCTTACTGCAAGCCTGCCCAGGGTTCAGCGAGATGACCTTCGCCGCTCGTCGTCCCAGCACGCCGCACCGGCGAGCAAGGCGATGGGTCCTAAATCTGCTAGCCGAGACAAGTGCTTTCGCCTTAGCATTCCGTCCCCGAACTCGGCGCGAGGTGCCGACAGTAAAATCCATACCGAGGTTGATGGTGGTTTCCTTCCTGGGCCTGGCAAGGGGCCCAAACTCGCCATGGAGGCACGATGCCACAACTTCGGAGAAGGAGGCACAAGCAACCTTGCCCATTGAAATTTCAGCCAGCATCATATCAGGGATGGGCACCCTGACCTCCTCGGCAGAGACTCTGAAATTATAGTCCATCTGATCGACCGAGCCTTCAGCACTCAGACCCGTGTCGTCGATATGGACCACCCCAGGCAAAGCGTATAACTCGAAAAAGAAATACCGCCATAAGCATATAATGTTGGCGCTCCGCGCGGATTTCTTGATCCGCGCTGGACCCCCCCCCTGGCGGCGCCTCCAGCGCCGTCCCTGGCGCGCTCCGCGCGCCAGGGAGGGTGGTCCAGCGCAGATCCAAGAAATCCGCGCGGAGCGCAAAAAGTTTATGTTTGAGCAGTTGTTCCTTTGTTCTAGTAACGCAGGGGCCACCTCCCCGCAAAAAAAACATGAACTGAGCCGATCGGTAGCGCAAACAAGCGGACGCTGGGCACCACGGGGTCGAACTTGAGTCCGTGACCCCTTCTTGCTCCAGCAGCACCCGAGGGATCTGCTGGTAATGCTGCAGCATGTCCTAACAAACACGCACCTGGGTGGGAAGCTCGCGCATCGCTGCTCTCTGACTTGACCGCCCGTCTCCACACAGTGTCTGTCTCCGACCGATGCGCCCCCGCAGCCTAATTTTTGGCTGCCACTGGCCTGTTCCCTGGCCTCCGCAAGAGGCCTGCGAGACCGCCCCCCGAGGCAGTAGGGGCCCGACAAAAAATACGATGGGCCGAAAACCAGGAACTGACTTCGAGAATCAACGCCACGATGGGAGCCCTGAGCTGCCCCGGACAAGGGCCAGGCGGCTCGACTGGAATAGCGGCGACAGGCACTCCAGCGAGGCATCCGGAAGGTATTGGCAGCGCCTCGTATGAAAGCCGTCCAGGCCCACCGCCGACCTGCGGGAGGAGGACCTGGTGCACTTATATTCCTCGGGGGCCTCCTGGGCTCTCCAGAAGGCCCCAGGCTTGTCACTCTCGGTCTGTGGCATGTCCTGGGGGTCAGAGGCCAAAGCCCAAGACCTACCGAGAGTGGTAGTCCGCCTTCACCCCGCAGGTTCCTTGGCGATCTGATCTCACTGCGATTTGGTTCCTTGGCGATTTGGTGGATGTCCTCCAGCAGCCAGGCAGCCCGATACTTGCGCGCCTGCCCAGCAGCACGTCCAAGGCACCTCGTGCGCTGCTTCTGGGCCTGCACGGCCATCTCGGCCAGGTGCTGGACTTCGGTCGATGGGCTGGCCGACCAGGCCTTGACAGAGAGACGTGGATGAGGAGGCGGAGGAGGGAAAGGAGGAGGAGGAGGAGGAGGATGTGGACGATGAGGGCGAGGAAGATGAGATGGCAGAGGAGGAGGAGGAGGAGGAGGAGGAGAAGGAGGAGGAGGAGGAGGAGGAAGAGGCGGAGGAGAATGAGGAGGAGGAGCCGGAGGAGGAGGAGGAGCCGGAGGAGGAGAGGCAGAGGGATGATGATGGCGATGTTGTTGTTGTTGATGACGATGTTGATGCTGCGGATGATGCTGATGATGATGAAGATGATGATGATGATGCTGATGGTGATGATGCTGCTGATGATGATGATGATGGTACGGGTTATGACGATGATGATGGCGATGACGATGGCGATGCCGATGATGATGTTTGTTTATCGTGTTTATGATACTGATGATGATGACGATGATACTGATGGTGACGATGATGACCATGGTGGTGAAGATGATGGTGGTGGAGGTGGTTGTGATGATGATTCTGAAGATGATGATGATGATGATGATGATGATGATGATGATGATGATTATTTTGATTATGGTGATGGTGGTGGTGATGATGTTGATGATGATAAGGATGATGAGGAGGAGAAGGTGGTGGTGATGCTAGCAATGGTTATGGTGATGATGCTGATGCTGATGGTCATGACGATGCTGATCGTGATTGCGATGCTGATGCTGCTGATGATGATGCTGATAATGATGCTGCTGCTGATGATGATGCTGACGATGTTGACGATGCTGATGATGCTGCTGCTGATGATGATGATGATGATGATGATGGTGATGATGATGATGGTGGTGATGGTGATGATGCTGATGATGGTGATGATGGTGATGATGATGATGATGAGGAGGAGGAGGAGGAAGACGAAGAAGAACAATAATAATAATAATAATAATAAGAAGAAGAAGAAGAAGAGGAAGAGGAGGAGAAGTGGGATGAGGATGAGGATGAGGAGGAGGAGGAGGAGGAGGAGGAGGAGGAGGAGGAGGAGGAAGAGGAGGAGGAGGAGGAGGAGGAGGGGGAGGGGGGGAGGAGATGGGGAATGAGGAGAAGGAGAGGGGAGGAGCGGAAGGCGGGGGAGGAGGAGGAGGTGTAGGAGGAGGAGGGGGAGGAGGAGGAGGAGGCGGATGAGGAGGAGAAGGAGGAGGAGAAGGAGGAGGGGAAAAAGGAGGATCGGGAGGAGGAGCGGGAGGATGAGGAGGCTCTGCTCTTGCTGATATTTCTTGCCCTTGCCGCTGCACAGCAGAATAATTGATGCCATAGCAGCATGTGCGGGGAGAAGCTTCGTACCCACAGACCTTCCCCCGTGCTATATGCTAGCTTCACCTTTTTCGGTGACGTGCTGGCCACATCCCCTTTCCCCTCCTCCTGCTCCTCTTCCCCCCAAGACCTCCGACGTCGTCGTGCTGTTTCACGGCGTGGCCCCCCAGAGGTTTGGACTCCTTCCCTGGGGATCGGCTTTGCATCCTGGGCCGGCTTTGGACGTGGGGGCCCAGCAAAAAGAGCCCCCCCCGCGGGCAGGACATCTCGTAATTCGCCCGTCTTGTTTCTGTTTTCTGCCACGACGCGAGGATGGCAGGGCGCGGGGCGGGTCCTGGAGCCCATGGCCAGGGCCCGTTTCGATGTCTGCGCTTCGATTCGATTCGATTTCGACGGCCTCCGAGTCCGATTCTCTTCGATTTGGGGCTCCGAGTTGGGCTCCGAGTTCTTATTGGAGGCGTGCAAGCCTGCCGATTTCCGCCGATTCGGCTTTTTCCGACTCGGCTGCCGATTTCCGCCGATCCGATACATGTCGATCGCCGATCCGACCTATCGATTCGATCCTGGGTTCTTCGGCCTTGCCCGGCACTCCGGCTCTGGCTCCAGTGTTCCCCGAGAGCCGACGTCGCGAACAACTTGCAACGTCGCGAACAATCACGACCAGAGCCCTGGACCTCATGTCCGCGCCATTCTCCGAGCCGGATGGATCTCTGGCTGGGGCGCCGAGCTGGGCGAACACGTCCGGTGCGCGAGGGTTGCAGTGCCTGGAGCTCAGGGGTCCAGGCGCTGGAGCTCCGTGCCTGGAGCTGGGCCTCCGGCCCCGGTGTTTGTCCGGGCGGGAGCTCAGCTCAGGCAAGTTCCCATCCCAGACCCCCTCGAGTAATAAAAAATCATGACGGGAGGTTTTTCCTAATTTTCGGCCTCGGGGGGCCCTCACCGCGCCTCGGGAGTGTCAAAAAACGACTCAGGATGCAAAGCCGGTCATGGAGAAAGGGTCGGGACCTATGGGGGTCGACGTAATGAAAAAATCATTACGTCGGGGGTCTGGGATGCATGGCATTTCCCCCCCGCCCCCCCCCCTGGATCCCCTCGATCATGGCAAAATCGCGACGGGAGGCCTTTCTGTGTCTTCGGCCTCCGGGGGCCCTGACCGGGCCTCGGGACCCGTCGAACAGTGACCCAGAACGAAAAGTCAGTCCTGGGGATGGTGTCGAGACTTCTGGGGTTGACCACCACCACAGAGCCGAGGATCCGGAGGGACGCGTGGGCAGAAGAGTGCGCGTTTGACAGCTCTTCAAAACCGAAGCATGCGGATAGCGGGCACCCAGAGACACGACTGAAGCAGAAGCGGCACAAAGACTCAAGCCCTTCTGGCCCAAGCTTCTGCTGTGCCAGATCACCTTGTGCTGTTACCATTTGTGTGCTGGCTTGAGAGCCTCCGTCAGGAGGTTAAAGCAAGGTCTCACGATTCCCTCGCAGCCGCGGCCATGGCGCCTGCTTCCAGTATTGTGGCTCCTTGGAGGAGTTCTGCAGCCGCTCCTGCTGCGGACGACGCCGCCTGGGCCACTTTCTCAGCCAACGGGAAGACATGGACATGTGGAAGTTGCGGTTGCAAGCGTAACAAACGTTCGTGGTGGTTCTGCAAACATTGCAAGACGTCCCGTGCTTCGTCCGACCCTGGCACGTATGCCCCCCCCTCGTGGGGTGGCTGTTGGCACGCGGGCGGGGCTGGAGGACACAGCGGTTGGCCAGGCCTTCCGCTACGCACAGGGCCTCAGTTCGATTCGAACGCAGGACGTGTCGGCGGCGGAGGCGGTGCAGGCCACGGCTGGGGTTCGCCTCCGCCCGTTGATCACGGCAACACCTCCATTCCCGAGTTGGAGAAATTGGTGGATCTCCTCACGAAGTGCGGTGACACGATGGGGGCGAGGAAGCACCAGCTCATTCTGGACCAGAAGCGCCGTGCTGCCACAGCCCCCGCTGTCCCGCTGCAGGCCAAGGTCAACAAGGCTTTCCACGACCTCCGTCAGCTTCGTGATCGTACCGACAAGGCCTGCAACGTCTATGAGAAGATGGAGGCTGAGTTGGTGTTGCAGCGGGGCCGCATCCAGACCCTCACGAACGAGCTCAAGCAGGCGGAGGAGGCGCACACGGCCCTGGTGGAGCAGCTCCACAAAGAAGTCGCACCTCCTTCGTCTTCAGGCCCGCCTCCAGCTGCCTGTCTGGACATTGCGGCCATCATCCAGGGCAAGGCTGAGGAGATCCCGATCTCGATCGACTCGCTGCTGGCCCCTCAGAATGACTATGAGATTGCTGGCGACGACCTTGAGGAGGCGAATCGCAGGGCGCAGGAGCTCAAGCAGTCTCTTCAAGATGCAGTTCGTAAGTTGTTCGGCGACGCGCTGGTCAGGACCAAAGCCTTCCAGGCGGACCAGAAGAAGATGCTCGAGCGGCTCGCCTCCAAGCGGAGGCGCAAAGATGGAGACGAAGCAGCGGAGCCAGCTGCGGGAGATGGAGATCCTGCTCCTACTGCCGCTGCCGCCGCCGCGGGCGGCGACAACGTGGCTGCTGCTGGGGCAGCCGCCTCTGCCCCCCAGGCTGAGGCTCCAGGGGACGGCGTTGCTGCGGATCCCGACCGTGCAGATGTACGAGCCCGTGCTGAACGCCTGCTGTCACATGTCCCCCCCCCCCCGCGGCTGAGGGGCAGCGGGGGGGCACAGCTGCAGCCTGAACATCTTCATCTGAGCCACTCTGACGGACTCGCGCCTGTCTCTGCAGGCCAGCCGTCCAACTTGTCTAACTTTATTCTTTCGGCCTCTCGGCCTCACCTCCGTCGTTTCCTCCGCTCCCGCGTTGCGCGTCCTTCAGGCTGTGGCCTGAAGGCTGCTGTTCGTCACACGTGCTGGAGGACCAAACGAATTTTGTCTGGTGAGTGTCAGAGGTTCGACTCCCTGCAGGTTGCCCTATCCAAGCCTGCCGATTTTGCTCGGCCTGGCCCAGCTTACCCAGTGTTGGCTGCGCCTGGCTCTCAGTACCCGATTGAGGTGGTGCCTGGTCCCAGGATCTCCCAGGCTCCCCTCCCGTGCTCCTCCCTTGCCCCTCCTGGCTTCCTGGAGCCCGACGGGATGAGCTCGGTCGCTTTGTCTGTTCGAACCCTCAACTGCAACAGTTGGGGCACCCTGAAGAAGATGTTACCTCACACGCCTTCGGCGGTCCTGATGGTGCAGGAACACAGATTGGCGGGCAGTGAAGAAGTTGCTCAGGCCTCCTCTTGGTGCGCTCGTAATGGCTGGAAATCGTTGTGGACCCCAGCTGTTCTCACGGAAAACGGCACGTCTGGGGGCACTGTTTTGCTGGTGAAAAGTTGGCTTGGCCTTTACCCCCCTCCCTCTGGACACGCTATCGTTCCAGGACGGGCTACTCATGGGGTCATTCAGGTTCCAGGCGGTCCCAGCTACCACATGTTTTCGGTTTACCTGCATGATGGGGAAGGTTTGACCGAGCGCAATCTCGAGCTCTTAAGTTGTGTTGGCGCCTGTGCTTCCGCGTGCTGCTCCAGTTTTGTCGTGGGCGGAGACTTCAACGTCTCACCGAGCGAGCTGGAGAGCAGCAAGTTTGTTTCTCAGCTTCAGGGCCAGCTTATCAATCCTGGAGGTCATACTCATTTTGGTCAGGGGGCCCCCTCCACCCTGGACTATTTTGTTTGCAGTGGGGGGCTGGGGAAAGCCGTGGATTCTTGCTGGATCGATCTGACGACGGAGCTCAGTCCCCATCGTCCCGTGGAGCTTCAGTTCCACCGATCCCCTGCTACCCTCAAGGCCCTCAGTTTCAGGAAGCCCCCTCCTCTGCCGAGAGACCGCGTCATAGGTCCGATGCTGCCCCCTCCGTGCTGGGATCACGTGATCTCGCGAGCTCAGGCTGGTCTTGACGCGGTCGCAGCAGGCGACGCCGCGGCTGCCCTCAGCCACTTGTCGCCGGCTTATGGAGCGTGGGCCGATAAGGCGGAGGAGGAGCTGGTCCATGTGTTGGGGGCGGACCTGGTGAAGGCAGGATGCAGGAGTAAGGGGCCTCAGCTCGTGTGGCGCAGCTTAGTGGGCCGAGACTCACAGCCAAGGTATCCCGAGCACCGCGCCGCCTGCTGGCTGGTGGCTCAGTTTCGAGCGTTTATGGGGCTGCAGCGGGCCGACCAAGGTTGTGGGAGCCAGGCCGCCAGCTTGCATGCTTTGCTTGTCAGCCCCCCTCCTGCGATTTCTCGTCATTCGAGCAAGTATGCCACCTCTTTCAGCCGCGTTAAAGACTATACTGCTGCTTTGCAGGGCGATCTCCGCCAGGCCCCTTCTGAGCAAATTGTGAAAGGTGACGAGCTTCTTGGCACCCTTGTCACTGTCTTGGAAGGGGCCAACGGGGAGTTTCGGGCCCAGGCGCAGTCGGACTGGAGAGCCTGGCTCACGGAGGGCCTCGATCAAGGGGCCCGTCGGGTGCATGCGATTGTCCGTGACCCCACCCCCTGGGTCCCTACCGCGACCCTTGCCAGAGATGGGTCTGTTGTGGCCGACCCCCTTTCGCTGCTGTCCGATGAAGGCACCAAGTTTGCCAGGTTCTGGAAAGACGGCGCTGGCAATCCTGCGAGTTGCACTCTTGTGGAAGCTCTCCCCAGGGCTGATCCCGCTCAGTTGCGGGCTGTTAGCAAGAAATATAAGAGAACCTCGGCTGTCACCTACGACGGGTTTGATTGCCGTCACTTTCACCTTCTGTGTGATGCTGGGCTGGTTGCGCTTGGCATGCTCTTTCAGCTGATGGAGTCGGTTGGCCAACTTCCGCGCCAGATCTCTGCGGTGTTGATTGCCCTGCTCTCGAAACCCAGCGGTGGCTACAGACCGATAGGGGTGTTCTGCTCCTGTTATAGGGTCTGGGGGCGCCTCAGGCGTCCCCAAGCCTTGCACTGGGAGCAGCAACACCCCCGTCGGTACTGGGCCGCTGGGGCGTTTCGTGGAGCTGCGGATGTGGTCTGGCGTCAATCGTTTCGCTCAGAGACGGGGACCTCTAAAGGGGAAGAGAGTGCCAGCGTCTTCTATGATATGCTCAAGTATTATGAAACGATTGACTTAGACGTTTTAGAGCAGCGTTGCCACCAACACAATTTCCCGATAGTGTTGACTAGGCTTACCCTGTATGCGTATAGGTGCGGCCGCTTCGTCTCCATCGCCGGCCTCCTGGATGGGCCGCACTTCGTGCAGAAAGGAGTCATCGCTGGCTGCAGCATGGCCACGACTCATATACGCATATATGGTATGTCTTCTTTCGATAAGCTCCCCTCGTTTCCTTCTCTTGATTTCGACATTTATATTGATGATACTGGAGTGTCTTGCACGGGGTCCAGAGAGCATGTGATTTCGTCCATTGTTACTGTCTCTCTCGCTCTCCATCATGCTATTACTGATGAGAATGAGATGAATTGTCAGCTGGCGCTAGACAAGATATGCACTGTTGCGTCCTCCAACGGCCTGGCCACCGCGCTGGCTGCTGCTCTTGGGCAGTTTGGAGGCAAGTTCACCGCCTCGACTGTGAACCTAGGAGTTGACTACTGTGCTGGCACCTCGGTCAGGGCCTCAGGGCGGAGCTCGAAGCTCAAGAGCCGCGTGGCGCTTCTTTGCAGGAAAGCTCGTCGTCTCAAGCGTCAGGCAGGCAACCTTGGTCGCAAAGCCCTCAGAGTGTTCGCCTCGGGTCCCCTCCCTGGAGGGGCCTACGGGGCGGACATCCTGGGGGTGAGCGACCAGGTACTCCTGACCATGAGGCGGCAAGCTTTCAAGACGGTGAGGCCTTTTGCTAAAAGTAGGTCTCTTACGGCGGTCAGCATCCTGTCGGACGACCCTTGCTGGCGAGCTGCGTCGGCCCCCATCCTGCGCTGGAGCAAGGAGGTCTGGCTGGCCCAAACTCGTGAGTTCCCCTGGTCCATTCCTCATAGGGAGCTCCGAGACGGCTTCAGGAGTGTTTTCGCGTTGCCCAGGGTTACTTGGCCTACTGTGAAGGGCCCTGTGTCTGCCCTTCGCCTTACCCTCCTCCGCCTTGGTTGGACCATGGAAGACTATGCCACGATTTCAGATGACCGAGGTTACCGTTTGCAGCTCGGCTTGATTCCCCCCAAGCTGTTGGAAACCTTGTGCAAAGAGGCCTACCTGCGTGGGCTCGAGCGGGATCTTGGGGGAAAATGGGGGCTTGAATGCAGGGCGTGCCTGGACATTCCCAGAGCTGCTTGTGTCAGTTAGAAGTTCACGCCAGCGCAGAGGGGCTGGATTCGTGCTTGCTCTTGTGATGCCATTTGGTCTGCGGACAAGGCCCTGGCATGCGGGTATCAGGTCGACCCGCTTTGCCCTCTATGCTCTGCTGCGCCCGACTCAGTGTTTCACAGGCTTTGGCAGTGCACGGCGACGGAAGTTCAAGAGTCGCGGACTCAGCTGGTCCCGGCCTCAGTCGTGCTAGACGCCATCGCCGCGTGGACAGCTCAGGCGGAACCTGACCCTCACGTGCGAGCACTATATACTAGAGGAGCTTTCGCTCACCCCGCTGATGTGTTGCCGCGTCCTGTTGTGGAGGGAACGAATGCCCTTCAGTTCGTCTGGCATTGTGACGAGCTTCAAAGCCCTGAAGGTCCCACGGTCCCAGTGAACGGGGAAATGTGGGGTCACGTCTTCATAGATGGGTCCTGTCAGCGCCACCCGATCAAGGAACTTTCAAGAGCTGCCTATGCTATTTCAATGAACGCCGAGGATGGCACTTGCCTTGGAGAGGTGAGAGGCCCTGTCTGGGCTCATCTTCCTCAGACGCCTCAGGCGGCTGAATATGCTGCCAGATGTGTCGCCGCTCAGTTCCTGGTGTTGCCGACCACAATTTACTCGGACTGTGCTAATGTTGTGTCTCACAGTACGTTGCCCTTGCCAGAGAGGTACTCGGGCAAGAGGTCATATTCAGGAATGATCATGTGTGCCAACAACTTTGAGGGCCGCTTTTTGGAAGGCATTGTAAAGGTCAAAGCTCATTTAGATGTGCACCAGGAGGGCATCTCGGAGAGAGAACGTTTCCTCAGGCGTGGAAATGCTGATGCTGATGTGGGGGCCAAACATGCCCTTCAGCTCCACCCTTCTGACCCGTCTGAATTAGCCAATGTAGACAAGCTCGTGGAAGCGGCCAGGGGTTATTGCATCCTTGCTGCTAACTTGCTTCCTTTATGGCCTAAGCTCTCTCTCGACGTTCCCTATTTCCCTCTTCCTCCTGCGGAGCATTTAGGCTCCCTCAGTAAGGTAGGTCATCGTTGGGAAGTCTGGGCTGACGTCTGGAGGTGTGCTGTTTGCCTCCGTGGGAGTAGGGGCACGTCACGCCCTTCCCCTGGTAGATGCCCCCAGGATTCTAAGTTGCATGCTGCGAGGCAAGATGCTCTAGGGCACAGGACTGTTGCCTTCGACTGTTCAGACAAGTCAGTGTTATTCATATGCCTGAAATGCAAATGCCACTCCACTGGTGGCAGGATTAGAGGCCTAGGTGAAGTATGTAAGAAGCCTACCCGCGCGGGTCGTCAGGGTTGGGCTGCTTTGTGTAAGGGTATTCATCCGCAATACTCCAGGTCGAGTAAAGGTGTCACAGTTGATGATACCTCTCTTGTGCGTTGCTTCAACTCGCATTTGGTTTCGAATCCTGATTTTTCGGAGGAAGGCGTCAAGAGCTCCGCGCCCTCTGGCTCGACTGGCAGTGCTGCCAGCGCTGGAGGGCAGGAGCATACCCGCCCCGCAGAGCCAGCTACTGCATCTGTTGCAAGCGTTCCTATCTGCAGCGTTGCGCCCAGCTCTCCCTCGTGTGATGTGGTCGCCTCGGCCCCAGCCACCAGGGAGTGCTTGAGGCGCATTGCCGCGTCTCTCCGCTGCGAGGCGGACGATATGGGAACGGGTGGGGCTGTGGAGGCGGGGTCGGGGGATTCGGATTGACTTGCAGCGTTCTTGCCTGCCTTTCTCTTTTGGCAGGTGTGAACCCGTTTCTTGTTCGTGCGGTTGCCGTCGCAGCCATTCCCTCTATTTTAGTTTCTGTTCTCAATATTATCCTCGGCCGTGCTTTGCCTCCTTGGCCTTCAGGCTGTTGTGGCATAGGTTGCGGCTTCGCGATCTAAGCGGCGACCGCCTGTCCGCTCAGGATGCTCTCCGCGTTGCCGATCTTTTTTCCAGCTGAGGGTCAGCTGGTGCCTGTTTTTCACCTGTCATTCGCCACTAATGGCAGGTTTGGTTACTTGTGTGGCGGTTTATTTTTCTTGTGCACTGTCTCTGGCATTGCCAGACAGTGAGAGCCCGAGCCGAGGGTCGATCCGCGCGGGGAGGGGGCCATAGTGGGCGCTCCGAAAGGAACTCGCGAAGCCCCCTCCCCACAGCGGCTCTCGCCGAGGCGAGGTCTTCTCAGAGCTGGCAGGTCCCGCCTTGCCAGTTGCTTGCACTTTGCGGTGGGCCCGTGGAGGTCAAAAAAGAAGCGGCACAAAGAAAAATAATAATAAGAAGAAGAAGAAGAAGAAGGGGCAGGGAGGAGGAGGAGGAGGAGGAGGAGGAGGAGGAGGAGGAGGAGGAGGAGGAGGAGGAGGAGGAGGAGGAGGAGGAGGAGTTGGGCGGGCCCAAGGGGCACCGCAGCTACACAGACTGAGACAGCCCGTACACTGCGGGTTGACGCAGTGAAGAAGTCATGACGTCGGGGGTCTGCGCCCCCCATCCCCCCTCGCCACCTTCTCAAGCAGCGCAGGGCCGAGAGGCGTGCGAGGGAGTCCCGACGGGCGTAAGATCCAGATTGCGAAGGCCTGACGGCCGGTGCCGCCGACCCTGTTCGCAATGCGCAGCAAGAGGCACGGGCTGTGGGATGGTTTGGGGGAACGGGGAGAAGGACGAGAAGGTGGGGGAGGGAGGTGTCGTATCTGACCCGGGACTTCCCCGGGACTCCCCCGGGACCCCCCCCGGGACCTCCTCTCCCCCCCCCGTCGGGGAAGGGAAAGGGAAGGGGCTTCCCTTCGACTCAATGACGACGTTGCTCAAGGTCGGTACGGGGGGGGGGCGTCGTATCTGACTCGGGGGGGGGTCGCTAGCTACCCCCCCCCCCCTCCCGGCGGGGGAGGAATGAAAGGGAAGGGGCTTCCCTTCGACTCAATTACGAGGTTGCTCAAGGTCGGCTTGGCTGGAGCCCAGGGGAAGAGGAGTCCCAGGGGGGGGCGTCGTATCTGACCCGGGGGGGGGGTCGCTACCCCCCCCCCCCTCCCGGCGGGGGAGGGATCAAAGGGAAGGGGCTTCCCTTCGACTCAATTACGAGGTTGCTCAAGGTCGGCTTGGCTGGAGCCCAGGGGAAGAGGAGTCCCAGGGGGGGGCGTCGTATCTGACCCGGGGGGGGGGTCGCTACCCCCCCCCCCTCCCGGCGGGGGAGGGATCAAAGGGAAGGGGCTTCCCTTCGACTCAATTACGAGGTTGCTCAAGGTCGGCTTGGCTGGAGCCCAGGGGAAGAGGAGTCCCAGGGGGGGGCGTCGTATCTGACCCGGGGGGGGGGGTCGCTACCCCCCCCCCCTCCCGGCGGGGGAGGGATCAAAGGGAAGGGGCTTCCCTTCGACTCAATTACGAGGTTGCTCAAGGTCGGCTTGCTCAAGGTCGGCTTGGCTGGAGCCCAGGGGAAGAGGAGTCCCAGGGGGGGGCGTCGTATCTGACCCGGGGGGGGGGTCGCTACCCCCCCCCCCTCCCGGCGGGGGAGGGATCAAAGGGAAGGGGCTTCCCTTCGACTCAATTACGAGGTTGCTCAAGGTCGGCTTGCTGGAACTGGAGCCCAGGGGAAGAGGAGTTGCTCCGGCTTGGCTGGAGCCCAGGGGAAGAGGCCCAGGGGGGGGCGTCGTATCTGACCCGGGGGGGGGTCGCTACCCCCCCCCCCCTCCCGGCGGGGGAGGGATCAAAGGGAAGGGGCTTCCCTTCGACTCAATTACGAGGTTGCTCAAGGTCGGCTTGGCTGGAGCCCAGGGGAAGAGGTCTCCCAGGGAAAGGGAAGGACAGAGACGACGAGTACAAAGAATGACGGAGATGACGGCTCGAACGGAAAAGCCCCTCACACACGCCGACAGGGTCGGCGGATTTTCTTCTGGGCCTCGGCATTCTCGATTTTCCAGGAGGGCTAAACAAGGTAGCGCCAGGACCTCGACACCCCAATTGCATATCGAGGTTTCAGGCAGTCCAGATATGTCTATAGGTCTGGAGGGCGGTTTTTTGAGCACTCGGGAAAGACAGGGAGTCCCACCCCCTCATGCAAGCAAGCTTGCCGGTGTCGAAAAACGTATTCCCAGACATGCGACGCTCTGAGTTCTGTCAGTGCGCGGCCCCCTGGAGTCCTGGCCCTTTCCCCTGGGGCCGGTCTTTCATCCTGAGCTGTTTTTGGACGGCCCCAGGGCCCGGCGATGGCCCTCAGAGGCCAACCACAAACACGAGAAGCATTCCGTCCCGATTGGATCCAGACGCGCGCACGTCCACGGAGGCCCTGCCTCCCAGAGGCATGGGGGGCCCAGGCCCCGGCGGCTGAAAGGCCACGATCGCCCCTGCCTGGGCTCGCTGCGCCCAGGCGGGGGGGGGGTGCTGGAGGGGGCTCCGATTCCAGCTGCGCGCCCTCCCGGGAGGAGGAGGAGGAGGAGGAGAAGGAGGAGGAGGAAGAGGAGGAGGAGGAGGAGGAGTCCGGCGCACATGATCGCGGCGCTGAGGCGACAGCTCACATGCCCCGCCCTCCTTCCGTGAAGCACCTGCGACCTCTGAAGATGCGTGTCACCAGCCTCGAACGTATCCCTATCCCTAAGATATGACACGCCAAAAGGCGATGACAATCTCAGGGATTCGCCCTAAAAAACTAAGGGAATCCCTGAGATTGGCATTGTGTTAAGGGCTTAGGGATAGGGATATGCTCCAGGCTGGTAAGAGTGGGCGCGGCGGTGAGGCGAGAGCCGCGCCTCGAGACGCAGCCGCGCGCCGTCTGCCTGAGGTCTCGGAGATGCCGCTGCGACGGAGTTGCGCGGCGCTTCCAAGGCGAGAGCCGCCTTTCGGAAAGGATCCTTCCTCCGTCCGTGAAGCTCTTACCAGCTTGTAAGACGCATGTGTGTCGGGGATGGACAGACCTCCTACCCTGACACGTCGATTAAGGAATTGGCCGTTTTCGGTTCGCGAGAGGGCGTCGCGGCCGTCATTTTTGCGGGTCCGGGTCCGTCGGTTTCGGCCCCAGGCCGTTTTCACTAAGGGGAGATCTGCTAAAGGGAGGTTTGTCCACCGCCGAGTGTGCGGCGGCGAGGCGAGAGCCACATTTGGAAAACCGCCCGCCCTCCATCCGTGAAGCCGCTGCGGACTTTTCAGACGGATGGTTGCGGCGCTGTGGCACGAGCCACATTTTGAAAACGTCCCGCCCTCCATCCGTGAAGCGCTTGCGAATCTGTTCCGAACAATGGCCGCGGGGCTGTGGCGAGAGCCACATTTTGAGAACCGCCCGCCCTCCATCCGTGAAGCTCTTGCAAGCTGTCATGACAAATGTGCGCGGCGCTGCAAGGCGAGAGCCGCATGTGAAAGCCACCCGCACTCCATCCGTGAAGGTCTTGCAAGCTTTTGAAGCGAATGCGCGCGGCGCTAGAAGGCGAGAGCCACATTTTGAAAACGGCCCGCCTTCGCGCCGTGAAGACAGTGCAACTTCTAAGATTTAAGACGATCTTGCGCGGCGCTACAAGGCCAGAACCGCTTGTGTTTTTCCATGGCTCAGGGCCATGGAGCACTACAGGGCCGTCTTTGGGCCGTCTTGGGGCCCTGTTGGCCATTTGGTGAATGTTGTGGGGCTACCGTCGGGCCATCTTGGTGCAGTCTTGGGCCGTCCAAGGGCCTTCCGAGGCCGTCTTTGGTCCCACGGGAGGCCCTCGTGGGCCGTTTGGGGCGGTCTGGGATGTTTCTTTGGCCATCATGGAGTCCTCGTGGTCCGTCTTGAGCGGACGGCAGCCCGAAACGGCGAGAATGCAAACATCATTCGGACACCTAAGGGGGGACAATGACTTGGGCTTCTCCAGGCCCTTTTGGAGGTCCTCTTGTGGCCTTTTTGGACCCTCTTGGAGGCACCGTCGGCCGATTTGAAGCAACATTCGGCCGCCTTGGGGTCATGCTGGGCCGTTTTCGAAGGCATGTTGGGCCATCGTGGTGTCCTTGGTTGCTTGCACGGGCCGCCTTGGAAGCTTTGGGCGCATATCCATAGTTGTTGGACGAGGGATCGTAGTCTGGGAGCGCTTTGGGAGCAACGCCAGGAAATGCGTGGCGTGCACGATCTTCGACCAGGTGTGCATGGGATAAGGGGTCGAGGAGGTAGCAGCCGTGCGGGAAGCGCGCAATCCTCGAGCAGGCGAGCATGGAATGAGGGTTCAGGGATTAGCTGCCATGCGGGAAGTGCACCATCCTCGAGCGGACACGCGTGGAAGAGGGGTTGGGGCATTAGTTGCCATGCGAGATCTGCACGATCCTCGAGCGGGCGCGCATGGAATGGGGGTTCAGGCATCAGCTGCCATTCGGGGAGTGCACCATCCTCGAGCAAGCACGCGCGGACGGGGGGGATAACACCATCCTCGAGCAGGCACGATGAACGTGGCCTCGGAGAGAACGGGCGATACCACTTGCATGCATGTGGTAGCATGCGTGTGGTAGTTTGAGGGTAGAGGGAGGGTGGGCCTCTCTTGCAGACCTTGGCAGTCTCCCACTCCTCAACGTGCTAGGGGCACGGTGGCAGGGTTTGATCGAAAAGGGAGGGAGGCGGAGGAGGAGGAGGAGTGAGGAGGAGGAGGAGTGAGGAGGAGGAGGAGGAGAAGCAGGAGGAGGAGGCGGAGGAGGTGGAGGAGAGTGAGAAGGAGGAGAAGAAGAAGAAAGAGGAGGAGAAGGAGGAGGAGGCGGAGGACGAGGACGTGGAGGAGAGTGAGAAGGAGGAGTAGAAGGAGGAGGAGGAGGAGGAGGAGGAGGAGGAGGAGGAGGAGGAGGAGGAGGGGAAGGGGAGGGACAAGGAGGAGGAAGAGGAGGTGGTTTACGTAGGTAGGTGAGTAGGTAGGTAGGTAGGTAGGTAGGTAGGTAGGTAGGCAGGTAGGTAGGTCGGTAGGTAGGTCGGTAGATCGATAGATAGGTAGGTAGGTGGGTAGGTAGGTAGGTCGGTAGGTAGGTAGGTAGGTAGGTCGGAAGAGACATAGGTAGGCAGGTCGGTCAGAGGGTACGTTGGTAGGTAGGTAGGTAGGTCGGTCGGTCGGTCGGTAGGTAGGTAGGTAGGTAGGACGGTCGGTCGGTCGGTCTGTAAATGGGTAGGTGCCACCCCGCAGAGGATTGTTCGTTGGGCCCGCGGGCCTGGGTCCTCTGGCGGAGGGTTGCAGGGCCAAAGGGTCGACTGCGTCGACTCCGCGACGTCCGCCCAGGGGAAGGGCAGGCTCGTCCGTCCGCGGAGGGGAGTCAGGGGGAAAGCGGGGAGACGCCCTGTGGCTGCCCAGCCCGCCCTTGGCCGCCCCCGATCCCCACCCTGCGCAGAGGAAGCCGCACCTTTGCCCGAGAAGCGAACGCAGGGGGAGAAGAGGGGAAAGCATGGGGAGAGGCTCTATTGGGAGATCTCTCCCGCAGGGGCCACCGCCCGTGGTCCAGGCCGCCTCATGTCGACGCAGTACGCAATTGCAGGACTTGGTGTACTGAGGGGGTGGGGGGTCACCCCAGGAGTCAAGGAGGATGATTCTCCCATGGCCCTGCCCAGAAGGCTGCCTCCTCCTGCTCGAAGGAAGCCGCCATCGCAGCCGCCTCCGCGAATGCCATCTCGCCTTGCCGAACCGACAAGGCCGCCCTGACGCAGGAATCCTTGTCGGGTAGCACACCCCTGCCTCTCGCCTGCCAGAGGGCTTGCCTGAAGGGGGCCGCTCTTGAACCAGGCGGCGAGCACGTGCAGGGTGGGGCCGTGGGCGATGCCGCCGCAGCAGATGCAGGTCTGGCGGCGAGCCCACGAGCGAGCGCCCTAGACGTGAGCAAGACGCACTCGCTGGAGGCGAAGGCCAGCAAGCGATCCCTGGCCTTGGAGTGCGTCCCGGCTTTGTCCCCGAGCTGGGGCGAGGGACAGATCGCGCCGGACCCTTCCGCACAGGGAGAGATAGGGGAGCGGTCGCGTGTGTAGGGCCAGCTCTTGGGCGAGCTGCCTCCGACAACGTCCTTCCGCGTTCTCGCGGGTTTGACCTCGTACGCTTGCAGGCTGGACCCTGAGGAGGAGGAGGAGAAGGAGGAGGAGGAGGAGGAGGAGGAGGAGGCGACGGAGGAGGAGGAGGAGGAGGAGGAGGAGGAGGAGGAAGAGGAGGACAGGAATGACAATGGGGACGAGGAGATGGGGATGAGGAGGAAGAAGAGGAAGAGGAAGCGGGGGATGAAGAGGGGGAGGAAGAGAAGGATGATGAGGAGGAGGAGGAGGAGGAAAAACAGGATGACTGGAAGGACGATGAGGACGAGGGGAGGGTGTGGTGGAGTATGAGGAATAGGAATAGGGGGAGGAGGAGGAGGAGGAGGAGGAGGAGGAGGAGGAGGAGGAAGAGGAGGAGGCACAGGATGATGATGATGCGGATGATGATGATGATGATGATGATGATGATGATGATGATGATGATGATGATGATGATGATGATGATGATGATGATGATGATGATGATGATGGTGGTGATGGTGATGGTGATTCTGATGGTGATGCTGGTGCTGGTGATGGTGATGGTGATGAAGATGAAGATGATGGCGATGGTGGTGGTGCTGATGCTGATGATGATGCGGATGTTGATGATGCGGATGATGCGGATGATGCTGATGATGATGATGATGATGATGATGATGCTGATGCTGATGATGATGTTAGTGATGCTGATGATGACGATGATGATGCTGATGATGATGACGATGTTGTTGATGATGATGATGATGCTGATGGGGAGGTTGCTGCTGATGATGATGATGCTGATGTTGATTATGATGATGAGGATGATGAGGGGGGGATGATGAATGCGAAGATGTTGATGATGATGGTGATGATCGTGATGGTGATGATTGTGATGGCGATGGTGATGATTCTGGTGACGATGCTGTTGCTGCTGCTGCTGCTGCTGCTGATGATGATGATGATGATGATGGTGGTGGTGGTGACGATGATGATCGTTTTTGATGATGATGCTGATGATGATGATGATGATGATGGTGGTGGTGATGATGATGTTGAGCATGGTGATGCTGATGATGGTGGTGAGAATGCTGCTGTTGATGACGATGACGACGATTAGGTCGATGATGATGATGATGAGGAGGAGGAGGAGGAAGGAAAGGGTGATGATGGTGATGATGATGATGATGAGGAGGAGGAGGAGGAGGAGGAGGGGGAGGAGGACGACGACGACGAACCGCCGGCACAGCGGCGCCCCCTCCAGTGCCCGCCCGCAGCGCGGCCGCAGAGGCGGGGTCCGCGGACCAGCTCCTGCGGTGGGCTGCCCGGCGCCCAGACCTGCGCCCGGCGGGCGGGCGTCGGCGGGCGGGGCGGGGAACCCCTGCAGGAACGAACCTCCTCTTCCTCCTCCCCCCCTCCTCCTCGTCCTCGTTGTCCTCCTCCTCCACCTTCTCCTCGTCCTCGTCCTCCCTCCTCCTCTTCCTCCTCCTCCTCCCCCTCCACCTCCTGTCCTCCCTCCTCCCTCCCCTCCTCCTCTCCTCCCTCTCCTCCTTTCCTCCCTCTTTCTCCTCCTCCTCATCCTCTCCTCCTTCTCCTCCTCCTCCTCCTCCTCTCTTCCTCCTCCTCCTCCTCCTCCTCCTCCTCCTCATCCTCCCCACCCCCGCCCCATTTTGGAGCATCGAGCCCTCCAGCCCCCAGCGGGCAGGGCGGGAAGCCTGGGCGGGCGGGCGGGCGTCGGCAGGGCAGGACAGCGCCAACCCAGTCGGGAGGAAAACCCTGGGCCAGGACTTCCGGGGGCCGCGCCGTGCGCCTTTTTCCCCGCTTCCCGCGGCCACGGCACGTCGATTCCAGGCCTCCCAGATGGGGTCCGAGCAGACGGGGTCGGAGGACCCAGACCGCCTCGCGCGGTGGAAAAACCACGGCGGGAGGCGTTCCGTCATTTCCGGCCTCCGGTTTTTTTTTTTTGCTTCGGGCCTCGGGGCCGTCGAAAAACGATTCGGGGCGAAGTGCCGCCGGTCCCGGGGAAGGGGTCCAAAGCTCTGGGGGTCGGCGTTGTGAAAGAAAACATCACGACGTCGGGGGTCTGGGGATCGCGCCGCATCGCCGATGCATCGTCGATGCAGCTCGATGTGGAGCCCGAGCTTCTCCCCGCCGGCGGCGCCGATGCACCGCCGATGTCGCCTCGGCATCGCCGATGCATCGGCGATGCATCGCCGATGCATCGCCGATCCTCCGACCCGATCTACTCGGGCCTCATCTAGGAGGCCTCTATAGATGCGCTTCGAACGTTGCTGGCGCCTAGGCTCGGGTCGGCGCGGGCGCGGCGCGCAGCGCGGCGACGCCCCTGGCGATTCGGGCAGGGTCGTCTCACTTTTTCGCAGCGGCATTGACCAATGACCTTCTGGGCGATGAGCACTCTGCGACGGCAAGGTGGGCATGCCGCGGAATACCTGTTGGACGTGGTGAGAATGCCAAAGGGTTAGAGGGAACGGTCGCATGCCTGGACTGGGGGAACCACAAGTGGCATAAACATAAACAACTCGGAGGTCCGCGCGGATTTCTCGGATCGGCGCTGGACCCCCCTCCCTGGCGCGCGGAGCGCGCCAGGGGCGGCGCCGGAGGCGCCGCCAGGGGTCCCCAGCGCCGATCCGAGAAATCCGCGCGGACCTCCGAGCCTTTATGTTTATGCCACTTATTGGCCCCCTATGGACGACCCAGACATGCTCACGTCTTGAAGATCATCGGGGCGGAGGTCTCTCTTCGCCTCTCGGCCTCTGGGATCCCTCGCCGTGCCCCGGGGCCGCGGCGAGAACGCATCGGGCTGCAGAACAAGGGGAGAGGGGCGGGACTTCGGGGGCCGCGTGCGGTCGGACCGAGGAATAATAAGACCGAGGTCGGCTCGGGGAGGGTGCCCTCGTGCTCCTCGTGTTTGTTAGACGGTCTCGTGCATCTTCCCAGAGGGGGGTGCCCTTGGCTGTTCTGTGTCTTGTGGCCGGCGGCGGGCCTCATGCTCTTGAGGGGTGCTCTTCAGGCCCAGGTCCGACTCTTATCAGGAGGAAAAGAAACACACAGACACAATTAATCCTCGATTCCCAAGAAAATGTGGAAAAATGTGGGAAGTGGGCGGGAAGACAGAAACCCAGAAAATATAGGAAAATATGGGGAATATTTTTATTTGTGTGCATTTATTTGTGTGTCATGGGGCCCCTTCATCTTAGCAGAAATGTTCTGAGCCCCTCGCGGATTTCTTAGATCGGCGCCGGGCCCCCGTGGTGGCGCCTCTGGCGCCTCCCCCGGCGCGCTCCGCGTGCCAGGGGTGGGCGTGCGGCGCAGATCCACGGAGTCCGCGCAGAACTCCGAAAGCTTATGTTTGTGCCTTTGGTCCTTCCTCCAGCCAGAGGGGGGTTACCACTAGGGTTAAGTCGGGCCTGGGGATTTTCGACGAAACATATAAAATGCCCCAAACATAGTAAAAAAATCACCGAAAATAGTCAGGGGACTATTTTTGGAGTATTTTTTGATCTTTTTGGGGTATTCTTGGGGTATGTTTTATTTTTCGTCGAAAATCCCCATGTAGGGGGACAGGCCCGACTTACCACTGGGGGCGTCGCCAGCGCCTCCCGAGGGTCGGAAGGTTCCAGGGTCGAAGTTCGGGGGGGCCGTGTCGGGAGGCGCACGAGCCTTCTTTTGGGCCCGCTTCCTCAGCGAACTGGCGCCTCTGCGAGGAAGCGGCGACCCCCCAGCGGTCGAGCATCTGACTAGGAAACCTCCTCCCGAAAATCTGTCGGGGGTGGACAGAACCCCCAAGACCAAGAGTGACACGTCGACTAGTGAATTGTCCGTTTTCGGTTCTCGAGAGGGCGCCGTGGCCGTTATTTTCCAGGCTTGCGCCCGCCAGGTTTGGGCCTCAGGTCGTTTTCACTAAACCATGTTTTACTAAAGGGGGGTCTGTACATCCCCGAAGCTGGGCCAGCGTTGCTCGACCAACTTGCCGGAAAGCTGGCCCAGGCAGCGCGCTCGGCCTTGCAGCGCACACAACAGGAGTTTGCCCATGCTTGCTGGAAGAAGCTTCCCGGAAGCCGGGCCAGATTTCTTACATGACCGTTCTCTAGATCATAGTTTCGGCTGTAGTGGTGACCCCCGTTCCCTCCACCTCCACCTTCCATACCTTCCGACCTCCGCGGAAGGTGCGGAAGAACCATAGAAACTTCTAGAAGCCTCACGCATACCAAGGAAACCCACATAGATCATATCGACAAAGGGGCGGAAGGTTAGGGCGGACAATCCAGAATACTGGGGGAGGGAAGCTGGCCCAGATGTCTTACATGATCATTCTCTTGATCATATTCTCGGCTGTAGTGGTGACCCCCTTTGGCATTGCCGCAAGGATAGCAGGAGGCACGCACGACGGCCCCCACGCTCGTGGCACGCTCTTGCGCGGGGAGGAGTAGGAGGAGGAGGGGAAGGAGGAGGAGGAGGCGGAGGATCGTCGACCGTCCCTCTCCTCCTCCTCCTCCTCCTCTCCTCCTCCTCCTCCTCCTCCTTTTTCCTGCCTCTCCTCTGCTTCTCCTCCTCCTCCTCCTCCTCCTCTCCTCCTCCTCTTCCTCCCCCTCCTGCTCCTCCTCCTCCTCCTCCTCCTCCTCTCCTCCTCCTCCCTCCTCCTCCTCCCCGTCCTCCTCTCCTCCTCCTCCGTCGCCTCCTCCTCCTCCTCCTCCTCCTCCTCCTCCTCCTCCTCCTCTCCTCCTCCTCCTCCTCCTCCCTTTCCTCCTCCCCCTCCTCCTCCCCTCCTCCTCCCCCTCCTCCCTGGAGGCCGAAACCCTGAAGGCAGGGCTTCTCAGGAAGCGCGTGCCCCACGAGGCCCCAAGACCTCCTCCGCCTCCTCCTCCTCCTCCTCCTCCTCCTCCTCCTCCTCCTCCTCCCTCCTCCTCCTCCTCCTCCTCCTCTGCCTCCCCTCCTCTCCCTCCTTCTCTCCTCCTCCTCCCCTCCTCCTACTCCTCCTCCTCTTCTCCTCCTCCTCCTCCTCCTCCTCCTCCTCCCCTTCCTCCTCCCTCATTGGTGCTGGCGGTGCACGCAGTCCCCACCCCCCTCTCTCCCCCTTCTCTCCTCCCTCCTCCTGCTCCCTCTTACCTCCTCCCTCCCTCCTCCCTCCCCTCCCTCCCCTCCTCCCCCCTCCTCTCCCCCTTCTTCGTTCGGACCCCTCCGCCTCCTCCCTCCCTCCCTCCCTCCCTCCCTCCCTCCCTCCTCCATCCCTCCTCCTCCATCCCTCCCCCCTCCCTCCCTCCTGGGTCGGCGCTGGACCCTCCATCATCGTCGTCGTGGTCGTCGCAGGCTGCCAACGCGCGTCGCATGCTGCCAACGGGCGTCCGCGGCCGCTAGCCGAGCGAAGGAGCGACCGCCCGATAACACCCCGATAGCACCTCGAAACCATCTCGATATCAATGTGATCGAACTGGTAACGAGATGTTATCGAGGTGCTATGGAGTGATATCGGGTGTTATCGAGCTCAGTAACACTCGGCAACAATTCGATAACATTGCTATCGAATGTTACCGAGCTCGGTAACACTCGATACCAATGTTATCGAATTGATGCCGATACCACATCGAGGTGGTATCGAGTGTTATCGAGTGCTATCGAGCTCGAACACATTCGATAACACTCGATAGCATCTCGATAGCATTTCGATAGCACTGTTATCGAGTTGTATCGAGATGCTATCGGGGTGTTATCAGGCGGCCGCATCTTCGCTCGGCTAGCGGCCACGGACGCGCGTTGGCAGCTTGTGACGACCCCACATCCTCCACATCCTACGCCCCTCCCTCCTCCCTCCTCCCCCCCCATCTTCCTCCTCCTCCTCCTCCTCCTCCTTCTCCGCCTCCTCCTCCTCCTCCTCCTCCTCCCTCCTCCCCCTTTCTCTCCCTCCCACCATCCTTCCCTCCCTTTCCCCTTCCTCCTCCCAACCTCCTCCTCCCCCTGCTCCCTTGGCTCCCCCTCGCTCCTGCTCTTTCAGCTCATTCTCCCCACCTCATCCTCCTCCCCCCCTCCCTCCCTCATCCTCCCTCCTCCCTCCTGATCCCTTCTCCTCTTTCCCTCCTCATCCTTCTCCTCCTCCTGCTCATGCCCCTCCTCCTCCAACTCCCCCCTCCTCCCTCCTCCCTCTCCCTCCCTTCTCCCTCCTCCCTTCTCCCTCCTCCCCCTTTCTTGCTCCCCCTCCACATCCCTTCTCCTCGGCGCTCATCTTTACCTCGTCCTCCTCCAGAGGAGATGAGGCCGACGTCGTCGTCGAAA
>CAUYUJ010010757.1:0-30000 GCA_963575745.1 Prorocentrum cordatum
GGCCCAGCACAGTGAGGGCCACGGGCAGATTCAAATGAGACCTCGCCGTCCCTGCGGGGCTGCGATCTGTGAACCTGTCGCCACTTTCGAGGCCTGCTGTGATCCCCGTTTTCGAAGTGGCTAGGAGTGCTCAGGAATTGTACATTATCAGCTTTATCAAGCCCTTTTCCTGTAGCCAATGTCCTGGGACTCTCCCGAATTCCGTCTGCAGACATATGTAACCCTCGCTCCGCCATCGCCCCCTTATAAAGTATCCTAAACTATTTGCGCCCCGTTTTTGCGCAGGGGTTGGGTACGTCGCCAGGGTAATTTCCGCCAGATGATCAAGGATGCTCCTCGATGGCCCTCGCCGAGAAAAAATGCACACGTCCGAGCGATGCCAGGACAATTGGCGCATGAGGGCGGGCACGCAGTGTGTGTGAGAGAGAGAGGGAGAGAGAACTTTGAGACAGCAACGCACTATCGGAAAAAAAAGAGGGGGAGCCTTACACATGCGAGTTTGGGCAACTCTAGCTGGTAGACAGAAGGCAGGAGGGGAGCATGGGCATAATAAACGGACATAACAAATCACTCCCAAGACAACCGAACATGTGCTTGGGCGTCTCGAATTGGGATACCGCGCGCGGGACATTCAAGGGTCGGGCACCGAAATCGGCCCGTGGTGCACAGGGCATTGCAAACTGTTTTAAGGAAAGAGGCCGGGACCGAAGGAGGGACAACATGGGCGGACCTCCAGAAGGCCATCATTACTGTGTCGAAATCGCTATTGGGCAGCCAAGGGTCGTGATTCAAAACTCTACCTAGCAAGGCGGGCTTCACAGACCGAGGATCACGCTCATGAAGGACACGCTCAGCATGTTTTTTTTGAGGGGCCTCGCACTGCGGCGTGTCGGTGTGCGGATCAGGGAAATAGAACTGTCGATCATGGCACAGAGAACGCGATCCTTCCACCACAAGTGCTGCTACAAGCCGAAGATGCGGCCATCGTCTTGGGAGAAGCATGCGAGGGCCTCCGCAATCTCGAAGCGAGCGGGCGAGCACGTGGCCGCTCGATCAGTGGCCGCACGGCAAATCTCCTCCAAAGACCGAGCATTGAGAGGGCATCCGAGCTGGGGGGCCCCTGCATCGCAGCGGCAGGGATGGCTTCGGGCCGACCGCGAGCCTCTGGAGAGTCGCCCGCTCGAGCTCGAGACATTGGCTCGTTGACGGCAGCAGCTGGCACGGGAAGGCGAGGACGGAGAACGCGAGCATATTGCACTGGGCAAAATGGTGTGGCCAGGCCTACACGCCGTTAATTTCTTATCGTGCTCATTTCTAACTGCGCCCCTTTCAAACCGTTCCTGGCCCCCTAGTGGCCAGGAAGAGGCCCAGGATAGAACAATTACAAATGACAGGATCTTGACCCCCCAAGAGAAATCAAATCACGTTGGAAGAGTTCGACATGAATCACGTGTAACTCGAGGCCGCGGATCATCTGGGTTCGCCGAACACGCGCGCCTCGGCCCCGGCGGCGCCCGCGCTGCCCGGGCCGAGGTGCACCCCAAGATGCCGCCCTCGAGGGGCCAGGGAACTGGAGACCGCGCTCCGCCGGGGCGACCAGAAATTCGGCCTCCGAGAGCCCAAGGAGAAGCACCGCCGTCTTGCCCTTGTCGACGCAGAGACCCAATCCAGGTTCAGCAAGAGGCCCGCGCGCTTGTGCTCGAGACGAGTGCGGGGGCGAGGTCCCCCGCCCGCCCGCATCGTCTGCGAAGGCTCCCAGACAGTGCGCAGGGCGCGGCAGAATCAGACGGATCTTCCTCAGCACTCGGCCAACAGGAAGAACAAAGGGGACCCACGTGCAGGGCAACCTCGCTTAATGCCGCGGGAGAGCCGGCACTCGATGTCGCGATGCGTCCCACGACGCGGGATGGCTATCCAAACGTTACGAGAAAGACGCTCACCAGCTCTGGCGAAAAAGGACGGCACCCACATGCCCGCATCGCGACGAACATGGCACGGCGCAGCCGGCTCGGGACAGCTGCGCGGACATCGTGCATGATGATGCCGCTGGTTCAAACGTCGCGCTGCGCATGCCAATGAAGAGCTTGATGTTCGAATTCGAGAGCGCAGCCATTTGCGCTGCGACCCGCGACCAGCCCACGCTGTCCACGCGCGCATGTGCACCGACATATGGGGGCGAGAGGCTTGTTGAGGGCGAGGGAAATGTGCTTGTTGAGCGCGCGACATGGTTAGGGGAAGTGTCGCCTCGGGCTCGCGGACGCATAATTCCTGACATGCGGGCCATCAAATTTGGCTAAACAAATGCGGGCGCCGAAATTAAACTCGCGGTGGCACGTGCCATTGCCTCAAGATGTGTTCATGCAAAGCGTGCAAGGCCGAGCCCCCCTCCCCCCGCGCACATCCCATCCGCTATGCGGTACCCCGTCGGGCCCTGGGGCGCTGTCGCGAGTTTTCCCCTTCATCATCTTGAGCCCCTCCTCTTCCAGCTTACAGGAGGCGTTATTGGGTATGCGGGGGTTGCGTGCAAGTAACTCGCCCAGCGGGGCCCCATCCACCTCAACCTCCTCAGGTACTTGGCCCCAGTGACGGGCGAGCTCCCGAGCTCCAGCTCTGGGATCGATTATGGGGGCGCCAAGCGGGTCCGACATCGCCTTCAAGGAAACCGCGGCAGCGCTATCAATCCAGGCCGTGCGAATCGCGTACAACGCGTGCTTTTGCTTCTGCCTCTTCTGATTGCTGATATCACTGGGGGCTTGGACTTGCTCGACCTGGCCATCATTCTGATGTAGCTTAAGCGCGCCGGGAAAATGATGAAAGCCAACGTGGTTGGAGCCCCAGAACTCCTGCGTGCTGAACAAATTCGGCGGGCGCGGATACACTTGCACTGCGCGCCTCAACTTGTTGCAGGACCCAGAGCAGCGCACCGCCCGCATGGCCGCAGAGGCCCACGAAAAGTGGTATGGGAGCGAGCTGCCCCCCTTTGTTGTGAGCTCAACCATGACCCAGCTTCGATGACCTCCCGAACCTCCTCCACCGTCTCGATTGGGCCCCCAGGGAGCTCGCCACCTCCGAGAAGAGTATCCCGAACGACCACAGGACATAAGCGGTAATCGGCCACTAAGGCTGGACCCTGGGAGCACCATGACAGGCACATGGGCAACGTGGTGAGATCGGCCACACAGCTAGATGCGCTCTTTGCGCGAGACAGACAGAATCACGGACTGCCCACCCTGGGGCCCTTCAACACGACGCGTAAACTGAGGCTGCTCCACCTCTAGCAGCTGCGGGGGATGTTGAACAAGGTCTATGGCCAGGCTGCGAGGCGGATGACTGAGGCGCCCTCCAAGCTGATGACTGCCCTCTCCCACGGCTGGGAAGTTGAAAACACCTCACAGTGAGGTAGCACCGACTGCACACGAGCTGGCGCTTCCGTATCAAAACCTGAAGCCCAATATCGAACTGAACACTGGTGACCTGGATGGCGTGCCTGTCACTGTGCATAGCTGTGGTGCCCATGCGCACATGTGCGATGGTTTGGCGACGCGTGTGCGGAAGCTGCGCACAAAGTGCATGATATATATATATATATATATATATATACATATGTACATACACGTAAATACACAGACATGCATATGCACATCCATGGATCTATGTGTATATCTGACATCCACCGAGAGTGCGGGCTGTCGAGGACAGTAGAACAAACCACTGAGCTTGTAGACCTCTCGTTCCAGCGCTTTGCAGCATGCGTCCCACGAGCCTCGTGGATGCACACGAGACCGTGTTTGGAATTCAAGCTGAAAGGCTGTTTAAACTTTGGTTTGCGGGTGTGCTGCGGGGCGCACATCGCTCCAAAGAGCGATCGATCGTTGAACGAAACTATAGAGAATCTGCGGTTCGGCAAGAATGGAATGCACTGGGCTGGATGACAATGCCATCTATCAGATGAAAAAGAGAAGCTGGCACTCGAGGGGGAGCTGGTAGCCGTCGACGTAGGGCCACCAGACGAGGAACCGCTCGCAGACGACGCCGGGGAGCGCGACGGAGAAGAGGGCGATGAGAGCGATCACTGCAGCCGCTGCTGAAACGAGGTGCTCGCTCATCAGAGCCAGGGATCTGGGATGCAACGTGATCGGCTTCAACTGTCGCTGCGTAGACCTCGGAAGGCGAGATCAGAACTCCCACGCAGTTGTCAGCACCCACATCACTCCTGCAGCCTGCCACGCTGCGCTTGAGCCGACTGAGATGGCATTGGAAATTCCCAGATGTTATCGACTGTCCTCTCGATCTCCTCCTTGCTGAAATCCAAGCTCTGGGAAGCCTCGACAATCGGCGTGACATCCATGTGGGTCGTGACCACCGCAGAAGCGTCGAACAAGGATGTAACCTCCTCGCCATGGATAAGCCAGAGCTTGCCACGGAAGCCTTGAGAGCCAGGGCGGTATTCGTCGCGCCACTTGTTAGAGCTGCGGGCCACCTCCTGAACCTTCATCCCAATAATGCCTAACATGCGGTGAAAGAGGAGGAGGAGGAGGAGCAATAGCAGGAGGGGGATGAAGACTGGGAATGGGAATGCCTGAGGACTAAGTCTGACAAATCCATACTACTCCGCTCTCTGACCACCTCCAGGGGCACGAGGAGAAGGAAGAGGACGGCGACCATGCTAGACTTTACGCGCTGCATGTAGGCTGCACAATGCGGGTAGCAAACCGGCTTGGAGACCATGTCGGGGTAGGGGAAACCCCGCATGCACCCCAGGGACGACCTCACGACGTCTTCGGAGAGACGGCACACACTAGCGACTGCAGCCACGACCGGTTGAAGCACGTACCCCGCACTCATGGGTGCCAGCAAGCCACGAAGCCGGCTTCCAAGCAGGGGAATAACATGTCCCCCGCGTCCACCAAAAAGCGAACCCCCCAGACCATTGCCGGAAATACACATACAAGTGACTGACAAGGATATGCAACACTGCGCACACAGCTCTCCACAACCTTGACAGATGCAGAACGGTACCGATGCCGATCACCAGAGCTTTCAAACTGACCATTGAAGTAATAGACGCAACATGTGAAGGTATAGCAGGTACAAGCGGTGCCGCAATTCCCTGTGGCTATGAACCCTGTGGGTATCCCATGGGCACAATACAAAACAAGCTTGTACATGAGAATAAATATACAAGCTTGACCACAACACGCACTCTAAAGCCTTCGCAAATCGGGGTATATGAACCCAACATCCTACGGATATCCACGAACGCCAGAAAAGTGCGACAAGTGGCATGCACCAAATGATTGAATTTGAACCTGACTCTGACACTTCGCCCCGCTCTTAGCCGACCCGCGCACCCATGCGAATAGACGGTGTCTAGCATCCAGAGGGACCCATGACGCGCTTGAGCCAAAATGGCTGCGGAGGAGGAGGAAGACGAGGAAGACAAGGAGGAGGAGGAGGAGGAGGAGGAGGAGGAGGAGGAGGAGGAGGAGGAGGAGGAGAGGGGTGGGTGGGGCGGTGGGGGAGGGGGGGCGAGGACGTGGACGGGGGGGGGGCGGGAGAATGACGAGGAGGGTGGAGGAGGGCGAGGAGGTTCTGGGCCAGAACATCGACGCGGATCCAGGAGTCACCTGCCGCCAGGCGGCTCCTCTCGTCCAGGCGCCGCGGGGCGCAGGTCGGCGAGAGCACGCAGAGCCAGAGAGCGACGCAAGGCCAGCCTTGGCGCGCGTCGTGCTGGCCTGCGCGCAGCAGCTCCTGACCCCGCGAGAGTCGCTCGACCGAGAGCGCCCGCGGCGCCGCGACAGCGCCGGCCGCCGATCTCGGGTCACCTGCGGCGTGTGGTCGCCGCCGCGGCGGCACGCCGCGGGCCCGCCGTACTCGAGGAGGGAGGGAGAAGGCGACGGGTCCTGAGGGCAACGGGGCCTGGCCGCCCCCCCAGTGGTGAGCCGAAGTGCCACCACCACTGCCCTTCGGCATGAGAGGGAGGAGGAGGAGGAGGAGGAGGAGGAGGAGGAGGAGGAGGAGGAGGAGGAGGAGGAGGAGGAGGAGGAGGAGGAGGAGGAGGAGGGGAGGAGGGACGAGGAGGACGAGGAGGGAGGAGGAGGAGGAGGAGGAGGGGAGGCGGAGGAAGAGGAGGAGGAGGACTCTGAGAGAACCTCCCCATCCTCCCTCCTCCCCATCCTCCCCCCTCCCCTGGGGGGAGAGCGCCGCCAGGGGGCGCTGTCCCCCAAGGACCACAAGCCTGCCGTCCCGAGCCGTTCTGGCGCCGGCCCCTGGGCCCGGGGGAGAGGGCCCCTGGAGGGCCCAGGAGCGGCGAAGCTCCTCCCTCGGAACCCGTTTCCCGCGGGCCCGCCTGCCGCGAACAGAGGGGCGGGGGTTGGTGGTCCTCATCCCCCTCCTCCTCTTCCTACTCCTCCTCCTTCTCCGTCCCTTCTTTTGCTTGGCTGCAACCAACTTCCTGCAGTCCGGCTTATTCTCTTCCTCTGCCTCCTCCTCCTCTCCTCCTCCCCTCCTTTTCCTCCTCCGGTCCTCCTCCTCATACTCGTCCTCTCCCTCCTCATCCTTCCCTTTATCTCCTCATCCTTCTTACTTCCTTTCTCCTGTTCTTCCTACTTCCTCCTCCTCTTCCTCCTTCCCCTTCCTCCTCCTCCTCTGCCTCCTCCTCCTTCCTCCTCCTCCTCCTCCTTTCTCGTCTCATTTCCTCCATTTCCTCTCATTCATATTCATTCCTCCATTCCCTCCTCATTCCTCCTCATTCCTCCTCATCCTCCTCCTCCTCCTCCTCCTCCTCCTCCTCCTCCTCCTCCTCCTCCTCTCCTCCTCCTCCTTCTCATCATCAGATTCCTGTCTCCAACTCCCTGCTCCCCATCGTCATCTCCTTCCAGCACGGTGGCGCCTGTGCACGGTGGTCGCTGCAGCAGGGGAGAAAATAGATCCCGAGCAGAGCTTCACGCACCACGACCACGACGAGGCCGGCGACGACGGAGTCGAGACTCGCTCGAAGCAATGATGCGGGAAAAGGGGCCACCCTGCGAGGCTTGCACAAAGCACATCGCTGAGCTTAAGGAGAAGGAAGGCAGACAAAGACTGGGGAACAAACAATGACATAAGCATAAACTTTCTAAGGCCCGCACGGATCTCTTGGATCGGCGCTGAACCCAACCTGGAGACGACTCAGGCGCCGCCCAGGGGGACCTCACGCCGATCCAAGAAACCCGCGCGGAGCTCCGAAAATTCATGCTGATGTAATCGATTGCTCCCCGAGGAGTCCGCTCAAAACCGGTCCCGGAATCCCTCCCTGGGTCCATGTGGTGCAGTGTGTCACCCCGGATCCAAGTCTGACGGCCTCCGAGCCCGGAACGGGCTCCCGGAGGTCGAGCTTGAGGGGTCCACGACCCCTTGTGTGAGAAACTTGCGACAAACTTTCTTCTCACGCGCGTGCAACACTTCCCTGGTGCTTGCCTGCATCCACTACGTCCTGCGCTTGTTTTACAAGCGCAGAGGAAGCCCTGTGGCACTACTTCCTGCACGTCCCGCTGATCCTCTTCCTCCTCTCCTCCTCCTTCTCCTCCTAGTCCTCCTTGTCCTCCTCCTTGTCCTCCTCGTCCTCCCTCCTCCTTCCTTCTTCCTTCCTGTTCCTCCTCGAACATAATCACACTCCTGACTCCACAATCCTTCTCACCATCGTCGTCTCCCTCGGGCACGGCGGCGCCTATACACGCGTGAAGAATCCGACGCGAGCAAGATGGTTCCCCCCCTGGCGGCCGTAGACTCATGAAAATAATTACGTGCCCCGCGCGCTCAAGCGCCAGGCGCATGCTGGCCCCCCCTTCCGCGTACGCGCCTCAATTCGGTTCCCCGCCTGGCGGCCCTGGACACGTAGAAGCACGTGCCCGCGCGACAGCGCCAGGCGTATGTTGCCCCCCCCCCTCCCCTCCGCGCCCGCATTCACCTGTGAAGAATCCGGCGCGCCCGAGTTGGGTTCCCCCCCAGGGGCCGTGGACACGTCGCTCGTACCAGGCCCGCGAAAAAACGTGCCACTCGGGCAGGCGCCAGGCGCAGTGTTGGGCCCCCGCCCCTCGGCGCACGCAGTTTCGTTTCTGGAAGAAGCCGGCGCGCCCGGGTTGGGTCCCCCCCCCCCTGGGGGCTCTGGGGGCCGTGGGCACGTGAAAATATGTGCCCCGCGCGCACGCGCCAGGCGCGTGTTGCATGCATGTTGCCCCCCCCCCCCCCCACACGCCCAACTTTGGTTCCCCTCTGGGGGCCGTGGGCACGTGAAAAGATGTGCCCCGGGCGCGCGCGCGCGCCAGGCGCACGTTGTGTCCCCCCTCCGCGCCCGTACCTTGCTGGGGGCCGTGGGCACGTAAAAATACGTGCCCCGCGCACGCGCCAGGCACATGCTGGGCCCCCCCACTTCCGCGCGCGAATTTGTATGGGGACCGAGGACACGTAACAATACGCACCCCGCGCGCACACGCCAGGCTCATGTTGGGTCCCCCCCTCTGCGCACACAGAATTCGGCGGGCTAAGTTGGGCCCTTCGCCTGCAACCCCGTCGTGGCCAGAAACGTGTAAACGTACATACCAAACGCACGCGTCCCGAGACTCATGTTGGAGACCTCCACCCTCTGCACACGTCTTCTCTACGTGTCCAATTCTGACGCCTGCTGCTCGACACCCTTCTGGTGTAGGGCATCTGGCCCGTAAACTCAAGTAGAACCCTGGGCCGCAGCCCTTGTCGGGCACTAAGGGAGAACCCGGGAGCGGAGCCCTCACCAGGGGCCGTGGCACGCGAACATACGTGCCCTGAGCGCATGCGCCGGGCGCATGTTTGGGCGCCCCCGCACCCACATTGACCCCCCCACCCTGGGGGCCCGTGGACACGTGAAAAGGCACGCCCCGCGCGCACGAAACAGGCACATGGTGAACTCCCTTCTCCTCGCACGTACAGGGCAGTTTTTCAATACATAGGAATTCCAAAAGCATAGGATTTAAATACATTATTAAATGTATGCATGAAACCATCGTTGTGTTCAATACTAAATCCCTGTATTTTTTAATACATGATCCGCACGCGGAGCACGTATTAAAAACTGCACCGTATTGTTTGACGCGTGAAGAAGAATCTGGCAGGCGAAAGTGGGTCCCCTCTCTGGGGGCCGTGGGCACGCGAAAATAGTTGCCCCGCGCGCACTCGCCAGGCGTAGGTTGGGTCCTCTCCTCTCTGCGAACGTATCTTCTCGTGGGCCTCGGACGCATGAAACTACGTGCCCCCCGCGCTCAAGCGCCAGGCGCATCATGGTTCCCCCCCCCTCTGCGAGCGCATCTGACGCGTAAAGAACCCGGGGGGCTAAGTTGGGCCCCTCGCTGGGGGCCGTGGACCCTCGACAATATGTTTTGCGGCGCGGACAAGGGGGTGGAGGGAAGGGGGAGGGTTTCTTAGAAGGCGGCTGCTTCTTAGAAGGCGCCGGCCTTACATCTAATGATAAGGCCCGCGCCTTCTCAGAAGCAGGGGTGCTTCTAAGAAGCCCCCCCCCCTCCCCCCACCTCCCTCTGCGCGTGGCTGGTAGATGCCCCGCGCGCACGCGCACGTCTTTGCACGTGCGAGGCCTTCGGCGGGCCTGAAGTTGGGCCCTTCGCCTGCGGCCCCTTTCGTGGCCAGACACCCGCAAGTAGAACCACGCGCCCAACGCACGCGTGCCGAGACTCATGTTTGAAGGGGCCCCAGGACACACAAATAAACACACACACATAAAACAATTCCCCATATTTTCCCATGACTTTTGGGTTGTCGCCCTCCCCCCCACTTCCCATATTTTCCTATATTTTCTGGGGAATCGACGATGACTTGTGTCTGTGTGTTCTTTTCCCTCCTGACTGTTGGAGGCCCCCCCTCTCCGCACACGCAAACTTGCGTGTCCAACTCCGACGGCCGCTGCTCGACACCCTTCTGGCTCGGGGCCCCTGGCCCCTGGCCCCTGGCCCGCAGACTATAAGAGAACCCTGGGCCGGAGCCCTCGCCAGGAGAAAGGCCAACGACCTTCCCGAACCCACGAGCTCCAACCTCGCCCACGCCCCCCCCCTCCTGCTGGCCAGAGCTATTGCAGGACCACCTCAGACCCCAGCCGGCTCCATAGTCCCAAGGCGGCGGCGGCCAGCGACGGCGCCTCCTCCCGCGCTGGCGCGACGGCGGCTCGCCGGCGTCGCCACCGCTGCCCAGGCGCGGCCGCGCAGTCCAGGGTTCGCTGCCAGGGGCCTCTGCGCTCCCGTCGCTGTCGCCGCCGCCGCAGGAGCCGTCACCGCCGACGTCGTCGTCGTCGTCGCCGTCGTCGTCCTCAGCTGGCGTCGTCCTCGTTGCAGTCGTCGCCCTCGCCGCAGTCTTCGCAGCCGCCGCTGTGGTATCGCCGTCGCCGCTCGCCGTCGCCGCCGTCGTCGTGGCCATCATCGCCGCCCTCGTCGTCCAACTCGTCGTCGACCGCGGCCTCCGCCTTGACATTTCCCCCCTCCTCCTCATCCTCCTCCTCCTCCTCCTCCTCCTTCGTAGCCATTTTGGCTCAAGCGTGCCTTACTGGTCAGGTCCAGTGAGCTGGGGCCCAAGCTTTCTCCGCGGGCCTCCAGGAAGCCCAACTTCTTTCACAAATCCTTATTTCCGCTGCATTCGCCTGCAGCCCAAGTGCATCCTGCTGCTTATCCTAGGATTGGCTGTGCCAGGGCGATGGCCAGGAACGGCAAGAAAGGATCTCAGCCACGGCATCGTCGCGAGTACCTCGTATGCAGCAGCCCTCACTGTTCGGGCTGGGACTGGTACGAACAGAGCAAGCTCTGCAGCAAGTGTGACAAAAATTATCAAGGTAGAGGCAGATGCAGAGGCGACAAAGGTCCCTCTCAGCCAGCTCCACCTTCGGGCGCCAATCGGTGGAACGGCGGGAAGCATGCAGCCAGGGGCAGTCGGGGGAATGGCAGGCGGGAGCATGACGCGCAGCCTCGCACCGACACCAGCCCGACCCATACCGGCAACGACCTCGACGTCAGTGCGTACCGGGACCTGGTTCAGTTCTGGCAGGAGCGAGGAGGCGTCGGAGGCAACAACTACGAGGCGGCGGCCGCGAAGCTCAAATCAGTCAAGCAGTCCTTCTCAAGGGGAAGCCTCTTGATCAGCAAGCACAGTCTCAGCGAGACCAGATCGAGCGCACCAAGGAACGCATCAACAAGTCAGAGTCCCAGGCCACAGAGAAGCTGGATTAGCTCACCACTCTGGCCGAGGAGTACGCGGACTTACAGAATAACATCGCCACCATGCAGGAGGTTGTGCAGCTGGAGGCCCAGCACGCAGTCAGTCCACTCAGCGGCTGCGGCGACACCACGTCAAAGGTGCAGAGTCCGTTCCCTAAGCTCAACCAGTGCATGTTGCAGTTGGCAGCGGGCCCAGTCTCAGACGTACCGGTCCACATTCAGCAGCAAGTTCACACGCTGGAGCAGAGCATCGCATCCGCGTTCACAGGCCTGGTGGCAGCGTCGCAGGAGACGCAGCCCACGCTAGCGGGCAGCGCAGCAGCGGTGGATGCGCCGCCAGCGCCGCCAGCGGCCAAGGAGGAGCCCGACGGCTTCCCCCCGATCGGCGGCAAAGAGGATGATGACGAACCGCAGCACCAAGATACTCGGGAGCGGCCAAGAGGGGGGTGTCCAAGATGGGGGGTGCAAATCATGACCGGCGGCTTTTGCGCGGCCCAGGGGGGGGGCAGGGACGTAACGAAATAAGAAGAGGCGCCATAAAATCTGGGGAAATATCATGGCCCGCGCCATGATATCCACCCCCCCCCTGGTCATCACCCCCGTCTTTGCCGCCCCCGAGATACGACCGCCATGGACGACTCGGCAGTCGACACCACAGCCATGCAGAGACGAGGCTGCACAGCGAGGCGGCGGCGCTGGGGCAGGCGCTGGGCCAGATCGCAGAGCAGGCCTCGGGCCAGGACCCCAAGAGGACCAAGGTAGCGCTCGCCAAGGCCAAGGAAGCGGCTGAGGCAGCCAGCAAAGGCGGGTCAGCGTCGCAGTCATCACCGTATGAGGGTTACACCGAGCAGACCGAAGTCATCACCATCAAAGGCAGCTGTTGGAACTCGGCACAAGGTCTAGTCCACTCCCAAGAAGTTCAGGACTCTTCGGTCAGATTCGCTCATGAGCTGAAACTCCGAGGGGACAAAGTGGGTCAAACAGTGCAATGGCGTGAAGTGCGAGGCTGGCATACAATATTATCAGATTGCGACGCCAGCGACAACGGTTACAACAGCAGCGGCACATGCATTCTCATTCGCAGCGGCCTCAACATCAAAGTTCAACCTGTTGCGCTACCAGGCTACATTCCATCAAGCAGGGCCGCTGCTGCCATATTAGAGCTACCAGGTCATAAGCCAATAGTTGCTGTGTCCATGTATGTCGAAGCTTCGGCAGGCCTGAACACAACAACATTGTACCTGTTGGCCACAGCAGGATGGTGCCAGCAGAAAGTTCGCATTCCAGCTCATGTTGGAGCCAGAAAGGGAGGCGACGGAAGCCACGGGTGGCGACACCCAAGTTGACCAAGTGAAACTGGGCCTGCGAACATGCGGTAGCGATACACGTCCAGGAGCGTTTAGGGGACGTGACGCGGACGTTAAACAGCCCAGCCCAACAGAGAGGACGCTCGCCGCGAGTGGTCCGACCTGGCCCGCGGAGCACAAACTGCAACATTGACCATCGTGCCCAGGCCCAGTGCCAGCAATCATGCCCAGGCCCCCGACGGAGGCCAGCAATCATGCCCAGACACACAGACCAGCAATCAGGTGTGATGCCAGAAGGGTGGTCCTGGGGTCCAGCGACCGCCGCAATTGGAACGGCCCGAACTCGGTACGGTGCGCCGCCCGGCCACGGTAATGCCGCAATTGGAACGGCCCGAACTCGGTACGGTGCGCCGCCCGGCCACGGTAATGGAATTGCGTGGTGGAGCACCTTTGGGCCCCATTCCGGATGCAACTCCCCGCAGAGTCGCTCTGCAGACGCTGCGGTCGGGCAAGGACCCCGCAGCCACGGCCGTCCAGAGCGGCGTCAGGGGGTGAGCGCTGGCGCGCCGCCCGCGGCCCCCAGCCTGCGCCAGGTGCCGCTCACTCCGTTGCCAGGAGTGGCCTCATGCAGCAGGTTCCGCAGCGGTGTCGATCGATGACCAAGGGGACCTAGCAGGAGCGATCTACGGCCCTGTAGGAAAGAGACTCCCTCATACCTCCCCCTCTGCTGAGCACCTTGCCGTGCTTGCTGCCACCACGCTCGCTCCTCCTCGATCGATCACCCAAATAACCACTGATTGTCAAGGCATTCTAGATGTTCACCATTGACAGCGGTATTCTTGGAAGCATCAATATTCAGGAGTTTCCATGCTTACAAAAGGCAGCTGGGGCTGGCATGATAACATCGAGTGCGTGAAGATTAAAGCGCATCAAGATCGGGAAGCGATCCCCAAGGGATCCACGCGGTGGCTAGATGCCACGGGCAACGATGTTGCTGACAAGTTTGCCAAGCTCGGTGCGCAGTGTTTGCGTCGTCCGTCTACCGCCGAAGTCGAGCAGGCGGAAACGCAACACAAACTTCTCAAGAAGTGGCTAGTCTACACGTCGTTCATGTCTAATCGAGCTCATTTCTAAGTGTGCTCGTTTCTAATTGTTCCTGGCCCGAGACAGGAGACTTAGGAATGAAATGATCCTGGCCCCCAACAAAATCAAAAAACTTTCGAATACTTAGAAATGAACAACGTCTACGTTGCCCAAGGCCCTGGTTTGTGGGAGCCAGTCGGCCCCGATAGCAGCAGGAAGGCCCTCACGTCTCGACACAAGGGTGCCACCCAGCCGGTCGCAGCTGGAGCGCGTGGCACCCTATGCCGAGACTTACAGACCTCACGCAGGATCCCAACGACCATGCGCTGCACATCTCACCAGAACTCCGAGGCACGAACTATAGTTTGGCGTGCTCGAAGTGTGGGCTCTACAGCGACTCGGATGCGAGAGGTCTGAGCGGGATGTGCGGGAATGAGTTCAAGCGACCAGGCGCTCGAACTCAGTGGGATCTGCTCTGCAAGGGTCGGCACCCCAGAAACAACTTGTCCACTCCCTCCGTATAATTGCCCCCCGCAACGGCTGGCAGATTTCTTGTTCCGTCAGCGCCAGGAGGCCATGTCCCAACAGGAGGACACCAGGCCATAGGGTGGACGAACTTCCGCCTCAAACCACGTGCTGATCCTCCTCCTCCTCCTGCTTCCCCTCCTCCATTCCTTCTCCTTACAACGAATTTCTCACTGTCGCACCCCGAGGCCCGTTTTTAGGGCGGGCTGGGCGTTTCGCCTGAGACGTCCTCACAATGTATGACTCCGATGGAGGGCGGGTGGTTTTCAAAATGTGGCTCTCGCCTTAGCGCCGCACACACTTAGTTTTTGTGTAACCATGTGCAAGAATTTCAAGGATTGAGGGTGGGTGGTTTTCAAAATGTGGCTCTCGCCTTTGCGCCGCGTACATTCGTTTTTTTAAATTGCAAGGGCTCCACGGAATGAGGGCGGGTGGTTTTCAAAATGTCGCTCTCGCCTCAGCGCCGCGCACATTCGCTTTAGTTTGTTTGCAAGAGTTTCACGGATGTCCATCATCATCGTACCAGAAATGGAGCTTTGGAAGGATTCCGGATTATGCGGGCGCAGCAGTTATGTTGATTCGCGGTGTTGAAGTCCCCAAAAAGGCGCTCTGGCACGATTCCAGATCGTCAGGACGCAGCAGTTAGGTTCATCCGTGGCGTGGAAATCCCGAGAACAATGTTTTGGCATGCTTCAAGGTATTCAAAAGGTTGTCTTCCAACAAGGCAGATCCCCCAAGGGAAATGAACCCTTGTAGGGGCCCATGAAGAGGAACTTGGAGGGAGGGTTCATTCCAACATCTTTGGTGATTTTTGGGTTGCATGGAGAAGCAGCTCACGTTAGTGATGCACTATGACGGTTGATTTCGCAGGCGCTGGTCTAACATGAGATTGAGGCAATTGCCATCGAGTGCCGTATTGTCGCCATTCCCCGCTTTGCTGGTTTGCTTCTGGACCAGGGCTCCTGGGACCTGGCCCCGGCCGAGGCCTAACGGCCAAGAAGGCCCGCAGGACAGGAGTCTGGCTTATCCTGAGGCACGGAGTCGGCATGGACTCCACCCGAGGCTCTCCGTGTCCTGCGCCGCATCTAAAGATTTCAGCCCACGCCACGTGCGCAACGGGGCGGATCTGGCTTCGTCCGTTCCGGATCGGGTCGTGCTGCCGCACGCAAATCTTGCGCTGCGCTGCTGCGCTGCTGCGCCCTCGTCTCCAACTTCCTTTCGGCTCCGCCGCTCTGCCCCCATGCGCTGGATACGCGTGTTGGTCTGGCTGACGATGTGAGGTTTGAGGAAAAACGACAGGCTTTCATCCCTCTTCCGATGTTGTGCCCTGCCCGTGGAGTTCGACGGCCAGTCCCCCGCGCAGGCAACTAACAGTTGCGTCTGCCAGCGCGTGTGGCTCCCCGAGCTAGCAAGATGAATGGGGGTACAGATGAGTTGTATCCCCCCCAGGTTCTGAGAATGAGACTGGTGAGACATTGAACTGAATGTGTGAGAGCGAGCGAGCCCGCCTTCCCCCCGTCGTCCTCCTCGCCGCCAGTCCTCCTCGCTCTCCTCCTCTTCCTCCTCCTCCTCCTCCTCCTCGTCCTCATGTTCGTCGTCGCTGTCCTCCTCGTCCTTGCCGTCCACGTCGTCAGCCACGTCATGGGTGATCCCCCAGGCCCCCGATGTCATCATGTCCCCGCAATGTCTACCCCCAGAACAATGGACCCTTTACCCTGGACCTGCGTCTCATCCCGAGCCGTGCTGTTGACGGCCCCTGGGAGCCGTGAGAGGCCGGTGAAGCCGAAGACGGCTAAACACCTTCCGTCGTGGGTTTGTTGTCTCGCGACGCGAGGGGGCCTGGGCCCGCAGGGCAGAATCGACCCCCAGACCCATCCTGGGTCGCGGCCTGGCCAGGATCTCGAGCCGGCTCCAGCCATGGCGGCGAGACCTCCAGGAGGGCGAAAGGCGTCCGAGGGGACCTCGGCCTTCGAGCCTCGAACCTCCCACTGCCAGGGCGCGCTGCCCAACGGCAAGTGTGGCTCAGCACCCGCCAGCGGCCGCTGCCGGGCGGGCGACATGCTGCCTGGAGTGGACACCGTGCGCGGCGACACCGAGAGCGACCCCCGCTCTGAGTGGGCGGCAACGGCCGTCGGCCTTCGCCCCCGCACGATTGTCCGCAAGACCACGTGGCGGGCCCCGGCAGCCCTGCGCCACACGTGCTGCCATCGGTTTGCTGGTGTGCGCCTGCTGCCTCCGCGGGCTCCCGCGGGCGGCCACGCGTGCCGCCGGCGCGAGAGGAGCGAGACATCGCAGGACACCCAGACCCCGGCAGTGGGCCGAGACCCCGCCTCCCGGCGGCATCTTCCTTCCTGGGGGATCCAGGTCTGTGAGCAGGGGGCAAACAAACCTACCTCGCTTTTGGACCACCCTTGCTTCCAAGAGATACCAAGCGATGCCAAACTACGGCCTGTACTGGTCAGGCCGCTCGACGAGGAGGCGCGTGGTATGACTTGGTTTTGCCTGGAAGCGAAAGCGGGGTAGGTAATTCACGCGCTGAGTGAGGGCCCCCCGGCCCAGAGACTGGCGGGAAAAAAACACGGAGACGCCAGGATCTCAGGGTTCCGCCGGCTCCCGCCGGTGGATCCGCCGCCGCTCTACTTCTGGCGGCCTCCCGCCAGGGAAGAGGGAGGAGGAGAATGAGGAGGAGGAGGAGGAGGAGGAGGAGGAGGAGGAGGAGGAGGAGGACCAGTGTAAACCCAAGACCCACCAACGATGTTGGAATATACCCTCCCTCCGAACTCCCTCTTCATGGGCCCCTAAAAGGATGCATTCCTGTTGAGGGAAGTACCCCGTTGGGAGACTCCTTATTAAAGATCCTGAAGCGTGCCGAAACACCCTTCTCATGATTCCAGCGCCATGAAACAACCTGACTGCTGCGTTTTGGCGATCCTGAATCATGCCAGAGCACCATTCCTGGGACCTCAACACCGAGAATCAACGTAACTGTTGCGCCGTGACAATCCTGAATCGTTCCAACACGCTCCTTCTGGTCAGCGAGACTCTTGCAATTTGTTGAAACGAATGTGCGCGGCGCCAAGGCGAGAGCCACATACTAAAGGACCTGCCTCCAATGCTTCAGAACGAGTGTGCGCGGCGCTAAGGCGACAACCACACCTTGAAAACGAACCGCCCTCAATCCACAAAACTCTTGCAGCGAAGGAGAGAGACATATTTTGAAAACCACCCGCCCTCGATCTGTGAAGCTGTTGCCAGTGTTCAAGCTTCAGGATCATGAATGGAAAAGGTGTCTCAGGCGAAACGCCCTGCCCGCCCTTTCGACTGGCCTCGGGGCACGACAGGGAGGAGTTATTGATAAGGGAAAGGAGCGGAATAGGAGGGCGAGGGGGAGAAGGGCGAGGAGGAGGAGGAGGAGGAGGAGGAGGAGGAGGAGGAGACGGAGGGCGAGGAGGAGGAGGAGGAGAAGGAGCCATTTCGATGCCTCGGGGACGGAGCCCTTTCTGGCGCGCCCCAGTCCCTGACATCTGCCGGCGATGATTGTTCCAGAGCGCGGCCCCAGAGGTGCATGGGCGGCTCGTCGCCCAGAATCCATCGGCGGCGCGTCCGGTGAGGAAGCGAGCGGGGGCCGGCCTCCTCAGAAGGCGCCAAGCCAGAAGGCGCCAAGCCTTCTCGGAAGCCCTGCGGCCTCTGACAAGTTCCCCGTCTTCGGGAGAGGCTCAGAACACTTCTCTGCAGGGGAACTGGGACACACAAATAAATACACACATAAAGAAGGATTCCCCGTATTTTCCCATATTTTGCGGGTTTCTGTCTTCCCCCCCACTTCCCATATTTTCCCATATTTTCCTGGGAGTGGACGATTAATTGTGTCTGTGTGTTTTTTTTCCCCTTCTCATTCTCAGCAGCCCCGAGGCCCTCCGAGCCTCCTGGGAAGGCCCAGCCGCTCACATTCCCCCCCCCGGGCTCGCCGCCTCCTCCTCCGGGGGCCCGGTGTTCGCCCCGAGGACCCGTCTTCTTCGGGGACCTCTCGGGGCCCGAGGAACGGTCCCCTGGAGGTCGACGTCGAGTCGCCATCGCTCTGACGTCCATTCCCTGTGCTTTTTTCGGTTTCGTGCGTGGTTTTTTCGCCAAATGATCAAGGATGCTCCTCGATGGTCCTCGCCGAAGGACAAATATGCACACGTCCGAGCGATGCCAGGTCGAAGGAAAAACGCCCGAGATGCCGCAAAATCAGGTCGTCCGTCGTCGGAGCTCCAGGTCCCCATCGCACCGATCCGATATATAAAATCGCCGCGCCGCCGCCCTCCGCCCCATCGCCCACGGGGCCGCTGGCCTGCAGCCCAGCGCTCGTCCGGCTCGTCGCCCGCGGCATCCCACGTCGTCGTCCACGTCGTCGTGGTCGTCGTGGTCGTGGCCTTGGCCGTGGCCTTGGCCGTGGTCTTGGTCGTGGTCGTGGTCGTCGCCGTCGTCGCCGCCGCCGCCGTCAGTCTTCCTCGTTGTCGTCGTCGTCGCCGTCGTCGCAATCGTCGCAATCGTCGTCGTCGTCGTCGTCGTCGTCGTCGTCGTCGTCGTCGTCGTCGTCGTCGTCAGGGTCGCCGTCGTCGTCGCCGCCGCCGCCGCAGCCGCCGCCGCCGCCGCAGCAGTCGTCGTCGTCGGCGGCGGCGGCGGCGGTGGTGGCGGCGGCGTCGAGTCGTCGTCGTCGTCGTCGATGTCGTCGTCGTCGTCGTCGTCGGCGGCGGCGGCGGCGGCGGCGGCGGTGGCGGCGGCGGCCTGCGGCCCGGCGCTCGTCCAGTGCCCCTCGGGCGCCGCCACGGGCGGCTGCGAGAGCGCCGCGCCAGACCTCGGCGAGCGCCGGCGTCGGAGGGACGCAGAGAAAAAACTGCGCACGACGTCGGACGACGACGAACGACGTGACGCGACGACGTCGGACGACGACGACGTGGAAAGGGAAATGTGGGAGGGACGTGATTGGAGATATGGCGCGAGCGCGCCCAGTTTCTCGTCGTCGGCCTCTTCCTCCAGGGGCCCAGTGGGGGGCGGCGAAGGGCGGGGAAGACGGCGAAAACGAGGAGGAAGAGGAAGAGGAGGAGGAGGCGGAGGAGGAGGAGGAGGAGGAGGGAAGGGAGCCACGACGACAAGGCCGTGGGGGAGTTGAAGGGGTGACTGCGAGACGGAAGAGGAGGGACGACGTGGAGAATACCAGGATGAGAGACGACGAGCAGAATACCAGGAGGGACAACGAGACAAATGAGGAGGAAGTAGAAAAGGGGTAAGGGGGAGAGGAGGAGCAGCAGCAGGAGGAGGATAATGAGGTGGTGGAGGTTGGCGGAGCAAGGATGAGGAAGGAGGACGACGACGATGAGCGAGGAGGGCAAGAAGGACGAGAGGTGTAGGAGAGAGGACAAGGAAGGGCAAGGAGGACGATGACGCCAACGACGCCGCTGACACCCACAACGCTGACGGCGACGAGGAAAATGCCGACGCTGGCGCCGACGTCGACGACGCAGACGCTGGCGACGACGCCATCCAGAGGCCTGCAGAGGTATCCCGATGTCTTCAGACTCTGGAGACACCCCTCGGCCCCTGGGAGGCCTCCAGAGGCCAAAGATGTGGTCCGGAACGGCGCCCAAAAACCTGGACACTCGACCCTCGGTCCTCGACGCCGACGACGACGCTGACGATGTCGGCGGCGGCGGTGACGACGACGACGATGCCGTCGACCTCGACTGCCTCCTGGTACCAGCACAGCCTTCGGAGAGCATCCGGAGACCTCAGCAAGCCTCCCAAGACCCTTCCGAAGACCTCCCTGCGCTGCCAACGACGACGACGACGACGAAGTCAACGACGCCGACGACGACGCCGACGACGCCGGCGCCGACTCCGATGGCGGCAGTGGCGGGGACGGACGGCGATGGCCACGACGGCGGCGACGGCGACCGCCGTACGGCCGACGTGCGCCGCCGGCAGCGACGGCAGCTACCAGACCAGTTCTGGGGCGCGTTACCAATGGAAAGCCATGCCAAGAAGCACCCTGCTTCCGAGCATTTTCTTTGGGTGGAGGGCAAAGGGTGAAATCTGAAATGCCGTTTCGACTGATTTTCGAGGCTCGAATCTGCAAAAGGTGAATCACAAGACGGATTGATTTCCGAGGTGCGAAGGCCCATATGGATTCCACCCTGAGCCCTCCACCCTAAGAAAATGCTCAGTGCTTGCCTCCAGGGTGCCCTGGGTTTCTTGGGCTTCGACGGCTCTGCTATGGAAAGCGTGCCGCGCCCACGCCGAAAAATTCAATGGGCGCTCGTGGGTCTCGGGGTCGGGTTTCTTGTGGAGGGTTCCTTGTGGTCGGGCTTTAGGTCGGGCATGTCCCCCTGCAGGCGGATTTGTGCGAACTTTGATTTTTTCTTCAACAAAAAACCTAACAACTACCAAAAAATAGTCCCCTGACTATTGTGAAACTATTTTTGCACATCCCCCAGGGACAGGCCCGACCCAAGGCGAGCTCCTATACTGTATGACCCTACTATTGGAGCGTGTCCAGCCGTGGCCCAGCGGGCGCCCCCTAGAGGCCCCGAATCCTCCCCCTGCAGCCCCCAGTGGGCCCCCGAGCATCGACGCACCAGCTTCGATCCTCGCTCCAGGACCATGCTCCAGGTGATGATCACAGCGGGCTGGAGCTACGTTCCAGGCGAGGAATCATGCTTCAAGTCCCTGACCCTGGATCCACGGAGGCGCCCCGGACAACGGCAACGGCAGCGCCGATGGCCGACGACGACGACGACCGAGTGCGGCGGCGGCGGCGCCGGCGCAGTCGCCAGGGGCGTCGTCCGCCAGCGGCGGCGGCGGCGGAGTCTCGGCTGCGTCGCCGTTCAGGGCGGCGGCGTGCCGGGGGGCCGCCTTCGGCGCTGTTGGCGTCGCCACCGGACGCGTCGTCCCCAGACATCAGACTTCGAGGCCTCTTAGATGGGGTCGGAGTAGTTAGGGACGGAGGATCGCGCCGCATCGCCGATACATCGGCGATGCATCCGCGATGCATCCACGATGCATCGGCGATGCACCTGCGATGCGTCGTCGACGTAGGCGATGCATCGGCATCGGCAACGCCGACGTGAAGCACATCGGGCTCCACATCAAGCCGCATCGCCGACGCATCGGCGATGCGGCGCGACCCTCCGACCCCATCTGCTCCGAACGCATCCAGGCCTAGAAGTCATCATTTTGGTTCTTTCACAGAGTGGACACCAAGAGAGGACCCCTCTCCCAGGACCAGTTCCTCATCCCGATTCGCTTATTGCGACGGACTCGGGGCCCGGCGAGGGGTTCTGGGGGCCGAAACTCTCCCAAAACGTCCCGTCCCGATTTTTTCCCGCCCCCAGAGGTCCCGCACCCCCGGGCAAACTGCTCGCCCCGGATCCATTCTTGAGAGCCCCGGGGCCCAGTGAGGGGCCCCGGAGGCCGACGTGGAGGACAAACGCCCGTAGACCGACAGTCACTAGACATTGTGGGCGTCGTCGGCGGCACCGCTGGGCGTCGTCGGCAGCGCGTCGGAGTCGTCGGCGGCATCGCCGGCGGCTCTACGGCCAAACATACGATCAAGAAAATTACGTTTCAAGAGACCTGGGCCAGCTTTCCTGAAGTTCTTGAGACAAGCTTGGGCCACTTGTTCGTGTTAGCGCTGGACGACGAAGGCGGTCAAGAGACTGGCTGGACCGACTTCCTGGCAAGCTGGTTAAGGAACGCCGGCCCAACTTTTCGGGAGAGGGTTCCTCAATCAGATGCTCGAGTGGTGTCTTGATGGCACCGGGGCTAGTTTTCCAGCCGCTTTTCCTTCTTCGAGTCCTCGGCGGCGCGTCGAAATCGTCGGCGGCGCTTCGTCGTCGTGGTCCTCGTGCGTCGTCGTCGTCGCCGTCGTCGTCGACGGCGGCCTCTTCGTCGGCGTCGTCGTCGTCGTGGGCGTCGTCGTTGGCGCCGCCGACGCCGCCGCCGCCATCGTTGTCGTCATCGCGGTCGTCGTCGTCGTCGTGCGTCGTCGGCGTCGTCGTCGTCTTTGGCGTCGTCGGCGGCGTCGTCGGCGGACCACGCGGCGCCCGCCGCTGCCAGGAGCGCGGCGGCCGCCGGGGCCCCGATCGCCACAGCCCTGTGCCTGGGGTGTCGCCGCCTGCGGGCGTCCGCCGTCGTCGTCATCGTCGTCGTCGTCATCGTCGTCGGTGGCGACGGGGGCGGCTCGTCGTCGTCGTTGGCGGCGGCTTGGTCGGTGGCGGGGGCGGCAGCTCCTCTTCCTGCTCCTCCTCCTCCTCCTCCTCCTCCACCTCCTCCTCCATCCTCCACCATCCCCTTCCTTCTCCTCTTCCTCTTCCTGCTCCTCCTCCTCCTCCCTTCACCAACCTCCTCCTTCCTGCACCACCCCCCGCCATCCTCCTCCTCCCTCTCCTCATCCCCCCCCCCTCTTTCACCGACGACGACGACGACGTCGACGACGACGGGCCAGGGCGGCAACGACGACGACGACGATTGGCGGCGGCGAATACAACGACGTCCACGACCAGCGGCGGCAACGCCGACCGACGGTGACGACGGCGACTGGCGGCGACGAAGAACAGTAGCAGTAGAAACCGAAAAGAGGTAGCAATAGTAGTAGTAGTCGTAGCACTACCACCAGACATCATCGCACTTGTATTTTAAAATGAAATAATTCGTATAGCAACAGTGGTGCCTCCATTACCTCAGCACTATAGCGATATCCTAACGCCACTACTCATAATACAGCTACAACTACACAGGGGACTCCTAGCACTGGTGTTATGACTGGCGGCGGCTTAGGACTTCCTCACAATTTATTCAGGAATCGCTCTCCCGGCGCTCTGGAGTCGCGCTGTCGCTGGAGACTTGCTTGCAACTTACTGAAGAATGGCCTTGCTTTGGAATTTCTTGCAATTTGCCCAAGCGCCGCGCTCCCGACACCCAGGCACCCAGGAGTCGCGCCCGTTGTGGCCCAATGTGCATGCCCTTCGTGGCCCCGCTGTCGCTATTTGTGTCCCCCTCACTGTCCTACGTGGCCCAGTTGCTACCCTCAGTGGCCCCATAGTTGCATTCTGTGGCCCCGCATTATCTGCACTTCGTGGCCCCCGCTCGTTCGCGCTCTTCGTGGTCCCACACGCATTCCCTTCGTGTCCCCGCTGTCGCCCTTCGTGGCCTACTTCGTGCCCTTCGTGGCCCTGCTGTCGTTCTCTCTCGCTCTCGCTTCGCTCGTCGTCGCCGTCGTCGTCGTCGTCGTTGTCCCCTGTCCGTCCCTCTTGGGGTCGGGTCGACGGTCCGCGGCCGCCCCGCCGATCAGCGCTGCCGCTGGCCAGGCCGACGGTCCGCGGCCGCCCCGCCGCTTGCCGGGGCCTGGCCTGCAGGGAAGAAAGGCATACCCACCAAAAATGGTTCGATCGAAGACGAAGAGGGCGGGTATCGAGGGTTTGGGAAATACGCGTTATTGGACACTCGAGCATATAAGGGCGAACGGTCTTAAAATTATTGTTGTTGTTGTTGCTGTTGTTGTTGTTGTTTATTGCTTGTTGTTTGTTGTTTGTTGTTGTCGTCGTCCCACCCGCGACCCGCCCCGCGACCCACCCGCGACCCACCCCGCGACCCACCCGCGACCCTCCCGCGACCCACCCCGCGACCCACCCGCGACCCACCCCGCGACCCACCCGCGACCCACCCCGCGACCCACCCGCGACCCACACCGCGACCCGCCCGCGACCCACCCCGAGACCCACCCCGCGACCCACCCGCGACCCACTGGCGACCCACCCGCGACGCACCCGCATCCACCCTGCGACACAACCGCGACCCACCCGGGGCGACCCACCCGCGACCCACCCTCGAACCACCCCGCGACCCACCCAAAATTCTCGGCGCCTGCAGCGGTTTTCTTTGCATTCGTTCCAGGTGGAAACCTGCGACCCACCCGCGACCCAAACCACCCGCGACCCACGCGACCCGCGACCCACCCGCGACCCACCCGCGACCCACCCCGCGACCCACCCAAAATGTTCGGCGCCTGCGGCGGGTTTCTTTTGCAGTCGTTCCAGGTGGAGAACCTGGGACCCACCCGCGACCCAAACCGCGTTCAGTGTTCAAGTCACAATGATTGGCGCCTGCGGCGGGCTGTTTTCCAGGTGGAGGCGGAGAGCCAGCGACCCACCCGCGGCCCAAACTACCCTCATTGAACAAGCCAAAACTTCGGCGCCTTCGGCGGGATTCTTTTGCATTCGTTCCAGGTGGAGAACCTGCGACCCAAACTGCGTTCAGTGTACAAATCAAAATGTTTGGCGCCTGCGGCGGGCTGTTTTTGCATTCCTTCCAGGTGGAGGTGGAGAGCCCGCGACCCACCCGCGGCCCAAACTACCTTCACTGAACAAGCCAGAACTTCGGCGCCTGCGGCGGGATTATGTTGCATTCGTTCCGACGACGACGACGGAAAGGAGGGGGGAGAACCGGGATGGGGGAGGAGAAGGAGGAGGAGGAGGAGGAGGAGGAGGAGGAGGAAGAGGAGGAAAAGGGGAGGAGGAGGAGGAGGAGGAGGAGGAGGAGGAGGAGGTGGAGGAGGAGGAGGAGGCGGACGACAACGACGACAAAGACGACGACGATGAGGACGAGGACGCGGACGAGGAAGACGAGGAGGAGAGAAGCAGGATGAGGAGGAGGAGGAGGAGGGCGCCATCGACAGGGAAGGTGAGGGCCACGAGGTCCGCTGGCTCGTCGCCCGCGTCACCCGCGCCCGCCCCCACACTCTTATCCGCAATTGCGGGGTGCAACGTAAATTCGACTCGGGATCAAAAACTTATCCCAGGGAAGAGGTCCCGATCTCCGAAGGTCCACGTTGTAAAATATAACGGCGACGGAGTTGAAGGTCCTCGTGGACCCTCCGACCCCTCCTTTTCCTTCCTGCTTCACTCCTCCTTTCTCCTCCTCCTCCTTCTCTCCTCCTCCTCCTCCTTCTCCTTCTCCTTCTTCTCCTCCTCCCCCTCCTCCCCTCCTCTTCCTCGTCTCCCTTCGTGCCTCCCCTCCTCCTCCTCCTCCTCCTCCTCTCCTCCTCCTCGTCCTCCTCCACCTCCTCTTTGGAGCCCTCGACCCCTCCTCCTCCTCCTCCTCCTCCCTCCTCCTCCTCCCTCCTCTCCTTCTCCTTCTCCTCCTCCTCCTCCTCCTCCTCCCCCTCCTCTTCCTCGTCCTCCTTCGTGCCTCCCCCTCCTCCTCCTCCTCATTCTCCTCCTCCTCCTCCTCCTCGTCTCCTCCACCTCCTCTTTGGAGCCCTCGACCCTCCTTCCTCCTCCTCCTCCTCTTCCTCCCCCTCCTCCTCCTCCTCCTCCTCCTGCTTGGAGGCCGTTCTTCTCCTCCTCCTCCTCCTCCTCCTCCTTCCTCCTCCTTCTCCCTCCTCCTCCTCTGCCTCCTGCTTCTGCTCCTCTTCTTGCTTCTCCTCCTCCTCTTCCTCCTCCTCCTCCTCCTTCTCCACCTCTTCCTCTTCCTCTTCCTCTTCTTCCTCCTCCTCCTCCTCCTCCTCCTCCTCCTCCTCCTACTGCCTGCTCATCCCCTCTGATCCCCCCCTGCTGCTCCTCTCAGCCTTCCGCCCTCCTCTCCTCCCTCCCCCTCTGGCGCGGCGCCTCCGCACCATCGCCGCCCCCGCCGCCGCTCGCGGGGATGGCGCCGCGGGCCGCGGGCCCCACGGGGCTCCCTCCCTCGGGCCCCCAAAAGCGACTGCGGTTGGCGACGTCGTCGTCGGCGGTGACGTCGTCGTCGGTCTCGTCGTCGGCAGCGTGGTTGCCGTCGTCGTCGCTGTTCTCGTCGTCGTCGTCGTTGTCGTCGTCGTCGTCAACGTTTTCGTCGTCAACGGTTTCGTCGTCGTCGTCGTCGTCGTCGTCGTCGTCGAACCCAGTCGTCGTCGTCGAACCAGTCGTCGTCGTCGTCGTCGTCGTCGTCGTCGTCGTCGTCGTCGTCGTCGTCGTCGTCGTCGTCGACCTTGTCGCTGGCGGCGGCGTCGGCGTCGTCGTCAGCGGCTGCGGCGTGTTGGCGCCTGCGGCATCGTCTCTGGCGCTATCCGACGACCACGACGACGAGGACCACGACAAGCACGACGCCGACGACGACGCGCCGACGACCACGCGCCGACGACGACGAGCGGCGGCACAGAGCGTTCGGGCTCCGCGAGCCACCGAAGGTTTCCCCAAACATCCGGCGACGTGTTCTCCAATGCGAGATTCCCCAGGATGCCTCGACCCCTGCCCTGGGGGTAGCATCTCGCCCCAAATCCCTTTGGACGGTCCCGGGGCCTGCCTCCTCCTCCTCCTCCTCCTCCTCCTCCTCCTCCTCCTCCTCCTACTCCTCCTATTAGGGGATCAAAAACATACCACCACCACCGCTGCCGCCCGAACCTCTGTCGGGGTGCGTCCTGGCCATGATTTCGAAGCGGCGTATCTGGCCGTGGCGACGAGGGCTCTCTAGGACCAGCAGCGGCACCTCATACTCTCCCTTTCCCTGCGGGCGCAATCCGTATCCACACCCACTGCGTCTTGGACTTCCTGGGAAATGGGCGCCAAAATGCCAAGGCGCAGTGGGTATTGAGAAAACTCTGGCCCCTGGGGGCCAGATTCTTATCCACATCGACTGCACCCCTGGCCTCTGTGAGGCAGGGAGTCCGGAACTCCAAGACGCGGTGGGTGTGGACACAACCCCTGCCCGCATCCCCGGAACAACGGCGCCCGACATGCCGAAACGCAGGAGCGCCCGGCGGCATTCCACCAAAGCCATCGGCGGCGACGACGACGACGACGCCGCCGCCGCCGACGACGACGCCGACGACGCCGACGACGACGACGACGACGACGAGGACGACGAGGACGACGCCGACGACGACGATGACGACGAGGACGCCGCCGCCGACGACGACGCCGCCGCCGCCGCCACGGCGGCGGCGCGCGCGGCCGGGCGGGCGGGCGGCGGGCGGCCGCGGCGGGCGGCTCGGCGGGAGGGCTCGCGGAGGGGGGCGGCGGTGCGGCTCGCCTGCGGCCGCGGGGTCCGCGCGGGGGGCGTCCTGCGGCGGGGGAGGGAGCGCCCGGGGGGGGAGGCCCGCGGCTTTGAGCGCCCGGGGAGGGGGGGGGGGGATATCGGCGGCGAGCGAGGGGGGGGGGATGGCGGCGAGCGAGAGGGGGGAGGGGGGGGGGTGCCCTGCGGCGGGGGGAGCGCGCCCGGGGGGGAGGCCCGCGGCTGTGCGCCCGGGGAGGGGGGGGGATATCGGCGGCGAGCGAGGGGGGGGGGGGAGACGGACGGGTTCGGGGCTCGAGGTCTTCTATGGCGCTCTCGACGGTGATCGGCGGTGTTCTCCCAGCCTCGGCATGCCTGCCAGCAGCTGCGCCTCGCCGCGGGCGTTCCCGGGGTGCACGGATCGCCCCGAACGCCCGCAGGAGACACGAGTCATGACCCAAAAGCCAAGTTCGGCGGCGCGCCCGGGGGGAGGTGAGAAGGTGAAGGCCTTCTCAGAAGGCGGCGGGGCTTCTCAGACAAGCCGTCACAGTTTTTTTTCGTTTTCGGGGAAGGCTCAGCCAACTTCTCAGCAGGCCGGGGGACTTCCGACGCTTCCGAGAAGGCCCTCTCCTTCTCACCTCCCCCCCTCGCTCGCTCGCCGCCGAGGGGGGGGGGGGGGAGGGGGAGGCCGGGGAGCGAGAGGGGGGAGGGACAAGCCAGGTGCGCGCCCTGCTCCTGTTTTTTTTAGGGTTCGTGCGTGTTTTTGTTCGCCAGATGGTCGAGGATGCTCCTCGAAGGTCCTCGCCGAGAAAAAAAAGGCACACGTCCGAGCGATGCCAAGGCTCCTCCTTCGGGAAGGGGGGGATGGCAGGGAGGGAGGGGCCAGGATAGCGAGAGGGGGAGGGGCCAGCCGGGTGCGCTCGCGCCACATCTGACACCCTGCTACACCTCCCAAGCGTCCCTCCCCCTCCCCTCCCCTCCCCCTCCCCCCTGCCTCCTCCCCTCCCCCCTCCCCTCCCTCCTCCTCCTCCTCCTCCTCCTCCTCCTCCTCCTCCTCCTCCTCCTCCTCCTCCTCCTCCTCCTCCTCCTCCTCCTCCTCCTCTCACTGTGCTGAGTTTTCTTCTCTGCTCGCCGACGCGAGCCACGGCGGCCCTGGAGCTCCCCCCCAAACAACAACTCGATCGTGGCGTGCGCAGTCGGGGAAGGGCATTTGTGCACAGCGGAGGAGGAGGAGGAGGAGGAGGAGGAGGAGGAGGAGGAGGAGTTGGCGGATGAGCAGGAGGATGAGCAGGAGTAACAAAAAGGACGACGATGAGGAAAGAGGAGGATAAGGACGAACCGCAACCGCAGGAACTGGAGTGGAAGGAGCGGGAGACTGAGGAGGCCCAGGGGAAGGCGGCGCGGCGGAGGAGGGGAAAGGAGGGGGACGACAACGATGGGGAAGGACTCGGACTCAGAAACGTGGCCCGCGCGTGGGCAAGAGAGCCCTTCTGAACGACGGGCGCAAAGCCCATACGGTGAACCCGTATAATAGGGATGCGCGGTGAGGATACAAGGGCCTTGGAGGACCATGTCAACGTTTGTTTTGTCCAACGAGGTTGGCCAGCGAGAGTTACCAAGGATAGGCCGAAGGGGCAAGGATGAAAGGGTAGCCTTGGAAAGTCGTTCATCCTTACTATGCGGGTCGAGTGCATCCTAAGATGAGGCCCGCGCTGCAGCGGGAGAACGGTCGAATGGGGAAACATACAAGAAAGCTCGACAAAGCAGTTCGGGCCAATACTGTGCGCAAAGCAATGCGCGGAGGGAGGGCGCGCCGCTCTCGAGGACATCGTCGGGGAGGAGAAAGGAGTGTGGCACGCACAGTGAGTAATTGAGTAGGGGGAGGAGGGTAAACGGGCGAGGAGGGTGGATGGATCGAGGGAGGAAGGGAGGGAGGGAGAAGGAGGAGGAGGAGTCTGGGGGAGCGATGAGGAAGGCCAGGAGAAAGGGGAGAAGGAGGGGGATGAAGGAGAAGAAGGGAAGAACGGATGAAGCAGTTGGGCGAGGAGAAGGAGGAGGAGGAGGAGGAGGAGGAGGAGGAGGAGGAGGAGGAGAATGAGGAGGAGGAGGAGGAGGAGGAGGAGGAGGAGGAGGAGGAGGAGGAGGAGGACGAGGTGACGACCGGGGATGAGGAGCCAGGAGCTACAATTTGGAGAGGGGTGACGCCCTCGGGCGCCCTCGTCGCCTCGTCGTGCCTTCGATCGTCGTTGTGGTCATCGTCGTCGCCGTGGGGATTCGCGCCGTCGCCATCGCCGTCGCCGTCGATCCTCGCCGTCGCTGTCGACCTTCGCCGCCGCCGATGGCGTCGCCGTCTCGTCGTCGGCGTCGCCGTCGCCGCCGAGCGCCCCGCCCATCGTCGATCGATCGGCGGCGGCGACCCTCGGGCTGGGCGGCCCGCCTGGGATGGTGAGCGAGGGGAGGAGGAGAGGAGGAGAGGAGAGGAGGAGGAGGAGGAGGAGGAGGAGGAGGAGGAGGGGGAGGAGGAGGAGGAGGAGGGGGAGGAGGAGGAGGAGGAGGAGGTGGAGGAGGGGGAGGAGGGAGGAGGAGGAGGTGGAGAACGGGCGAGGGGGGGGGAGAGAGAGGGGGGCACTCGGCAGCTGCAGCAGCAGCCGGGCAGGGAAGCCGCTCGGCCCAGGCGGCGCTCGGCCATGCTGATAACGAACTCGGCCCTGCTTGGAGCAGGGGCCGACCGTCCCGGCATTCCTATCGGCATACCACGACGTGTTCTCAGAACCCCCCCAAAAAAGTTCTAAGAACAAGAGCAATGTGCTGAGAGCATGAGCCCGATGTGTTAAAACACGGCAGTCCCAGCCAGA
>CAUYUJ010010757.1:35000-50000 GCA_963575745.1 Prorocentrum cordatum
GGAGGAGGAGTTACGGAGTTACGGGTATGGCGACTATGTCGGTTACGAGTGGAAGCAGGTTAATCCCGCTGCTTCCCGGCTCTTCTGGCCTGCTCCTTCTTGCTGTAAACCTTAGGCCACAGCCCCTGGAGAATACGCTTACGGTAATCAATTCGATTACCGTCGAGGCGTGTGCTGCATTCCTTGCCAAGCTGTGTCAGCTGTTCAGTCGCATAACTCCCGCAAACGAAACAGAACCACAACCTCAGCCCCGTGTGATACCGAAGAGTGTGAGACCCATGAGCGTACCCCCCATAATGTGCACCCTTTGCCCAGGAGGGGGTCTACAAATGACGCCGTCCACACTAATTAGATCGAAACACGGTGAGCTCAGCCACTCGTTCTTACATGCGAGTGCGGTCGACCCCTTACAACGCGTGCAACAACGGCCATTCTCACCGAGGTGGTGCGACGAGGCGAACATTGCACAAACACTTGCTGCAGGGGGTTGCACGACCACAGAAACTTTACGATGTCTACGCCGAATGCCGAAACCCTCATCCTGTGACAAGAGCTCCTCAGCTTGTATGGCTTCTAGTGTGCTCTGTAAAATGCGCACGCGTACAGCGAAGGCCATATGTTCAGCACTATGTACCCGTGCGCGTGTGCCTTCAGACAAGCGTGCCACCGCAGCTCCAGCTGCTGCAAACTCATCTGCTACTGCGTTACCTCGGCTCCGAGGTGAGAACAAATGAAAAGAACCGTGCAGTGCAAATCTGGCTTACGAGATAACTCCTGCCCTATGCGCCACCACAGGTCAGCGTCGGGGCCAGCAGGGGAGAGCCAACGGGATTCGTACCAGCCTGAGCACACTGCGGCATTATCAGTAGTGTATATGATATGTCCCGCACTCTCGCGAACACACACCCACAGACTGTACAATTCACCTCGAGCGACTGTCTGTCTACATCCTGGGAGAGCTGCCCACGTGCCGACATCTATGTGCATGTCATCGTCTAACGAGCGAAAAAGTGCGATGCCTATGCCGACGCGACGGTGGAGGGGGTGGTGCGTTTCCTTGCCTCCACTGGCGTCCCCGAACAAGTATAAGGGGTGTGAAACTGTTCCTCTGCCAAAACCGACAAACTCAGATCCAGCCGAGACGTGCCAAACCTCACGATCGGGCGGACTCTCGACAGCTACCCAAGAGGACGGCAAAAGGCCCCTGGTCCAGAAACACTCCTCAGCATCGGCCTGAGCGTAGGCCTTGCTGACGTACGAATCGCTCAAATTATAAACTGGGCTGTTCGAACGTGATTCGCAACCCCAGATCCTGTGAAAACTAGTCTCGGGCGCCGCTCGGCACCGTGGACACTCCTGCGAAATCTGCTGCTTGCAGCGTGTTTGCCGCCTGGTCCTGGGCCAAGAAGCTCCCGCTGCCACAGCAAGCATGAGGCCTGCCAGGCGCGGCCCGCCAGGGCCCTGCTCTAGCTGCTGAAGCAACTGCCTGTAAGAATGGTTACATATTCCACCTTCCATGCCACTGCCGCCGAAGTGTTTGGCAGCGTCAGCCCAAAGATTGGACTGAACAGAAACTTGAAACTCATGAAAGAAACTCTCAGGGATGTCGATCGCTGCGCATCCCGTTAAACCTTGCTCATTGAAGTTCCAACTACACGTGCCATCAGGGATATCCCACGAGCTGGCCGTCGTAGGAGTCCACCCTGCGTTCAGAAGGTAGGTGACGACTGTTGCCTGAGGTCCTCGAATCCTCCGACATCGCTGCGTAGGCGGGAGGGCCGCCAACTCCTGAACGAAGTCCGTCCAGGTGCGGTTCACGCCAGCTCGGAGATGTGCCTCGGACACCCACGTGGTCAGCCACATCCTCAGCGTGTCCAGCGGGAGCCTGTAGGCGGGGTCCCTCAGCGGTGTCTTGAGGTCGAGGAGCGTGGTGACGCACCTGCCCGTCAACCTCGGAGCTGATGCGTTGGCCAGCTGTCTCCCCACCGACGCCATCTGGCCCCCGAATACTCCGTGGAGATGATGGGCGTAGAGTCCCGCAGGGGCCGCTCCTTGCTGCTCGAGCCGACGAGTGACGTGATATCGGCGAAGTGTGCGAGCATACCGATTGATCTTGACCGACATCGCATAATGCTTGACGGCACGCGACCTCCGCGTTGCTCGACCTTGCCTGCGACCTCCACTCAAATCAGCACCGAGGTAGGGAGCTTGGCTGGCATACCTGAGCTTGTACCCACGAGCTGCAATCCTGCGAGTGATGATGCGAGCATCATCGGTGTGGCTGCAGATCACGACGCTCTTGGGAGATATCTTCAGCCCTGCCGACTCCATGTTCTGGCAAGTGTCGAGGAGGCATCTGATCATCTGCCGACGCATCTCAAGTCTAGAGCCCCGAGCAACTTGCGACAAATCATCCACCCACAGCCGATGTGACATGTTCACGTGGGCGGTGGTGATCCTGGACATGATGAAATGTGTAGCGCATTTGCCGAACCTCGTTCCTGCGCTCAATCCCTGCACGATGGATCGCGTCGGGCAGAAAGGAGGTCCGTATGCACCTGACTGCCGAACACACCTCACAGCCATGCACTGCTGAAGCTCAAGTCCAAGAATCTCTGCGGGAAAATCCAAACGAAGAGCTGCTGCTGCGATACGATGCCAACCCACGCTGTCGTAAAACTGAGCTGTATCACATAATCCATGTCCGCGTGCGACTCCAAGCCGTCCTGCCAGCTCTTCGTCGACAGCCCGAAGAAACACTTCACGAACCGCTGAGTTGCCGCGCACTGCGGCATCCCAGTGCGACTCACACTCGTCCGTCCATGTTCTCACAAAACCTTCACGCGATTGTGACCACATCCTTGCGAAATGCGAAAGGAGTCCTATAACTCGATCTCCGTTGCTCTTCTTTGGTAATGATGTACCAATGGTGATCAGAATCTGATGTGGCCACGCTTGGTGCTGTTCACACAGTGTGAGCAGTGCTGCCAATTCGGCCAGCGCAATGTCTGGCAGGCGATCCACATCCGACGAACACAACCGATCAACTCCCATCGCCGAGGAGGGCCTCATACGTCGAAGCGCTGCACGAAGGTCGGCGACATCGATGGGCGGCAGTGCCTCCTCCTGGACGCGGCGCCTGATGACTCCAAAGAGGTCAAGCAGCTGCTCATGATCCTCCCCCTGCGGGGCCCACAACTCACGCCACTGCTGGGTTTTATAATCGAGCACGTCTCTCGGATGAATGAGCGCTCGATTACCAACTTCGACTGCGTCAGGAGCCAGAGGCGAGGACCTTATAGCCTTGTGCAGGGCGCTGATGGCTGGTGCCGACTCTGCCCAGTCACGAAATGAAGCAATAGAACGATGTATTGCTCGCTGCTGACTCCGCTTGGCAAGTCTATTAGCGAAGTCGCAGCCACTCGATAAGTCTGCCTCGGAGGGATCGCCTGAAACCACCACTTGCAGAAACAACTTCCACTGTGACCAGGTATGAGGATCCCGTCTCCGAAGCACTCGATGCGCCTCCTCAGGGATGGTCCTTTGGAGCGCGCCGATAGCCTGGATGAGGATGCCCTGCTGCTTGCAACCGTTGTCCCGACGACGATGCTGAAGCAGGGCCGAAAGTGCGGTAGCTAGCCTTGTCCACCAGCCACAGACCTTGTCGTGCAGCGGTTCCAGCCTCTGGGCCGTTGACTGCTGCACCGTACCGATGCGAAAACTCGCCGCCTGCCCTCGCGACAAGGATGGAGTGGCCTGCTGGTGATGGGCGTGGACTGCCTCTTCCACCGTGCGGACCCAACTACAATAAAGTGCACTGATGTGTGGAGCTGCCGAGTCCTGGGACGAGAGCCGAAAGGCTACGGAGTCGGCAACAGCATCAGCAGGCAAGCAGGCGGCGCTCGGGACGAACCCGACGTTTTTCCTCGCTTGTATCCATGTTTCACCGCTGACGGAAAACTCCACGGGGGACCCTGAGCTCACCGATTGAGACAACACCGCTGAAGAGTGAGACCCGTGGACATCTCCGTCTGTGGGGCAGGGTGCTGTGCTCGGGGGGCGCTCGGTCCCCTGAGGCTGAGGTGCGGCTGTGTGAGACTCGACTGTGAGAGAGGCGTGCAAGGCAGGAGCAAGCGGGGCCGCGGGCGGCGCAACTGTGAAGTTGCTCTCGTCAGCCCACGGGTCGTACTCGGAGATGTTGTCCCAATCGGTGGCGCGATGGTCGCTGGAGGCCCCCGAGGCCTTGTCGGTCTCGTCGTCTGTGCCCTCCTGGCTCTCATCACCTACCTGCCGACGGGACTCTAAACTCTCTCCAAACCATTCACGAATTTCCGCATGCCGCTTCTCACGAGCGGCCTGCCTAGCGAGATCCCTCTTGGTCTTATTTACACTGGACTTGGACCCCTCGACCGCCTGCTTCGACGGTCTGGGGACTCGGGGAAGCCTCGGGGGGAGCTCGAGAAAGCGAGTGAAAAGTTGACTGCCAGTCGCCACTAACTCGATGGATAATCCGATGTGTGGTTTCCATGGGACGGCACAGACGGCGGTGACAGCCCGAATGTACGCCCTAGCTGAAGGGCAAACCACGAGGTAATCGAGGTGAGATGGCTTCTGATCTCCCCCAGGGGTACAAGTGAAATCGGCATTTCTGCACAGAATCAGCCCCCCAGTGCGCTCCAGAAATCCAGTTTTGACCAGGGCGCTGGGGCTAAAATTCCAATCTGCAGCGATGATCCAGGGCAATTGCAAACTGGCGACAAGACTGGTAAGCTTACGAAACCGTGAAACGTTCTGGTCCCGAAAACCTATAGACGAGTGTCCGTAGAACACTATGTGGACCAGGGAGAACCCTTTTAGGTGCAGGACCACAGGAAGAAACCCGTCGAAAGCCGAACCGCGATCTGCTCGCAATCCGCGCGCTGACTTCGCAGCGTCCAACACCTGAACAGGCAAATGATTCCTAGCGTAGAAGAATTCCCCTCCTTCGCAGCTCTGTTGATTGAGCCTGGCCTTTGGCCTAGCTGGATTGACTATAAGTTTGAGCGAGCATTGCTGGGCCTTCTTCTTCCAACCTGCAACTGCTGCTGGCAAAGTGTGTGTCTCGCAAAGTGACATGTAATCATACGACGAGCGCTGCAAGAGACGGATGTGCCCCCAAGCCTTATCACCCATGCAGCTCACGTTCGCAAAAAAAAAAAAAAAAAAAAAAAAAGATGACCGTGCAGCCCCACTCACAGTCGCTGTCGACGTCGAAGTGGTGGCTGCAGGTGGAGACGCAGTAGATGTCACCACGGACGTACTGCACTCCTCGGATCCCGAAGTTGTGATGCCAGTACTCGTCGTGCTGGTAGCCCCTGGCGCCTGCGAAGACGCCCTCGTAGTAGATGCGGAACCTAGTCATGAAGCGGCGACACCATCGCCACTCTGCTTGACGGCCTGGGCGGCCGCCTCCTTCTCCTTGGCAGCGGCCTCCTGCGCTGCGAAGCGTGCTCTCGACAGGCGGTCTGCCTCCTTCTTGAGTGCCTCGTCGTCGGCCTGGGTGGTCTCGGCGGCGGCTGCGCCCGCGACCGCTGGCGGCGCGGTGGCCTCGCCCGCGCCCGCGGCTGCGGTGCCACTGCCGCCGCCGTCGCTGGCACCCGCGGCGGAGCCGTCAGCCCCGCGCCGCTTCTTGGCCATGCGCTCCTGCACCGCCTTCTGCTCGTTCTTGACGCGATCGACGAAGGACTTCCACTCTGCATCCTTCGCCTGGATAGTGGTCCGATAAGCCTCGAGCTCCTCCTTGAGAGCCCTGAGCTTGGCCTTCCCCCCTTCGTCGCAGTCCCACTGCTCGAAGGAGGCGAAGAGCTCCTCGTTGAGATTGAGCCCGAAGCAGGCGGCCTCTGAGTCGGCCTCCTTGGGCAACGGGCGAAACCCAGCACCCTTGGCGAGTGCTGCTGTGGCTGCCTTCTTGGTGGCGTCGCACTTGGCCACCTCCAGAGCTGCACTCTGCTCCTTCTGCTCGGCTGTGGCCAGCTGCTTGCGCAGGCGCATGACCTGCTCGACGAGCTGGCCGTGCCTGTTGGTCGCCGCCTTGAGCGCCCCGTCGGCCTGCTTGACCTGGTCGACGTCGGAGGGTGCAGATGCGGCTGCCAGGCTGGCGAGCCGCTCTCTCTGCGCCTTCAGCACCGCCTTGAGCTCAGCGTCCGCCGACTGGGCCAGGGCCTGCTCCAGCAGCGCCGCGACCTCCTGCTGCTGGGTAGCCTTGCCACCTTGGCCGCCACGGCGGCCGCCTCGTGGGGTGCCTGCCTTGTCGTCCTCGAAGTGCACGTGTCGGCCGCCTCGCTCCGCACTGGGAGACCTCGACCGACTAGACTTATGAATGAATAACCGAACTTTGTGTGCACAACGTGAGCAACGATTGTCATTGGACTGCAGGCGATCGTTGTACTCGCATGTCTTGCAGTGGCTGCACCGCGACCATGCTCGAGACTGAACATTCTGTGACTCGCTCATTCTGATGCACTGAATTTTCCCAGCTCTCGTTATCCTCGACTGAATGTGGGGGGCAGACAGGCGAGGATATCCCTCAAGCGCCGCAGGAAGGCACTGGGATGGACCAGAACACGGGCCTCCGTCGGGGCGGAGGACTTGGTGCTCGAGCCCAAGTGGCTTGAGGGAGGAGGAGGAGGAGGAGGAGGAGGAGGAGGAGGAGGAGGAGGAGAGGAGGAGGAGGGAGGGAGGGAGGGAGGGAGGGAGGGAGGGAGGAGGGAGGAGAGGAGGGAGGAGGGAGGAGGAGGAGGAGGAGGAGGAGGAGAGGAGGAGGAGGAGGAGGGGGGGGGAGGGGAGGAGGAGGAGGAGGAGGAGGAGGAGGAGGAGGAGGAGGAGGAGGAGGAGGAGGAGGGAGGAGGAGGAGGAGGAGGAGGAGGAGGAGGAGGAGGAGGAGGAGGAGGAGGGGGAGGAGGAGGGAGGAGCCAGGTGCGCTATCGCCATACCTGACATCCTTCCCCTCCCACCAACCTGGAAGCTGCCGGTGTGTGTTACAGCGGACCTGGAACTCCAAAGAGGACCCCTTTATCGTTTTATGCGCAATCGGGAAGAACGGACCTGCGCACATTCCAGGAGGAGGGGGAGGAGGCTGAAGGCTGAAAGTGAGTCAGCGCCTGCGCACATACACTGCTCTACCTGCGCATCAAGCGAAGAACGCGGTTCAGGGTACGGGAGCTGTCCCTGGATGTCGGACGATTCGCGGCCCAACCGAACCGACATGGTACATTGGCGGCACGAAGCCACCCTGTCGGAACGATTGGCATTGCGTACAGGGGCCTCCCCAAAAGCCCCTGCCGTGAACGCACACAAGGCCCAACCGGATTTACGTGGCACACGCCACCACTTCTCACGGAAAACGCAAATCCCTGGGGGCCAGACCACATGGGAATAGCCACTCGGGCGCCTGGCTGACGCCGCCGCCAGCAGGGCAAGGCTGAGACCGAGGGCCGTGCTACACCCAACGACGAGGCCGTGCGCAGCGCAAGTCCCGCCGAACAGGTTTCGCAACGTCCACCCCCAAGCCCAGTGCCCGCTGCGTTCCGCACAGAGACCGAGGGCCGTGCTACACCCAACGACGGAAGCCTTGCGGCGCCCCGCCGATACAAGTTTCGCAACGTCCCCCCCCAGCCCCTGTGGAAAAAAACGACCAGTAGCCGCTCATCCTGACCGCGGATACAATGCCCTGAACAGTCTGCCCCGAGGAAGGTGTGGCGCTGGACACCATGAGAAGCGGTGCCAGGCCCCACCCTCGGGGGCGAGGAGGAGGAGGAGCCCGATGAGCAGGAGGATGAGCAGGAGGAAAAAGGAGGATGACGATGAGAAGGGAGGAGGACGAGGACGCGCAGCAGCAGCAGCAGCAGGAGCTAGAGTTGCAGGAGCAGGAGTAGCAGGAGGCCCAGGGGAAGGCAAAGGAGGGGAGATGAGGGTGGCGACAGAGATGAGGAGGGACTCGGATCCAGAAAAGTGGCCCGCGCTGGGACGAGAGCTTTATTCTGAACGATAGGAGCAGAACGCCGATCTGGAAATGAGGCCCACGCTGCAGCGGGAGCGCGCCATTCTTGGAACACAGAAAAGAAACGGATTGAACAGACGCATCAGAAACAGCACTGGCTGACATCCTGTGCAACAAAAGCGATATGCGGAGAGCAGTCGTATCCAGAATATGCACGTGTGGAAGAGGGGAGGTGGGGGAGGAGGGGAAGGAGAGGATTTTGGATTCTGACGCTGATGAAGCTGGGAGCCTGGCAGCAGAGCAGGCGGGAGGAGGAGGGGCGGGTGCAGGGAGGGGAGGGAGGGAGGGGGAGAAGGTGGGGGTGGAGAGGGCGGGAGTTGGTGAAGGGAGGAGGTGGAGGAGGGAGGATGCGCATGGGTGCTCGGTCTCTAGATGCTCAGTTCAGGCCCCGAGGCGGTCAAACATCGACCTGGTGTGACAGTCGGCCAGAGCGGGCCCCCCGGGAGGTGTCCAGGTGGCGGTCGCCTGGGTAGAGGGAGACTTCGGGGTCCAGGGCACGAAACTGACCGATTTGCGCTTCTGCACGTTCGAGGGGTCGTCCTGGGGCGCTGAACCCGCGGAACCGCCCCGCAGCTCGGGCAAGACGGTTGATGTGTGAGGGAAGCGGGGCAGCACAGAGGGGGGGGAGATGCGGAGGGGCGGATCCTCCTCCTCCTCCTCCTCCTCCTCCTCCTCCTCCTCCTCCTCCTCCTCCTCCTCCCCCCTCCCCACTCCCTCTCTCCCTCGAGGAGGACGAGGACGAGGCCGGGGAGGATTGGAAGGTGGGAGAGGAGGGCACCGACGAGGAGGGGGAGGTAGAGCCCGCAGGGAGTAAGGAGGACGACGAGAACGGCGGCGCTGAGGACGACCATGACAAACCCGACCACCACAAGCATGGCGACGACGACGATGACGGCGCCGCAGCGACAACGAAGAGCACGCCTGACCGCCAAAGCGACGACGCAAAGACGACAACCACGTCGACGACGACGACGACCAGGAAGATCGGGGCGACGCGACCGCAATGACCGCGGCGACGACGCGACGACGCGACCGCGTCGACGACGACGACTACGACGAAGACGACGACGACGGCGACGACGACGACGACGACGACGGCGACGACGATGAAGACGACGACGACGGCGGCGGCGACTGCGGCGGTGGCGGCGACGTCGCCACCGCTTGCCGAGAGCCTACGCCGACGAGGGCGAGAGGTCCTGCCGGCCCGCGGCAGCGGCGCCCGCCACGCCGGCTCGCCCCTGGGCTGCTCGCCCACGTCCGGTGCCTGTCGGGGGGGGGGGGGGGGGGGGGCTCGCCGCCACCCTCGGTAGCCCCCTCGGCGCCGACGTCAAGCACCGGTCCTCCTCTCCTCCTCCTCCTCCTCCTCCTCCTCCCCCTCCTCCTCCTCCTCCTCCTCCTCTTCCTCACTCCTCCCTCCTCCTCCTCCTCCTCCTCTCTCCTCCTCCTCTCTCCTCCTCCTCCCCCTCCTCCTCCTCCTCTCCTCCTCCTCCTCCTCTCCTCCTCTCCTCCTCCTCTGCCGCCGCCGCCGCCGCCGCCGCCGCCGCCGCCGCCGCCGCCGCCGCCGCCGCCGCCGCCGCCGCCGCCGCCGCCGCCGCCGCCGCCTCCGCCTCCGCCTCCTCCTCCTGCTCCTCCTGCTCCTCCTCCTCCTCCTCCACCACCTCGGTAGCCGGCGTCGTGTGACCCCAGCGGGCGGAGTGCACGGATACATCTCGGCCCCAGGGGTCCCGAAGGCGTCTATACATCCACCGCCCGCCGAGGTCCCGGAAGATCGATCCCCCGGGCGGTGGTGATGCAGAAAGCCCCGCCCGGGAGCTGGCTCCGCCGCTGAGCCGCGCTCAAGCAAGAACACTGGGGCACGAGCAGAGCGCGAAGCGTCCTCCGCGCCCCGTCCGCGGGCGGCCTGTGGGCGATCCCCAGAGCCACCAACAGAGCCCTCGACCCCCCTCCCAGGCACAGCGCAGAGAGGGGCCGACGGAGAGGGCAGCGGGGGACAGAGCGAGGGCGCGGCCGAGGACGGGGACGAGGCGGAGGGAGGCCAATGCGAATCGAACGACTCCGCCGAATCGAACGGGCCACTGTGTCACGGTTGGAAGCTTTTTTGCCCAGCGTGTCGCGGTGGCGGCCCCGGCGGCACGAGGCGCGGGAAAGGCTCGGGACGTCGACGCTCGGGCGCGGAAGCGTGGCTGGCGTGCCGCGCCGAAGCGTGCTGGGCCAGAACCAGGGACGACACTGAAGGGGCCCCAGGACACACAAATAAATACACACAAATAAAAAGATTCCACATATTTTCCTATATTTTCTGGGTTTCTGTCTTCCCGCCCACTTCCCATATTTTCCCATATTTTCTGGGGAATCCAAAATTAATTGTGTCTGTGTGTTTCTTTTCCTCCTGAGACACGCTGAACCAAAGTTCCCGATCGAAGGAGGGACAACGGGCGGCAGCCCCATTCACCGCGCTGGTCACCGCACAGGGGAAGCCCTGCTCGCGGGTGACACCCGGCACCGAGGCTCTTGCGAGCTGCAGCCCTCCCGCGACCAGAGGGGAGCCTGAGAGAAGGCTCACGGCGAGGAGAACGACGACGGCCAAACCGACGACGACAGCGACGACATGACGCGAGCGCCTACACAGCCCGGGCGCTGGCATGACGCCAACAGTAGGACGATGATGATGTCATGAAGCGATGGGCTACGTATCAGGATATGTTCCAGGGACTGCGGGCTATCAGGCGGCCCTCGTTTCTGGAGCCCTCGCGGAACGTTAGGGGAGGGGGAAGTCTTGGAACGCATCACTATGTTTGCCTTCGTGCTCCTCTGGGACGTAGGTGTGATGACCCAAGGTCGCACCAGCCGCCCGGCGAGAATAGATCCTAATCGCGACATGGTACGTGGCAGATGCGACGCAACGATACGACAACGCGCCACGACGCTACGCTAAGCTACGACGTGACTTGGAGGCGGCTCGGGGGTCTGAACTGGTCTGGGCACCAGAAGGATCCGCTCAAGATCGGTCCCCTGGCCCCTCCCCAAGCCCAGACCCCCGACGTCATGAATTTTTCATGACGTCGACCCCCAGCGGTCTGGACCCATTCCCCGGGACCGGCGTTTCGTCCTGAGTCGTTTTTTGACGGTCCCGAGGGCCGGTGATGGCCCCCAAAAGGTAAAAATAATGAAAAACCTCCCGTCGTGATTTTTTTCATAACTCGAGGGGGTCTGGGAGTCCATCTGGTGCAGCTTTCCACCCCACGTCCGCGTTTCCAGGCCCCGGGGCCCGGAAGCGGCCCCGGGAGGCCGACGCGCACAAAAAGAGACCGAAGATCGAACCCAAAACCCCTCGAACCTCGCCCCCCCCCTCTCCCTGCCGGCAGGAATGCTAAACGCTGGGCAGCCGCAAGCCCCTGCGCGGCTCCAAGGCGTGACGACCCAGGGTCGCACCGGCCGCGCCCTCGGAACGCGGGACCCGATGGCCTGGTATTCAGCAAGGACCGACCGTCTGGCATTCATGTATAGGCCTACCCCGACAGGCTCTGAGAGCAAAAGAAAGTTCTGATAACAAAAAAACGCTGCTTGGAACCAGGAAGCCGATGGCTTGATCCAAGACGGTCTCAGCCAGAACTGTTCTGAGAACATCTCGTGCCAACCAAAAGGCTCCCAGACCATCCTCTGGTAGGCCTACAGGCCAGCCAGGACGCTTCGCCACTGCTCGATGCCAAGCGTTAAATCGGGCCTGTCCCACTACAGGGGGATTTTTACCTAACAGCGAAAACTGATAGGTTTCTAGTGGTCTCAAAAGAAAGCATCATGACTCCTCAGGGGGGTCGGGGCGGGACCCGGGAGGCTGCCGCCGAAGCCGAAATCGCTTAGGACATCCTCGCAAAATCGCTCTTGGTGCTCCCAGAACTCCACTCCCGGGCCACATTTTGGATGCCCGGAGCCAACTGAGGCCAACTCCCAGAACTCCATTCCCGGGCCACATTTTGGATGCCCGGAGCCAACTGTAGGCCACTTCGTGCTCTTCGAGTTCCCAGAACTCCATTCCTGGGCATGATTTTGAATGCCCGGAGCCAACTGTAGGCCACTTCGTGTTCTTCTAGTTCCCAGAATTCCATTCCTGGGCCACATTTTGAATGCTGAGGCAGGCTGATGCTGCGGCCGAGGCAGGCTGAGGCTGACGGCAGGCTGAGGCTGAGGCCGAGGCTGAAGGCAGACTGAGGCTGAGGCTGAAGCAGACTGAGGCTGAGGCTGAGGCAGGCTGAGGCTGAGGCTGAGGCAGGCTGAGGCTGAGGCTGAGGCTGAGGCTGAGGCTGAGGCTGAGGCTGATGCAGGCTGAGGCTGAGGCAGGCTGAGGCTGAGGCCGAGGCTGAAGGCAGACTGAGGCTGAGGCTGAAGCAGGCTGAGGCTGAGGCTGAGGCAGGCTGAGGCTGAGGCAGGCTGAGGCTGAGGCTGAGGCAGGCTGAGGCTGAGGCTGTGACTGCGACTGCCGTTGCCGCTGCGACTGTCATCGCGAATGCGACTACGACTGCGAGAACAGCAGAATTCTACAACTGGATTTTCATTTGAATCTTAAGGGGAATGCTTTCAGATATGCTTCTACACATCGCTGTTAGGTTGCTTTGCCGGGATAATCGACGAAAAATGAAACATACCCCAAACATAAGCAAAAACATGTTCCAAAAATAGTCTGACGAAAAGTGAAAAATACCCAATAAATAAAAAAAGATTCCAAACATAGTCTGGGGACTATTTTCGTTTGTTGTTTTATGTTTTTACCTTTTGGGGGTGTGTTTGGGGTCTGTTTCATTCTTCGTCGAAAATTCCCCTGCAGCGGGACACGCCCGACATAAGCCAAGCGACACGAGCCGCCCCCTCCAACAGCGCGGGCGCAGCGGCCCCCGGGGCCCCGCACGGGTGCGCCCCCCATGGGGCCCCAGAGCGGCCTTCGAGAGGGCCCCCGGCGAGGGCCCTCCCCGAAGGCCCCCAGAAGGCCCTCCAGAGGGCCCTTTGGAGGGCCCTCGGAGGGCCCTTCGGAGGGCCCTCGGAGGGCCCTCGGAGGGCCCCTCGGAGGGCCCTCGGAGGGCCCTCGGAGGGCCCTTCGGAGGGCACTCGGAAGTGCCCTCGAAAGGGCCCTCCGAGACACCTCCGAAGACTCTGCGGCCGCGACGGCTTCCCCGACGTCGCGCCGCCTGTGGCCGTCGCCGTCGCGCCGCCTCCGCGGCCGTCGCCGAAAGCGGCCGACCGACGCCGACAACGCCGCCGCCGACGGCGGCGAACCGACGCCGAGCCGAGGCGCCCGCCGCGACCGCCGCGCGACACGAAGAAATTGATACGTCGTCCAAAAACCACGATCCGATTTGCATTTTTCGAGCGGGACCGATCTGGGAGGATCATGGGGTCCCAATTGTGACGAGAACGCCCCGCTCAAACAAATTGAGACGCCAGGATCTCGGGGTCCTCCTCCTCCTCCTCCTCCTCCTCCTCCTCCTCGTCCCTCGTCCCCCCCATCCCCCCTCAAAACATCTTCGGAGGTCCGCGGTCCGCGCGCATCCCGTGGCTCGTGGCGGACCGCGGCTCCACGCCCCGACGCGCGTCGCGGCGCCGTGCGGCGGCAGCTCGGCGGGCCGACGGCGTCGGCGACGTCATCACGGCGTCGCCGCCGCGGTCCCCCCGGGGCGCGGAGCGCCCGGCGCCACTGGCCGTCCCCGGCCGCGGGGCGCGGCGCCGGCGCCCGCCGCAGCGGCGGCGTGGAGGACCTCGGCGGCCGCCGCCGCCGCCGCCGCCGTCGAGGCCCTTCGGCGACGAGACCCTCGAGGAGACCCTTCGGGGTCGCCGTCCATGGAAAAGCCACGACGCGCTCCGCACGCCAGAGAGGGGGTCCAGCGCAGATCCAAGAAATCCGCGCGGAGCGCCAAAGTTTGTGTTCATGCAGCTTTTCTTGTTCTGTGGCACTCGTTTTCTTAGACACTCTTTCGCCGATCGGCGCGGCCCCTCGACCTCTCGGGGTCGCCGTCCATGGAAAAGCCATGGCGCCGTGGGGTCCCAGCTGGCCCCCTGAAGCCCCCACGGGTAGCCCATGGCGGTGCCTCAGCGTCCCAGCCCGGGGCGCGGAGCGCCCCGGGAGGCTGGTCCTGGGAGGTGTCCGGGCGTTGCTCCTGGAAGCTCCCTGCTGCCTCGGGATGCGCTCTGGCAGCGGCGCCTCGCCGAGCGCGTTCCGGGGGAGCCCGCGGCGTCCCCAGCGGCCGCCGCAGGCCCACGCTGTGTGGCACGGCGCGCAGCTTGTGGCCACGCATGGGCCCCTGGGGGGGGCCCCTGCGAGGCCACGGGGCCGCCGAGCAGAAAAGACACGGCTCGGGGCGGAACGCTGGCCCATGGGGAAGCGAGCGGCCCAGACCTCTGTGGAGCCGTCGCTCGGACTTCCATTTCCCGTGCATTTTTCGGTTTCGTGCGTGTTTTTTGTTCCTCGACGGTCCAGGATGGTCCTCGATGGTTCTCGCCGAGAAAAAATGCACACGTCCGAGCGATGCCAAGCTCTGCGGAGCCACGCTGCGAGCCAGAGCGCGGCGCAGACCTCTGGGGGGCCGCGCTGCGACGGCGCACGACGTCGGACGTCCAGGGCCGCCCTCCTCTCCTCCTGGAGCCCCCCGTCGAAGCTGCGTCCGCGGCCAGCGCCGAATCAGAGCGGACTCGGCGTGGCGGGCCAGAGTGGAATGAGCGCGGAGCCAACGCTCTTTTTTGGGGGGGCCTGGGCGGAGCCAGGAGTGGAGCCAGAGTCACCAGCGACAGGGGGCGGGGCGCCAGCGTTTGCCCACGAAGATATGCGCAATGCTGGCCAGCCTCCACCCTGCCCCCTCGGCCTCACCCTCCCGCCCTCGCGACCCCGCCCTCCTCGAACACCCCCCTCCGCCCTGCCCGGAGGAGGAGGAGGAGGAGGAGGAGGAGGAGGAGGAGGAGGAGGAGCAGGAGCA
>CAUYUJ010010757.1:55000-70000 GCA_963575745.1 Prorocentrum cordatum
GGAGGCCTCGGGGTCACGCATCGGCTCTTGGAGGCCTCGGCGACGCGCCTCGCGGAGCCGCTCGTCGCGGAGGCCTCGGCGCCGCGCCTCTTGGAGGCCTCGGCGCCGCGCCTCGCGGAGCCGCTCGCCGAGGAGGCCTCAGCGCCGCGCCTCGCGGAGCCGCTCGTCGCGAAGGCCTCGGCGCCTCGCCTCGTGGAGGCCTCGGTGCCGCGCCTCATGGAACAGCTCGTCGCGATCATCGCCTTCGGCATCTCGTGCCTCAACGCGGTGACTGGCGCGCCGAAGGACGCAGCCCTGGCCGTCACGTCGGCCTCGCCCTCGGACCTGTGGGAGCTCGGCACGGGCTGCACCTCGGAGGTCGGCACGCTCTTGCTGGCGCGCGCGCGGCCCAGGTCGCAGCTGCCGCGCGGCGGCGGCGCCCCACGCGGGACAAAGCTTCTGCGCGGGCCCCCGCGGCGGGCCGCCGCGACGGCTCGGCGGGCCGCGCGCGGGCGGTGCGCCGCCGCGCGCGGGGCGCCGAGCGCGGCTTCCACCGCGGGGCGGCGCGGCTGGAGAGGGCGAGCGCGGCGGGAGGCCAGGCGGCCCGACGAGGCCGGCGGCGGCGGCGACGGCGGCGGGGCAGGCGGCGCGCCTCGGGGCGCACCCGCGCCGAGGCGGGCGGCCAGGCGCCTCGACGCGGCCGAGGGCGGTGGCGGGGCGCCTGCTCGGCTGAGCCGCCCGAGCCAGCGGCACGCAATTCGAGCCGCTGGGCGCGGCTCGACAAACTCGGCCGATGGCCCCAAGGCGGCCGCCAGCGGTCCTCCGTCGGGGTCTGGGATCTCTCACGTCCGCCGAGGCCGCGAGGGCTCGGGCGGAAGGGGGCGGCCTGACCGCGATGCTCCTGGCGGCCTCTGACACCAGGGGTCATAGCGGAGGGCTGCCCCTGTCTGGGGGCCCGTCCCTCGTCGCCTGGTCTGGCTTGGGCCCCGCGGGGCCCTTGCGACCGTGCATGCCGAATGCAAGGTGGCTGTGCCGAGCTCTGCTCCGAGACCACTCCCATGGAGCCTCATCATCATCGTCGTCATCGTGATTAAAATCATCATCATCATCATCATCATCATCGTCATCATCATCATCATCATCATCATCATCATCATCATCATCATCATCATCATCATCATCATCGTCGTCGTCGTCGTCGTCGTCATCATCATCATCAGCATCATCATCATCATCTTCACCGTCTTCATCAGCATCATCATCAGCAGCATCATCATTCATCATTGTCATCACCATCATCATCATCATCATCATCATCATAATCATCATCATCATCATCATCATCATCATCATCATCATCATCATCATCATCCTCATAATCATCATCAGCATCAGCAGCATCAGCATCGGCATCATCATCAGCATCAGCATCATCATCATCAGCATCAGCATCATAATCATCATCATCAGCATCATCATTATCATCACCACCACCACCATCATCAGCATCATCATCATGAGCATGATCATGATCACTAGCATCATCATCATCATCATCATCATCATCATCATCATCATCACCATCACCACCATCATCATCAGCATCATCGTCATCATCATCATCACTTTCATCATCATCAGCATAATCATCATCAGCAGCATCATCATCAGCATCACCATTCTCATCAGCAGCATCATCATCGTCATCATCATCATCATCAGCATCAACACCATCATCAACATCATCGTCATCATTATCATCATCAGCATCAGCATCAGCATGAGCATCATCATCATCATCAGCATCATCAGCATCATCATCATCATCATCATCATCATCATCATCATCATCATCATCATCATCATCATCATCATCATCAAGCCTGCCTTGGGCGCCAGGCAGGCGGAGAACGCGGCGGGTCTACTCCCCTCGTAGCGGCTCTGTCTCGTTCCCCCTCAGCGGGCACAGGCCATGGACCGAAGGTCGTCCAGGGCGCTGCCCAGGGCGCTGGCTGCTGCGGGCGGCAGCTCACGGCAGGCGATCGCGGCGGCCGTGGCGGCGGCGCTGCGCACGACGCGGGCGCTGCTGGCAGGCGCCGGCTCCGAGGGGGACGCCGAGCTCGCGATGCGTTGGCAGGCCATGGAGTCCGCCATGCGCCAGCAGCTGCGGGGCGCGCAGCTGTGCGGCGGGGCTCGCGCCCGGCGCAGCGGAGGGGCACCCTGGGACCCCTCGGCAAGGGCGGCGAGGCCCTGCGGCAGGCCCTGGCGCAGCCGCAGCGCGCCTGGCGCGGCGGGCGCTGCCGGCCCGCGTGCCGGCGCCGGGCTCCCACGCCGCCGACCTCGTCGGTCCGCCCACGGACCCGCCCTCGAGGCTCGCAGCGGCTTCCCAGGGCAGGGCGGAGGACGAGGACACCTCGGAGGAGCGGGAGGGAGGGTCCCGAGTCGGCCGCCTCCGTGCAGGCAGGGTCCGATGCAGGCTCCCAGCAGCAGCGGCTCGTGCACGTCGTCGTCGAGTGAGAGGGGCCCGTCATGGCGGACAACCACCAGCTGGGCGAGTCGAGCTCGGGGGGCATCTCCTGCGCTGCAGACCGACGCAGGTCGAGGCCTCGCCCGGCGGCAGCTCCAACGGCAACGGGGAGAAGCACGAGAGCAGCTCCGAGGCCGTCGTGAAGACGGCCGTGAGGCGCCTCGACTGGACCTCGGGCGTGAAGAGCTCCGAGCGACAGGTCGAGCGGCGCGGTGGCCGAGCTCCACCAAGGGCGGCGAGCGCCGGCGCGGCAGCCCGTGGCCAGGGCGGAGCCGCTCGGGTGCGTGCGCCTGCCAGCAGCGCAGACTGGCGCGTCGTCCGAGGATGGCGCTTCGACCTCGCGCAGACTGTGCGGCTTGCCGAGCCTGTCAAGACGCTGCCCCCGCCGCAGGCCCCCGCTGGTGGAAGCAGGGCCTCGGCGAGGTGGACGAGGACACCGAACACCTCGGCTTCGAGCGGCAGGGCGACGTCGGCGCCGTGCCGAGCGCTGGCCAGGCGCTCAAGTGTATATGAATGACGACGGGGAGCACGACAGGCACCACCAGCACGACGAGGGTGCGGGCTAGCCCCCTGGCGGCGGCGGCGCGGAGGCGGAGGCGCGCAAGTGGCTCTCGACCGCGCTGCACAGGGCGAGGGAGGAGCTCGCCGCCCTCTCGACCGCGCTGCACAGGGCGGGGAGACGCGCACGGAGCTCGCGGGGGCCGACGCCCGCGTGCTGGAGGCACGGCTCCTCGGCGAGCGCGGCGTGGACGAGGCGAGGGGCCCCGAGCTCGAGGAGCTACGGGCCCAGGTGGCGCGGGGCGCCGAGGAGGGCGCCTCCCTGCGTGGCGCCAGGGCCGCCAGCCGCGCCGAGCGCCGCCCAGCGCTGCTGCTCGAGCTCGGGGACCAGCGCAGGCGCTGAGCTCCCGCCGCCTCGCGGCGGCGGTGGAGCGGCCGAGCGCGGCCAGCCCCACGGCGCCGCGCGGCCCGCCGCAGACCCTGCCACACGCCTGCCCCGAGGGGCAGGCTGCTGGGGCGGCGCATGAGTGCGACGGCGCCCGAGAGGGCCACGGCTCGCGGCGGGGTCGGAGGGTGCTCCCCGTCCGTGCGAGCGACTCTCAGCTGAGGCTGCCGATGCGATGAATTCCCGGCAGCCTTGCATGAGGGCCACGCCGTACGGAGCCACCGCTGCTGCGGATCGCTCGCGGCGGCGGCTCGGCGCACCGAGGGGGCGCTGAGGCTCGCTCGCGCCAGCGCTCGGCACGCCCCATGCACGCGCCTGGCCATTGGGCGCGTGCGCGATGGCCCGCCGTTTCCAGTTTCGCGCAGCTTCCGCGAGGAGACCCGAACCCCTCCATGTCCTCCGCCGATGCTTGAACGACGCAACTGCTGCAGCCGAAGCTCGTAGTCGTCGATGCTTTGTGGCATCATCATTATCATCACCACCACCAGCACCATGTTTATGTTCATCTTCATTGTCATCATCTTCTTCGTCATCATCAGCATCCTCATCATTATCATCATCAACATCATCATCATCAGCAGCATCACCATCATCGTCATCCTGATTATCATCATCACCATCAACACCAACATCATCATGCACATCATCATCACCACTATCACCATCAACATCACAATCACCACCATGATCAGCATCATCATCAGCATCATCGTCATCATCACGATCATCAGCCGCATCAGCATCATCATCATCATCATCACCATCATCATAATCAGCATCATCATCATCAGCATCATCAGCAGTAGCATCAGCATCATCATCAGCAGCACCACCCCCATCACCACCACCACAACCACAACCACTACCACCACCAACACCATCATCATCATCAGCAGCAGCAGGAGCAGCAGCATAATCATCATCAGCATCATCATCATCATCATCATCATCATCATCATCATCATCATCATCAGCATCATCATCATCATCATCATCATCATCATCGGCTGCATCATTACCATCATAACCATCAGCCCCAGCATCATCATCAGCAGCATCATCAGCATCGTCACAATCACTATCAGCAGCATGTTCGACATCGTGGTCGTCTTTGGCCTTACACTCATCATCATAATCGTTGTCATCATCATCACCACCAGCGTCATCATCATCGTCATCATCATCATCATCATCATCATTAGCCTCATCCTCGTCATCATCATCATCATCACCATCCTCTTCCCTATCCTCATCAGCATCATCGTCATCATCATCAGCAGTATCGTCATGATAATCAGCATCATCACCAGCATCATGATCTGCATTATCATCATCATCATCACCATCATCATCATCACCATCATAAGAACAATCATCATCATTATAATCATCGTCGTCGTCGTCGCAGTCGCCATCGTTGTCGCCGTCGACGTCGCTGTCGTCGTCGCCAGCGTCTTGATCGACATCGAAATCGGCATCGTCATCATCGTCATCGTCATGATCACCGTCATCAACATCATCAGCATCAGCATCAGCATCATCAGCAACAGCAGCATCAGCAGCAACAACAACCCCTCCTCCTCCTCCTCCTCCTCCTCCTCCTCCTCCTCCTCCTCCTCCGTCTCCTCCTCATCCTTCTCATCGAAAAAGAACATCTACAGAACCCTAGACCCTATCTGTCTGCGCCATTCTTCGAGCCTTGTCAATCTGTGATGGTCCCGGGGCCCGAAACCTGGCGGGTGGGGAGGAAGGCCTCCGGAAGGTTGCCTGGACCTCTAGAGGTACCTGGAGTCTCCCAAAGGTGTCACGGGGAGGCTTCCGCGTGTGTTCAGCGGCTTCGGAGTGGGAGGAGGGAAGGGGGACAAAGCCAGGCGCGGAAAGGTCGTTGTCGTCGTGGTCGTCGTCGTGGTCGTCGTCGTGAAAGTCGTCGTCGTCGTCGTCGTCGCCGGCGTCGTCGTTGTCGTGGTCGTGGCCATGGTCGTCGTCTTCGTCGCTGTCGTCGTCGCCGCCGTCGTCATGGTCGTGGTCGTGGTCATGGTCGTCGTCTTCATCGTCGTCGACGTCGTTGTCGTCGTCGTCGGCGACAGTGGCGTCGTCGCTGTCGTCGTCGCCGTCGTCTTGATCGACATCGAAATCGGCATCGTCATCATCGTCATCGTCATGATCACCGTCATCAACATCATCAGCATCAGCATCAGCATCATCAGCAACATCAGCATCAGCAGCAGCAACAACCCCTCCTCCTCCTCCTCCACCTCCTCCTCCTCCTCCTCTTCCTCCTCCTCCTCCTCCGTCTCCTCCTCATCCTTCTCATCGAAAAAAAACATCTACAGAACCCTAGACCCTGTCTGTCTGCGCCATTCTTCGAGCCTTGTCAATCTGTGATGGTCCGGGGGCCCGAAACCTGGCGGGTGGGGAGGAAGGCCTCCGGAAGGTTGCCTGGACCTCTAGAGGTACCTGGAGTCTCCCAAAGGTGTCCACGGGCCTCCCCAGGTGGTTTCCCGAGGCTTCCGCGTGTGTTCAGCGGCTTCGGAGTGGGAGGAGGGAAGGGGGAGAAAGTTTGGCGCGGAAAGGTCATTATCGTCGTGGTCGTCGTCGTGGTCGTCGTCGTCGTCGTCGTCGCCGGCGTCGTCGTGGTCGTGGTCGTGGCCATGGTCGTGGTCTTCGTCGCTGTCGCCGTCGCCGCCGTCGTCGTGGTCGTGGTCGTGTTCGTGGCCGTCGTCATCTTTGTCATCGTCGACGTCGTCGTCGTCGTCGGCGGCAGCGTCGTCGCTGTCGCCGTCGTCGTCGGCGCCGCTGCAGTCTTCGACGCACGCGCCGCTCTTCGCCCTCTGCCGCGGCCGCTGCGCCGCCCTTCGCCGCTGCGCGGTGGCACTCCTCCGGCACCGCCCGCCGCCGAGGAGAGCCGTGCGCCCTGCCCCATCCAGCTCGGACAGCGGATGACGGCGCGCGCCGCCTCGAGGGGGAACGTCGTCGTCGTCGTCGCCGTCGCCGTCGTCGTCGTGGTCGTCGTCGTTGCCGTCGTCAGCGTCGTCAGCGTCGCCGTCGCCGTCGCGGTCGTCGTCGTCGTCGTCGTCGTCGTCGTCGTCGTCGTCGTCGTCGTCGTCGTCGTCGTCGTCGTCGTCGTCGTGGTCTCAGTCGTCGTCGTTGCCGTCGTCGTCGTGGTCGCGGTCGTGGTCGTCGTCGCCGAGGTTTTTGCACGCTTTCGTTCTTTCTGGGCGGTTTCCCAGCCTCGAGGTGCGCTCCACCAGCGGCACCTCGCCGAGGGACGTCCAGGCCTGCCCGGCTCGTGCCAGACGGCCACCGGAGGCCCGAGTTATAGGCGCTGGAGAACCGCCCCGGAGGGAGGGGGGGGGCGGCTCGGGGGGGGGGGGGCAACCTCGACCTGGAAAAGGGAGACTGGGCCTGGACCTGGGGGGGCCTCCTCAATGGGGTCCTGGCAGATGGGGTCGGAGGATCGCGCCGCCTCGCCGATGCATCGGCGGCGTTGGCAATGCATCGGTGACTTCGGCATGGGGAGAATCGGGCTCCACATCGAGCCGCGTCGCCGATGCATCGGCGATGTGGCGCTCTCCTCCGACCCCATGTAGTATGTATGTGTATATATATAGATGTCAACAGATATCTACACTTCATATATTTATATATGTATAAATATGTGTATGTATATACGTGTATAAAAATCGGACACGATTTGGGAGGTCTGGCGATATGTCGCTGCGCCCTGTGCTCTGAACGCGCACAAGCATGAGGGGCAACGATAAGGGGAGCCTGGCACAGGGGGATGCATCGACCTGGAATCGGCGATACATCCCCGAAAGATCGGCGACAGGCCACCGAAAGTGAATCCGCACATTTCTGTGCAGGTTGGGGCTATCAAGCCCCGATCGGCGATCAATGGGCGATTGGGGGTCGATGCATCCCCCCCTATGCCTATCCCCCCGCTATCGTTGCCCCCGAAAGTAAGTCAGACGAAGCCGGCACCGCGGCAAACCCAACGGCAAACCGGTCGCGCCCTGGTGCCCGCGGAGCCCTCTCAGAGACGCAAGACCGCGCGTCAACACAGACGGTGCGGCGACAGATGTGCCCCCGATGGCGGATCCGCACGCTCCTGGACTTGAGCAGGGACCGACCGTCCTGGCATTCATGTAGTCCTACCACGAAATGTTCTTAGAACCCACAAATGTGCTATGAGCAAAAACAATGTTCTTAGAGCATAAACCCGATGCGATAAAGCAAGACAGACTCCGCCAGAAATGTTCTAAGAACATTTCGTGGAAGCCACAGAACAGGTTCTTAGAACATTGCTTGGTAGGCCTCTAGACGAGCCAGGGCGCTTCGCCACTGCTTGAAGATGTGCCCCCGATGGCGGAACCGTACGCTCCTGGACGGGGATGGCGCTAGCCCCAGTTATGCGACGCCTTGGCTGCCTCAATGCGGGACTCCCAGAGGCCCCGGCCTTTTCTCCAGAGGCGGCGTTCCATCCCGAGCCTTTGTCTGCTGCCGGTGCCAGGGCCCGGCGAGGGCCCTCGGATGCCGACCACGGCCAAACACTTTCCGCCGTGATCTTGCTCACGACACGAGCGCATGGCTGGGCCAGGCCCCGTAGCGGCGATGAACCGAGGCATCCGGCCCTGAGCCTGCCGTCCGAAACTGAAAGGGCCCTGGGACACACAAATAAATACACACAAATAACAGGATTCCCCATACTTTCCCATATTTTCTTGGTTTTTGTCTTCCCCCCCAATTCCCATATGTTTCCATATTTTCCTGGGGGTCGACGATGAATTGTGTCTGTGTGTTTTGTTTTCCCTCCTGAGAATCGCCGCGGCGGCCCCGGCGACACCCTGTGCCCTGCGAGCGGGGGCGCGGACAGCTCGCCGCGCCGAAGCGCGGAGGGCCAGATCCGGCGGAGCGACACAACGAGCCGAAGTTCCTGACCGCATCCCCTGCTGACTACCGTCGTGGCGTTGGCCTAAGGAACCCTAAATGAGGAACGAGGCCCCTTTTTCCTCATAAGTTAAACTTCGATTCCCCGTGGGAAACCTCAGGAAAACCCAAGGCAAACTGTGAAGCAATCGAGGAACACCGAGCCCCTCCCCAGCGAAAAGGGTTCCTTCTGCAGCGCCCCGACGGTAGGGCACCCGCCAAGGACGCACGCGACCACGTGCATGAACACGGCCCCCCCGTCCGCGAGGCCAGCCGCCGCGCGGCACGAGCGCTGGCGCAATCCAACTTTCGAGAGCAACGTGGGCTCGTGTGCGAGGCGGACTCCTGAAACCTTGGGCCCAAAAATGTCTGTCACCTCTTGGGGGCGCACCTTTTGCTTCCGCCACCTGCCGCCGCCCCTCCGCCGGCTTCCGCCGGCGGAGGCAGCCTCGTTCTACTTTCGCCGCCCTCCGCCGGCCTTCCGCCGAGGAAGAGAGAGACGACCACTCCTTCGACCCTCGAGGGCGAGGCCCTGCTGGGAACGCCTCGCGTGCACGTCCTCCCCTCGCGCCTGACCGACGCTGCCCCGAGACCTCCGCGCCTCAGGGCCGCTCGCCCCGGTGCCACGTCTTCTCCGGCCCCTGCATGCCGCTGAGGCCCACGACGATGGTCCGCGCGCCGAGGGGCGCGGCTCCTGGGGAGGCCCCGCCCCCAGTCCCCCCCCCCCCCCCACACACACACAACAACAACAACAACAACAACAACAACACAAACAACAACAACAACACACACACCAACCGCAACAACAACAACAGCAACAACAACAACCACAACCACAACAACCACCACAACAAAAACAACCACACAACAACAACAACAACCACAACAACCAACCACACAACAACCACAACAACCACAACAACAACCACAACAACCACAACAACAAACAAACACAACAAACAACAACAACACACAACAACAACCACAACAACAAAACCACAACAACAACCCAAAACAACAACAACAACAACAACAACAACAACAACAACAACAACAACAACAACAACAACAACAACAACAACAACAACAACAACAACAACAACAACAACAATTACTAGCACGTGGGGACACTCCGTTCTCACCAGTGCCAGGGTTTTCATAGGAGGCGGGCAATACCCCCACTTTGTGGGGGGGCCGGTTCAAGCTCTACCAAATTTCCAAACGACTCTTCGCCACCACCCACACCCAGCTTCCCGCCCTATGACGTTCGGACACTTCACTTCGTGGCATGCGGACGACCGTGGCTACTATTCAGGGCCCCGCGGCCGACGACGACGGCGTGCGCGCGCGAAGAAAAAACGAATGTGTCCCGCATGGTATTATTTGACAGGGATGATGGCCCTGGCAGGTGCGCAACCGTTGTCGCAGAAGTTCGAAAAAGTTGCTCGCAAAAGCCCGTTTGACAGAAATGTTTAAAAAGTGTTGGGTTTCCTACGAATCCGCAAGAGCGCGCGGGATGAGATTTTGACATTTTTTTGTTGAAAAACCATTGGTTTTTTGATGTTTTTATGTTAAAATCGCTCCGAACACTAAGCTTTTGGAAGGATTTCGTCTTGCGCGCGCGAATGTCCACTTTACCTTATTTTTTGCAAGGGATTCTTGAAATTTGATTATATTAGAACAAGAAATGTCATTTTCTATTGTTTTTTGCAAGGGAAAGCGGATTACAACAAAACAACCGGATCCTGTACACACCCTCTTTTCTGAGGCTTCCTCACGAAAATGATGAAAATGTAGCTGCGGCCTAGGCGGCGCAGGGGGGGCGCGCACCAGGGGGCCCAACAATAATTATTCTTTAGAATAAATAATGTTCAACAACAACAACAACAACAACAACAACAACAACAACAACAACAACAACAACAACAACAACAGCACCAACAACAGCAACAACAACAACAACAACAACCACCACCACAACAACAACAACACACACGCGAGGAGACGAGGGAAGGGGGCGAGGAGGAGGGAGCGAGGCGGCAGGGACGGGAAAGAGGACGGGGAAGGAGGAGCTCGGCATCGGCTAAGAAGGTGCCACCGCATTCGCCTGCATGCTGACCGAACTCCAGCGGAGTTTGGGGTCCAGGCCATCGGGGGGCGGCGCGAGCTGCCGACGGCGCTCTCGCGCCCGAGCCCCAAGGGACGCAGCCCCACCCCGAGAGCGGAGCCCGAAGAGTGCAAGGCCACGCTGTAGGTCGACCCCCGTCCCAGCCCAGCCAATCCCACTCCCTCCGACGGACAGCTCTTGACCGCTGCGGAACAAGCGAAGGCGGGTCGGCCAGACCCTGCATAACGGGTGTTGACGAGAGGGGGCGGAGGAGGTGGAGGACGAGGAGGAGAATAAGAATGGGGGAGGGAGGAACTGGGAGGAGGAGGAGGAGGAGGAGGAGGAGGAGGAGGAGGAAGGAGAAGGATGAAGAGAAGGAGGAAGAGGAGGGGGAAGAGGAAGAGGAGGAGGAGGACAAGAAAGACGAAGAGAACGAGGACGAGGACGAGGAGGGATGGGGGGAAGGAGAAGAAGGAGGAGGAGGAGGAGGAGGAGGGATAGGGAGAGAAGGAGGGGGGAATAGAGAGATGAAGGAGGCAGAGGAGGAAGAGGTGCGACCCAGGGGCCAGACACTGTCAAAGAAGCCCCGTCGGGATTTACTCACGACACGAGGGGTGCCAACCTCCCAGTGTTCTTCCCCCCTCCAACTGCCAGCCTTCCCCCTTTGTTCACGAACGAACAACACACACCCATACCCATAAGGGGGTCGTTGGGAGGAGGACTGGCTATGGGTATGGGTGCGGGTTGTCGGACCCTAGGGAACGCTCCCGTTCGAGCGGGGACCCCCATCCGACAACACGCACCCATAGCCCTTTCCGACCCCCTATGGGTATGGGTGTGTGTTGTTGGTTCGTCATCTGTCGTCGTTGGTAAGGCTTCGGGTTGCGCGCTGACAGCCGTCCCAGAAGGAGCCCCGCCTGGCCTCAGCAGGCCCCCCCCGAGCCGTCCCAGCGCGGGCCACCAGCCGGCCCCCCGAGCAGCCCAGGGGCGTTCTCGACAGCCTCATAACCCCTGGAGCGCGGCGCGTCCCCGAGGGCGCCGCCGCCGGCGGTGCCAGCGTGTTGAGACCGCCCAAGATCGGCTACACGCAAGAGTGGCCCTGGGTAAGAGTGACCTTTGGTGCGCGGCTTTGGGGGGGCCGCGGAGAGGCCAAATCCAGGCGCGCTAGCCGCCGCTGCCGCTTCGCGTTCAGCCATCTGGGGGCCCATCTGTGCCCGCACCAAAGGTCACTCCGGCGAAAGGTCACTCTTACGTCTAGTCCACAAGACGACGCTGGGGGCCTGTCGAGGCCAGCCGGGACCACTCCGGGGGGGCCTCGTGGAAGCCAGCTGGGGCTGCCTGGGGGGGGGCTGCATGTGCGCACCCACGGAATCTTGCCAGCCGTCCTCCTCCCCCGCCTCCCTCGCGCACACTCCCCCCTTGCCTGCTTTGGGGACGCAACAAAAAGGTCCGACACAGCCACTCCCCGGACCTCTCCCGGGGTGCGCTCTGACTGGAATTTCGGGGCGAGTCTTGCGGTGGCGACGAGGGCCTCCCAGGACGCCCACAGACAGGAAAACGAGGCAAGTGTAGCGGTATGGGTACCTCTTCCTCCAGCTGCTTGGGGACTAGCGAAACCTGGGTTCACGCTACTGCGGGTCGGCAAGGGCCACGTTGCGAACCCCGTGGCCAACAACGAGGCAGCTTCCAAAAAACTTGGAGAGTATTGGCTGACACCCGTCAGCGCCGACCCTCCCAGAGATCTGGACGTTTTTCAATGTTTTCGAGCCAGGCGCTTCCGCCAGGCATCGGGCCCCAGGACCCTCACAGATCGATCCGTTCCGAAACATACAGCAGACAGATAAGGTCTAAGGCTCCGGCCGTGAATGTTCACTAGATTTAGATTTTTTGGCGCCGTCAGATCTCAGGGCCTGTTACGTTACGTGGGCTCCGAACTTGAGACGCTCGTTTCGGAGACCCTCTTGGAGCCACTCGCTCCGCGCATGCGCCAATACTGCGTCGAACTTGAGTCGAGCTAGTCGAACTAGAGTCGAACTAGAGTCGAACAAGTCCGTCAGGTGGCCCCCCAACCGAGCATCTACCGAACTGCTTCTACTCCCCCTCCTCCGGCGGAGGCGGCGACGGCGGCGACGACGACCGTCGCTCCGCGGGCGTTACCGTGGCGCGTCGAGCGGGTCTCGAAGATGCCGCGCCGCACGAAACGGATCTCGTCGCGGGTGGCGGTCACCAGCGGAGGAGGGAACGGCAAGGAGGACCAGGACCAGGATGACGAGCAGCAGTGGGACGGGGGAGGACGACGACTTCTGAGAAGGGCGAGAATAAGAGGGGGGGCAGGAGGGACAGGAGCAATCCGCCGACCGCCGCTTGCCTGGGGTGAGACCTGTGGCTGTCCCCTGTCCCATTACTCCCTGTGGGATCCAAAATGGCATTCGAGGGGGGAGGATGGGGGGGAGGGGGAAGGGGGCACCGGGAACTCATCGACGCACCCGCAGGGCCTCCGGAGCCTCAGGAGCAAAACTCTGTGGCCTCCAAGATGCTGGAGGTGCAATCTGAGCTGGCTCAAGCAAGGCTCCAGCTCGCCGGGGAGTCCTTAAAGACGACCAAGACGGCCTTAAGACTCAAGACTGCCCCAGAAGCCTCAAAGACGCCCCAAGAGGGCTCCAAGACAACCCCTGAGAGGGCCCACAAAAGTAAGCATCGTCTAAATCCCGCGGGAAAGCGTATATGTCCAGCATCTTCGCATTCTCTTGTGTTAATTCCAAGCGTCCCAGACGGCTAAAGAGGCTCCCAAGATCACTCCAAGACGGCGCAAGAGGCTCCCAGGAGGGTCCCCAAGAGGTGCCCAAGAGAGGCACCTCGGATTGGCATTCCGAGCCCTCGGCCCCAAGAGGACCCCTGAGACCGCCAGCAGGCGACTCAGAAACTCCAAAGAGGCCCGAGGAGGCCCCCAAGGAGGCCCAAGAGAAGCCCCCCCAGAAGGTCCCCATGGAGACTCCGGCAGGCCTCCTCCGTGGACGCCTTCCCTCTCCTTGGGGGTCGGCGGAGCTGCTTAGGCCTCTTGGGTCGGCCGAGGCCAACGCGGAGGTGCTCTCGCGCGGGCCGTCCAGAGGCTTCCCCGGGCCGCCTCGTGCCCTTCTTGGCCCCCTTTTGGGCCCTTCTCGGAGCCCTCTGCGGCCCTCGTGGGCGCCGCTCGGACCGTTCTCGGGCCGTCCGCGACTGGTCTCGGGCAGTGTTCCGTCCATCTCCGGCCTCCTGCTGTGGATAGGGGATGCGGGCTCCCGCGAGCCAGCGTCCGCAACACGGATCCGTCGGTAATGATGAGAGGCCGAAGACGAACCGAAGAACCCAACATCGATCGGCCACACGGCACACCCCACCCCAATCGGCGATGGGATGGAGGAGACAGGGAGCGCAGGGAAAATACAAAACACACACGTGGGGGAGTTGTTTACTATTTTCGGGATACTGTCGCCCCGTCTTGACGCCGTCTACGTCTCTTCCGGCGAGAACTGGAATGGGCAGGCGGTGAACGCGAAGCGTCTGGAAGCAGTCATGGAGGAGGACGAGGAAAAGGAGAAGACGGATATGATGATGATGATGATGATGATGATGATGATGATGATGATGATGATGATGATGATGATGATGATGATGATGATGATGATGATGATGATGATGATGGTGATGCTGATGATGGTAATGGTGATGGTGATGATGATGATAATGCTGCTGCTGCTGCTGCTGATGATGATGATGATGATGATGATGCGGCTGATGATCGTGATGATGACGATGATGCTGATGATGGTGATGATCAGGGTGGTGATTTTGATGTTGATGGTGATAGTGGTGATGATGGTGTTGGTGATGATGATGTGGATGAAATGATGATAGTAATGGTGATGGTGATGCTGATGCTGCTGATGATGGTGATGATGATGGTGGTGCTGGTGATAAGGATGCTGAGGATGATGAGGATGATGATGATGATGATGACGATGATGATGATGATGATGGTGGTGGTGATGATGATGGTGAGGAGGAGAAGGAGGAGGAGGAGGAGGAGGAGGGGGAGGACCAGGAGGGGAATGGGAGACGACGGCGACGACGACTGGGAGGACCGGCACGCTCAGCACCCACCAGTCGACGCCCGTAGTGCACGGGGGCTGGGTGAGCGAGCCCTGGTAATTGTAGAAGGTCTTCTCCTTGCCGGTCGTCCCCGTCGTCGTCACAGACGACAGAGGCGAAGGAGGAGGGGGGGGAGAGGGACGAAGCAGAGGAGGGAGGGGGAGGATGACGAAGGGGAGGCGGACGAAGAAGAGGAGGACAAAGAGGAGGAGAAGAAGGAGGAGGAGGAGGAGGAAGGGTAGGGGGAGGAGGTGGACGACGAAGACGAGGAGAAGGAGGACGGAGACGAGGAGAGGGATGGCGAAGAGGAGGACGACAAGGTGGAGGAGGACGAGGAGGACGAAGAGGAGGAGGAGGAGGGGGAGGAGGAGGAGGAGGAGGAGGAGG
>CAUYUJ010010757.1:75000-102411 GCA_963575745.1 Prorocentrum cordatum
CGGCGGCCCTCGGAGGCCATCGGAAGCGCCTGGACTGCATCGAGGAGCCGACTCCCGCCTTGCCACCGTCTCTCGGTGACGGCCTAGCGGCTTCCCGTGTCCTTCGGCTCGTGATGGAGCGTCCACGATTTGCTCCAGATGTCCCTGGAGATCTCTGGACTCACCTGGATCTGCCCAGATCGATGTTTAGATTACCCTCGATGTATCGTGATTGGCCTGGCTTGCCCACGCAAATCGATTGGCGAAAAGTCGTCAAGCCCTTACAGTTAGGACCTTTTGCTTACCGTGTCGCGGCGACGGCCCTTGAGACACGCCATGCCCTGTGAGGTGATGGCGTGTCGCTCCGCTCTGCGGGGCTGCAGGCAGGCAAGAGCTCGGTGGGGACCAGGAGGTGGTCGGGAAATGTTTACCGTGCCGCGCCGAAGCGTGGTGGGCCAGAACCGGCAGCGCGACACGCGAGGCCAAAAATCCAGACCGTGAACGCGTGAGCGGAAACGCGTACCTGTCCAGCATCTCTTGGGCACTCCGCGGCAGTGAAGATGCCCCTCGAGGCACATTTAGAAGCACTCTCCTGAAATCCTGGATCCCCCACCCCTCCGTTTTTGCCCCCCGCAGCCGAGCGCCCAATCGTTGTTGGTATCCTCGTCTTCGTCGTCGTCCTCTTGCTCCTCCGCCAGCTCGTTTTCCTGGTCGTCCTCTCCTCATCATCATCAATCCCATCATCCCTATAATCATCATCATCAACAACAACATCACCACCAATTTCATCACCATCACCACCACCATCAGCGTCATCAACATCGTTTTCGTCCTCCTCACAATCGTCATCGTCGTCATAGTCGTCGGCGTCATCATCATCATCATCATCATCATCATCATCATCATCATCATCATCATCATCATCATCATCATCATCATCATCATCATCACCATCATCATTCGCATCATCATGATCCTTACCACCACCATCATCACCACAACCACCATCATTTGAGGGAGTTTCTGTGGAACTCACGTCATCCTCACCCCCGGCGCGAAGAGCACGAGTCCAGAGCGGCCTCCGGCACCGTTTCCGGACAGATCCGCTGGATCCTGTGGATCCGGTGACGAATCCCAAACCGGCGCCCTCGCTTGAGACATCCTCACAAAACCGGCCCCGGGGGCGGTGCCCAGAGGAGCCCAGAGCGGCCTCCGGCACCGTTTCCGGACAGATCCGCTGGATCCGGTGACGAATCCCAAACCGGCGCCCTCGCTTGAGACATCCTCACAAAACCGGCCCCGGGGGAGGTGCCCAGAGGAGCCCAGAGCGGCCTCCGGCACCGTTTCCGGACAGATCCGGTGGATCCGGTGACGAATCCAAAACCGGCGCCCTCGCTTGAGACATCCTCACAAAACCGGCCCCGGGGGAGGTGCCCAGAGGAGCCCAGAGCGGCCTCCGGCACCGTTTTCGGACAGATCCGCTGGATCCGGTGGATCCGCCGACGAATCCCAAACCGGCGCCCTCGCTTGAGACATCCTCACAAAACCGGCCCCGGGGGGAGGTGCGGAGGAATAGAAAGAAAAAAGAAAAAAAAATGAACAAAACAAAAAAACTAAAAAAAGAAAACAAAAAAAAAAAACGAAAAGAGACCCAGGCGCCCCCGCACCGTTTCCTGACAGATCCGCTGGATCCGGTGGATCCGCCGACAAATCCCAAACCGGCGCCCTCGCTTGAGACATCCTCACAAAACCGGCCCCGGGGGAGGTGCCCAGAGGAGCCCAGAGCGCCCAGAGCCCTCAATGCGTCATTCTTGTGCCGCGCGCGCCATATTATCCACGCGCGCGTCATCATAGATGGCGCGCGCGTGACGCACGCGCCATATCGAACCCGCATGCGCCATAATGCCTTTGAGAGGGCGCGATTCCAAACATAATGACGCCTTGAGGCGTCGTTTTTCTTTAGGCGTCATTTTTCTGTAGGCGCCGTTTTTCTTGGGGCGTTGTTTTTTTTGTTTGGTTTCAGTGTCGTTTTGCGTGATTTCGTTATTTTCGTTGTTGTTTGTTCCTTAGAGTGATTGTTGTGCGTTGTTTGTCTGGTATATGCGTTGTTGTTTGTTTTCGATGCTGCGTTGCCTATCTGCAGTGTTTATGGTTTTGTCCTGGGATCGCGGAGAGCTGCCGAAGGCGTTCTAGTGTCTAGTAGGGCGGCTCGCCGCGCAGAGGGCCCGAGAGGTCCAAAGGGATTCCGCTTAAGAGATCGCGCAATACAGAGCGCCTTGCCCCGAATCAGAAGAGGTTTGGGAGCAGCTGTCTAAATCGCCTTGCTCAGAAATTTCGGCGTCGCCGTCGACGCTTCGGCTGGCTCCGCCACGAAATCCTGGTTAGAACGCGCTGCTTCGACGGTCGTCGCTGGTCGCTCTTGGGCTTCTTGGCCCTTCGCGGCCACGGCTGGATTCGCCACGAGATCCTGGTCAGAATGCTCCCCATGGAACCCAGGCAATTTAGAACCGTTTTCCGCCTGCGCCGCGGAGGTTGTCTTCCTTCTCCTTCTCCTTCTCCTTCTTCTCCTTGGCCCTCTCCTCCTCGAGCTCCTTCCTCAATTCTCGAGCGCCGTTTCGCCTTCTCGAGCGCCGCCTGTTTCTGCTCTCACGTTTCGTTGCTGCTCGTGCTGCTGCTCTCCGTCGTGCTGCCCGCGCTGCTGCTCTCCGTCGGCTGCTTGGCCTGCTGCTCAAACGGCCTTGAATCGGCGGGGCGCTTGACCAGGCTGGGCGTGCCGAGGCGAGAGGGGTGGGGAAGGCGGGGGGGGACGAGCGGGGGGAAGAGGAGGAGGAGGGCGAAAGAGGTAGATTCTCCCTGTATCTCTCACACGCATGTGTATGTACATCTATATTTATATCTATATCTATATACATATATACATATGTGTATATGTGTATATATGCACATATATATATATATGTGTATGCACACCTTATTTGTATGTTTATGTATGCATGTTTGTATGCATGTACCAATGCATGTGCATACATGTTCACAGGTGGAAAGGTAGTTACACATTATACAATCTAGATATGCAGACATACATAAGTATACAATCCGCATATTGAGTCGACACGTGTATATGCGCATACACGTACAACTAACTTTGAACATTCACACGCAAAACATACGCATTTGTGTTGATGTATGTATGTATGTATCTATGTGTGCGCATGTAACTGTAGACACGTACGCACGCATCTATATATAAGGGCTATGTATATATGTGCGTTCGCACCAACAGTATATATCTATAGGTATATAAAACGGGGGGGAGAGAGGGGCGAAGAGAGAGGGAGAGAGTGAGAGAGGCACGGGAGGGGGAATGAGAACGATAGAGGGTGAGGGATGACGTTCCATCACGCCCAGCCTGGTCAAGCGCTCCACCAATTTAGGGTCGACGCCGTCCGCCAGCAAAGCCTCGGCTGCCGAGGGGGTGAGCCCCCTACTCGGGCCGACGTCGGAACCCGAGGGGCGGGGGGCCGTTCTCCTAAGATCCGATCCTCGTGCCTATGGAGGTCGAGGGTAAGGTCGATGAGGAACAGGGGCGGGGGGCCTTTCCCCTGAAATCTCGATCCTCGTGCCTGCGGGGGACGAGGATAAGGATAAGGACGTGGAAAGAGGAGCACCATTCCTCCCCCTATCCACGCCCCTTTTTCCATCCACCTTCTTCCTCTCCTCCCCCCTCCGCCCGCCCCATTTCTTTCCTTTTGATGTTTATGAGGCGGCAAGGACGCAAGGGTGCATGCCTCGAAAAGCTAAACCAAACCGTGGCGACGAATGAGCCCCGCGGGCGGCATAATGAACTTAACACACAGAACGAAACGCAGTTCGAGCCGAGCCCAGCGTTCCACTTGCGCGGCGCAACCCACAGTTTAGGGCCCGAGCTGGAATATTTTCTTGACGTGGCCACCTGCCTGCATCACAAACACGCCTCAACAAAAACCAGGAGCACTAGTCAACACTCAAACGCGAGCACAAGCCACTTCAATATAACTTGTTTTATGGTGCTTGAGTGGGAGCTGCTGGCAATCTCTTTCATGAGTCCCGCTGCAAAGTCCTCGTCGCTGGGTAGGTCAATAGAAACGAGGGTTCATGAACTATGGTGTTCGGCACAGGTGAACAAATGCAATGGAACTTAGGTGTCATTTTCCAGGCTCTTTTCCTAGATGCAATGGCTTCCGCAGAGAGCTGGCTATATGCATTAATGAATGCGCGGGCCAGCTGCGCCAATTCGTCTTTGACTGAGACAGGGAAGAATCTGCCGTTATCATACATCAACTGATAGACGCGGGAGAGCAGATCACACGCGCCAAGTCGCAACCGATCGTGGTCTGAACCCGAGTTGAAACGACGTGCCAGGGACGCCGCGTACGGCACGAGACACCGGCTGGCGGCCGCTTTTGCCAGGGGCGCTGGGGTATTCTTACGCACATGTGAAGTCTACACAAATATACATCTACAGCGCCCTGCTTCAAAAACGTATATGTAATGTATGAATACATACATCTCACGCACAACATAGCATACAATATAAACCATACATACGTAAACAGTTTTAACTATTCATGGATGATCGATTAAAAGTAGAAATTTGTGTGTAACTGTACGGTATGATGAACCATATCATAGCTATATTTGCACACTGGAGCAATAATTGTGCATGGACATACCAAGTGCGCACCGCACCTATATTTGGATATTTGTTGCAGACACATAATGTATTCAGATGTCATACCTGAGCAAGCATGCATATGTTAATCTTACATATCATATTTGTGTACACCTGTATAACCCCATATGTTATATTTATACATGTATTTGCGCGTGGAATTTATGCCACCTCTACAATGCACGTGTATGTGTATGTGCTCCGATGTGTATATCCACTCCCTCGCCCCTTGCACGCATCGCCCTCCCCCGCTTCCCTGGCGGGGAGCGCGATGGGCGGTGGATGGGGTTGCTGGGGGAGGGTGCGGATGAGGAGGGGAAGGGATTGGAGCATGAGGAGAGGCTGGAGGAGGTATGCACTATTTCTACCACGGGGCCTTCAGCTTCGGCCAATCGGCCTGGGTGCGAAGCCTGGTGAAGATCAGCTTGCCCTGCAGCTTGTGCGCGTCCACGTGGGTCTTGTACCAGTGCGCGATGTCGGCCTGGAGCCCCTTCATCTGGGACCCCCTGCTAGCCCCCCACTGCCCAAGCTGCAGTATCTCCACGAACACGTTTGCTATGAGATGGCACGCCACGCCGAGGTCCAGCGAGTGAAGAACGTCCACCATGATGCCTTCAAATCTGAATGACTTGATTTTGAAGAAGCTGCTGAGTCTCACATCGCCGCGCACGCATCTCAGGAGGTGGCTGTTGTGCGTGGCCATTGTGGCTCTCCAACCAGCGGCCATATCAGCGCGAGTGTAGCACATGCTGCCGTCGCCGAGGGTAGCGCCGCACAAGTAACAGCACTCTGCGTTGTTCCACCTATTGAGATACAAGAAGTCAGCATAGTATCCCCAATCGCCTCGCATTTGAACTGCGGCGAACGTTCGCCCACTGCATAGTTTTCTACCAGCTTCGGGGTGTGGCAAGCCATTGTGTTGAACATCTGGAATCACCCAAGTGAGCAACGCGTTGAAACTCCATGCAAGTCGGTCCACCAGCTGTTCAAACATGTCTATGTCAAGCTCAGATTTCTTGAACACAGTAATGACGTCTCTCGTAGAAACCGTGCTGCCATGGCCCAGCAAACCGTTGAACTGCAGCGTGAACAGACCTTCTGATTTTGTCGTCGGGGCGCCATCCCCGTGGAAGCCCAAAGGTATCGTGGTGGACGAGATGCGCGAAGCGTTGGACTTGTAGGTCACGTGGTCCCGAAGGCCATGCCAGAACTTGGCGGTCTCGCCGTCTTCGCCAGCGAGGCGCTGTGCGAACACCAGGGGCCCCTTCGCGTGCCATGCCTCCAGAGTGTCGATCGGGTCGACGAACGGGTGGAAAGTCACGTCGCCGCTGCTGCTCTTCAACTCAACCCAGCCTATCCTCGGAGCTCCAATTGGCGTGCCAATGGCACGGCATACTTCTCTGAACGCGTGCTTGGCCTGCAGGTTGGAGCGGCCGGCGTAGGCGCCGACATGCTGCGCTCCCTGAGCGGCTGCGGCCTTCGCGAACTGGGTGACGTCGGGGCTGCTGAGGGTTCCCTTGGCCCATCTCCTCCGCAAGAGGTCGTTGAACGGCGTCTCTTCGATCTCGTCGTGTTCTGCGGTATCCAGGCGGCGCCTGATGCCCCCGCGCACGGCCTGCGCAGAACCGCTGGCCGCGGCGTCGCGCCGCTCGGGCGCGAGGCGGTGTCAAATTCCTCGAGGCGCCTCGGGACGGCGGGCCTCTGCAAGCTGCGGGCATGGCCGAGACTCCAATCTCTGGCGGAGGCCTGCGCCCTGTGGCGGCATGAAAACACACAAGGTGAGCAGTGGCAGCTGCATCTAAACTAAAGGACGCACCAACGACGCTGGCGCCCGAGTTTGAGCCAAAACGGCTGCAGGAGGAAGGCGGAGGAGGGCAGGGCGATGAGGGCCACCGGATCCGTCGGTGGAAGGAGGAATGCAGGAGGCGCAGCAGTTTGCTCCGCATTGGGCTCCAGGTCAACATGTATGTCCCAATCGGTGCTTTCACCGTGGGGGTCCACTTCCGCTATGAGTCTTAAAGGTTCTCTCGATATGGACATTGGCCCCCGCGGGAGATCCCTTCAGTGGAGCTCCCCATGGGGCGCGCAGCGTGTGAGGGGCGTGCCGACATGTTGATGACGGTGATGCTGATGCTGATGCGGATGAGGTTGATTGTATGACGCGTAAGATGTCGATGCTGTGGGTGCTGATGGTGTTGGCAATGATGTTTACGCTGGTGATGGTGTCGATGTTATTTGGTTATCTGTTGTCCTGACACACCCAACATGTTGGACATCATGCTAGCTATGATGATGGCGGCGCTCACGCCGATGACAGTGCTGATGCGGTCTTGCCGTGGCGTTCCGATGAGGTGGTAATGGCGAGGGTGTCAATGCTGATGTCGATGATGAGCATGGTGATGTCAATGGTGTTGGTGGTGATGATGTTTTCTTGTTCTTTGGCATTCTCGAGCTGTATGACATCATGCTAGTGGCTGTCGCTGCCGCCAAACTTGCGATGCCCAGCGCCACGTGCCCAGTGAGTGCCCTCTGGCGCAGCCGACGTCCACATCTTGCCCCAATGCCACGCACGTCGGGGGGCCAGCACTCCTCCGAGCTTCCAGTGAGCCTGAACGGCCAACCTGTGCGCTCGAGCTGCCCTCCAAAAGAAACAAAAAGCCAGGCAACCATCTCATCAGACTTGCTTCACCTTCCTCTGCTGGCCCTCCTTTGCAAAGAACTTGTTGAACCACTCGACGTTCTCGTTCAGTGCATCGAAGGCTTCGTCGATCTTCACGCTCACCGCCAAAAGTTCTGCTTTCTCTCTATCCTCCAACACGCTGTCCTCGGCCAGCTTGAAGACCTCCGTGAGCTGCTTGACGTTCAGGCCGATCTCCTTGTTGAGCTCGCCGACAAACTTCCCGCCCTTGGTCGCCAGGAACATATGCTTTGCCTGGGTCAGCGCCTTCCCGACGTTCCACACGACCTTCCTCCCCTCGGTCTGCAGGGCCTTGAAGGTTGCGCTCTCCTCGGGCTTCGCTTCAGGCTTCTCCGCGGGCTCCTCCTTCACTTTCGCCAGCGGGGCGTCAGTGCCAGAAGCCGACGAGCCCGCGCCATTGCACGACTGCATGTCCCTGAGGGTGTCCACCGCCTCCTTCTGCGTCTCCACGGTGTCGAGGCTCTCCTCGGCGTTGACCTCCTGAATGTCTAGCTCCTCGTCGCCCTCTTCGTGGCTGTCCAGGACGATGCGGTACTCCCTGCTCCATTGCCCGTCCTTGCCTGTATCCTTGTCGGGGCGATGCATCTTCTCATCCTTGTCGAACAACTCGGCCTTCTCCTTGGCCTTCTGCTCGCCGAACTCTGCGATCATCTTCGAAAGGCTCCACCACACAGTCGTGTTCTTGTTCTTCGTACTCAGGATGCTCGACTTGGCGGTCTTCGAAGTACCTCCCTTCGCGAGCTTATCCGCGAAGAAAGCCTGGAAGAACTCCCTGCGTTTGGCAACGGGCCACCCGTCGTACTTGCGCTTCTGCCCCTGCGACTCGAGAAAATACGTCATTGACGAGCGAGCCCGCTTCGCCTCGTCGGCGTCCCTCAGCAGTGCCTTCGCCTTCTCGAGCTCCTCTGGAATGACCGTCGGCACCTCGAGGGTCCGCTTCTTGGGCGCCATGTCCCAAGCAGGAGCGTTGTCGGGACCGCTGCAACAGGGCGGCGAAACTCGCCGAGGCGACCTGGTCGTGAACCCAAATGGCGACAGCGTCCAACGATGTTGCGTGGCGCTGACTTCGCCGAGCCGCCCAAGGGCCGTGTCCGAGGGACCCCATGGGGGCCCGCTTGGGGGCCCGCTCGACCGAGGCCCAAATCCCTAAACCTTAGTGTGCAAAATTGACAAAAAAAAAAAACAGACAAAAAACAGAGTGTTTTTTTTCCGGCTTTGTGCCGGCTACCGTCCCCTGGGCTACCTAGACAACATAGAAACAGACAAAAAACAGTCTGTTTTTTTCCGGTTTTTTTCTGTTTTTTTGGCGGGGCGGCTTCCCGAGGGAGGCCAGCGGCGGCTAGGGGGCCCAAGGGGGGCCCCAAAGGGAGGCGCCTTGATGGGCGGGGCCCAAGGCGGGGAGCTCAGGGTCCAACAAGGCAGGAGCCACGAAAGCCAAGTGGGGCCCCACGGGGACGGCGACGGTGACGATGGCGATGACATGACGACGGCAGCGGCGAGGGGGCCCAAGGCGGGGTTGACGGCGGGGCCCAAAGCGGGGCGCTCAGGGCCCAACAAGGCAGGAGCCCCGAAAGCCAGGTGGGGCCCCACGGGGACGGCGACGGTGACGATGGCGATGACGCTGATGGTGATGATGTCGATGACGGTGATGGTGAACGCCTAATCTGTCCCCAGGAAGCCCAAAGCAGGGTTAGGGTCTGCAGGCTTAGTAGGGCCTGTAGGGTTAGGGTCTGTAGGGTCAGAGTCTGTAGGGTTACGGTCTGTGGGTTTCGGATCCGAAGGATTAGAGTTTGTAGGGCTAGTGGGGTCTGTAATATTAGGGTCTGTAGGTTTAGGGTGTGTAGGGTCAGAGTCTGTAGGGTTAGTAGGGCCTGTAGTTAGTAGGGCATATAGGCCAGGGTCTGTAGGGTTATGGGTATGTAGGGTGAATAGGGTCTGTATGAGGTAGTGCCTGTAGGGTTAGGGTCTGTACCAGTTTAGGCTTGTAGGGTTGGAGTTTGTAGGATTAGTATGGCCTGTAGGGTTAGTGTATGTAAGGTTAGGGTCTGTAGGGTTAGGGTTTGCATGCTAGGCTCTGTAGGGTTAGGGTCTGTATGTATAGAGTATGTAGGGTTGTAGTGTTAGTAGTGTCTGTAGGGTTAGGGCCTGTAGGCTTAATCGGGTCTGTAGAGTTGTGGTCATAGGGCCCGTAGGGCTCATAGGGCTCGTAGGGCTCGCAGGGTTCATGGGGCTCATGTGGGCTCATAGGATAGGCTCGTGGGGCTCATATGGGCTCATGGTTGCTATCGTGGGCCATCTTACCGTCTTGGGAGTCACCTTGCATAATCTGTCAAATGAAGCCCCCCTGGAACGAGCAAGGGGATGATGCCTTTTGGCTGGAGTCACTGATGCTGCAATTACTGGAACAACGGTTCAGGGTCCGATTGCGGATGTTATCAAGCAACATGATGATGCCATTTCGTTGGTGCCATTTCTGTTGCAGTTATTGGAACATCAGTTCAACGCCCGATGAATGATGCTTGATGATGGTTGGTGGTGTTTTCTTGTCTCACCACGGTCGCTGCCGAATGGAACTGTCCGTGCAGTGTCGGATCCCTGCCATAACTAAACTTGTGCTATCGTGCTCAGCGCCCCGTGCCCGTGGGCGCGCCGTGAAGCTTGACTTTAGCATTCGCCTAGGACCTATGACGATGCCAACGCTATCACGGGCGCAGTCTCCTTGGCTGGGGCCGCCTGGTCAATCGGCTCCGTGTCGACCGACGGGCAGGGACTCAGCTTGTTCCAGGTATTCTGGTCGACGATCTTCTCGTGCTCCTCGCGCACCGCCTGCTTGAATGCGAGCTTGAGGTAGGTCTTCTTGAAGTTGCCCGTCGAGCCGCCATTCGCCAGCGTGAGGGCATCCATCTTGTCCACGCGCGACTTGGGCACGCGTAGATTGTACCCGACCGAGCCGATATTTGGGATCAAACCCGCGCCCGTCTCGCGGATGTCAGTCAGCACCTGATCTGAGTAGGTGTTCACGAACTCGAGAGTCGTTTTGAAATCGAGCTTCATCTTCTTGGAGATCGCCTGCACGAACTTACGCTTGTTGGTGCTGCGTCTCTTGGGCTTGCGGTCACTCGTAGGCGCCATCCCCGCGTGAATGTACAGCGCTCGAGGTACCCACGTGCCTCCAGCTGGACGGGGCCAAAACAGCAGCGTGATGATGATGATGATGTTGATGATGATGGTGATGTTGATGCTGATGATGATGGTGATGATGATGATGATGGTGATGAGGATGAGGATGAGGATGATGCTGATGATGATGCTGATGCTGATGCTGATGATGGCGATGATGTTGGTATACGCTTGACTGATGGTGTGACATTGGTCTCTATAGTGATGCTGCTACATGGACTGATCAAGTTGATGCGGTTAGTTGCAGTGATGGTTCTGACCATGGTGGCTGTGATGCTGATGAGGTTGACGATGAATGGCTTGGCGATGGTGATGGTAGCTATTGCGCTGGCGATTTCCCGCGATGAGCGAGGAGGTACACATGTTTTTGGTTAGACGCAACTGCGCCCACGCCTACTGTTTGGGGCCCACGCTGGTTATTGCCTACTGTTTGGGGCCTACGCTGGTTATTGCCTACTGGTTGGGGCCCACGCTGGTTATTGCGTCGCACGCTTAGCGATTATCTCCTAACTAAGACTTGGCAACCAGTGAGGGGAAACTGGATGATATGGGCGATGATTGGGGGGGTGCCCCTGGCTCTTGCGCACTGAAACTCAGCCACTCATTTGACAACAGCGTTTTCTAAAGGCGAGCGCGCCTTCGCACCGCTCGTCATCCTTAGTGCTTGGCTGGAAGACTTTACCGCTGAGACCTCATCACTGCTGTGAGGTCCTGAGCTGCGCCGCTAACTCCTGCGACTCGGACACCGACTCTGCCTCCTGTGCGCTCGAACTGGCGGCGGCGAGAGCTTCATCAGGCTGAACGGGGTCCGACGCGGTGCGGCGCAGCTTCTTCTCGGGAGAGCGCAGCAGGTTGTCGATGACCGCCTTGAGCTCGTGGAACCGATCGGCCAGCGGTTCCTCAGTTGTACGCGGATGAAGTGCTCGGCTGGAACGAATCCCTCGGGGGCTGGCCCCTGCCGGGAACTGCATCTGGAAAGAGGCTGTAGTCGCACGCCATGTCGTTTTCCGCGAGGCCCACCTCCTTCAAGCAAGGAAGACGTGGTACTTAGTGTCGCAATGTCTTGCTCTGCGCCCCAACGCCGAGGAGGTAACATCATCTTCTTGCCTGCGTCATCCACCTTACCGCGCGGAAGCTGTCCCCTGCTGGCGTCGGCAAGTGGACCCCAACGGTCCTGTACGCCCACGGTCTCGACGCCCTCGCCGCCGTCAATCGGGAGAGCTGGAGCTTCGTGGCTTGAATCGCTCTGAACCGCAATCGGGCTGTCAACCTCTCTCTGCATCTGGGCGGAATCCTCCTGCTGCATTTGCCACTCGCGCTCGAGATCTGATGACATGGAAATGTCGTCGCGCTCTGCTCCTAAAATCTGTTTGGTCCAAAGCTGCTATGGTGGGATGGCGTTGAAGATGGCGATGGCGTGGATGACGATACACATGCTGGATGCCGACGGGTGCGATGATGAGCATGACAATTGGGATTATGAAGATGATGACCATAACAATGGGTGGCGGTGGTGATGAACAGGGCGATGCTAAGGATTGCCAGGCTGAGAAGGATGGCGAGGTTGAGGAAGTGGACGAGGGGGATGAGGACGGAGCGTGAGGCTCTTGCTCGAAAGAGCTCGAAAAGGTGTCCCATGCTTCGACGCGCCAGCACAGAAGTGATTGTGCAATATAAAGCGCATTGCATGGGCCCCCAGCGTGTCGAAGCACACGCTCACAACTGTTGCCCACGCCGTGGGGCGCCTACTGCTTGGCCCGCTTCGCAGGACGCTGGTACTGGGTGCGAAGCTCATCTGTCCTGGCCCTGGCCGCACCCTGAGCGGCCTGCAGGACACGGTCATGCGAGGTGCTGGTTTTCTTGAGAGTGGCGATCGTCCTGCAGTAGACCTTGCTGTGCTCACGGTTCAAGAACTTCGACCATTCTTTTGGCGACATCTTCGCAGGGTCAACCTCCTCGGGAACGGGTGCATTGACGCCTCCTGAGCTGACCTCCTCAGTTGACGGACCAGCTGCCTCCTGAGTTTCAGCAGCAGAGGCTGGCCGTTTCATGTTCATGTTAGCGCCCGCTGGCCTCTTCCGAACTGCTTTCAACTGTGACTGCAACTCCTTCCAAGCGCCGCTACTTGGCGGCGTGACTGGCTTCGCCAAGAGCTTCTGCAACTCAAGGTCGGACAGCGGCGACTCGGCTGGCAACGCCGACGACGGCGTGTCGCCCGTAGTGTCATCGTCCCCCCTGATGGTGGTATCCATCTTCTCCTGGATGCCAGCCCCTGTGATGTCGTGCTTCTCATCTTTGATGTCGTCTCTCTCCGCCTGGATGCCGTTCTGCTTCACGTCGGCCAGCTGGGTCGGCCCGGTCGGCGTCGCCTTGTCGATCAGTTCGGCGATCTTCGTGTCGTGCAGCTCGGTCTGCACCGTGATCGCCGTCTCGTCGAAGAGCTCTGCCTGCGCGGTCGGCGCCTGCGAGGAGCCCTTCTTCTCTTCGGTGAGCTCCACTCCGCCCGAGTCGCCACCAGTTGTTGGCTTCGACGTCGCTGGAGTAGTTGGCGTAGTCGGTGCCGTCGCCGATTGGAGAAGCAGCACCAAGTCAGGGTCGTGGCTGGAGAAGAGCTCGTCGTGGGTCCACTCGAAGGCCTCGTCGTTGTCGCTGCTGATCTCCTCCACGCTCACGTCGCACGCTGGGGTGATCGATGTCTGCGAGCGCGTGACCATGGGCGACTTCGGGGCGACCCTGATCTTGCCCATGGGTACGCTGAAGTATTCCTCGTACGCCTCAGGGATGGGTCTCTGCTTCAACTTCTGAGAGCTGAGCTGGGACACCAGGGCTCGCAGCCTGTACACGGACTTCTCGACCTCGCCAGTCTGGATTGTCATGCCGTTGTCGCGGAAGTATTTCTCGGCACCTTTCTGAAACGGATGTTGGTTCGCTTGGCAGCCCTCTGTGTGAGTCAACAGGCAATTTATAGCGTTGGCTAGGGGTTTCGCCGAGGACCAATTGGGCGACCTGCCGAATACGAGCTTATCCGTAGAATGAAGCGGCCGTCTTTGAACTGCGAGGGGGGCACTCGACTCAGCACATCAGCCACGGCATCTGGTGTAAGATTCACCCCTTGCGTTGCGGGCAGGTGTGCCCGCAACCTCGCAAGAATCTCGTGGGCCAAAATGGCTATGGGTGTGTTGGAAAATTTTGTGGCTGCTTCTGCGGTTGAAACAGACCCTATAACCCCATAAACCTAACAGCCTGAAGCGAGGTAAATGGCACGACGGCAGCGGCAAGGGGGCCCAAGGGGGGGGTCCCAATGGAGGTCGCCTTGACGGCGGGGCCCAAAGGCTGGGCGCTCAGGTCGCAACAAGGTATAAGAAGCCCCGAAAGCCAATTGGGGCCTCCACGGGACGGCGACGGTGAAATGGCGATGATTCGACGAACGCTGCGAGGGGGGCCCAAGGGGGGTCCCAAGGGAGGCGCCCTTGACGGCGGGCCCACGGCGGGGGGCCTCTAGGGCCCAACAAGGGCAAGCCCCGAAGCAATTGGCCCCCGCAACGTCGGCAGACGGTGACGATGGCAGTGACGGCGATGGTGGCGATGACGGTGATGGTGAATGCCGAATTCCCCCAGGAAGCCCAAAGCAGGGTTTTGGTCTGCAGCGTTTGTAGGGCCTGTACGGTTAGAGTATGCAGGATTTGGGTCTATAGGGTTGCGGTCTGTAGGGTTGGGGTCTGAAGGGCTAGAGTCTGTAGGGCTCGGGTCTGTAGGGTTAGTGGGGTCTGTAATGTTAGGGTTTATAGGGTCAGGGGCTGTTGGGTCAGAGTCTGTAGAGTTAAGAGGGCCTGTAGTTAGTAGGGTCTATAGGGTTAGGGCCTGTAAGATTAGGGCATGTAGGTTAGTAGGGTTTGTAAGGGGTAGGGTCTGTAGGGTTAGGGTCTGTACGGTTCGGGTCTGTAGGGTTGGAATGTGCAGGGTGAGTAGGGTCTGTAGGGTTCTGTAGGCTTAGGGTCTGTACGGTAGAGTTTGTATGGTTAGGGTATGTAGGGTTAGGGTATGCAGGGCTAGGGTTTGTACGCTAGGCTCTGTAGGGTCAGGATGTGTAGGGTCAGTGTCTGTAGGGTTATAGTCTGTAGGGTTCGGGTCTGTAGGGTTAGTCGTTAGATCAGGCCTGTAGGGTTAATAGGGGGTCATAGTGCTCGTAGGGCTCTCATACGGCTCATATGGGCTCATAGGGCTCATGGGGCTCACAGGGCTGTTATGGAGGCTATCTTGGGCCACCTTAGCCGTCTTGGGGGTCACCTTGTATATCATGTCAATTCAAACCTCCCTGGGACAGGAAAGCGAACGATGCCCTTTGGTTGGTGTCTCTCTCCTGTCTCTCCCTTGTTTCTCCTTCTTCTCCCTGCCGTCGCCAGGACCCACAAAAGTGGCGACAGTTCCGCTCAGTCGCCACTTGCGGGCACAGTGGCGGATTGCGGCAGATGGGGCGGAGCGGAGGGGGGGGGAAGAGAGAGAGAGAGAGAGAAAGAAAGAAAGAGAAAGAGAGAGAGGGAGAGATGGATGGATGGATGGAGGGAGGATTTTTTTTTTTTAGTTTTTGTTTTTCCGACGTCTGCGGCCTGCACGGGCCATTAACCAGGCCCTAGGATTTGATTGGAATCGCAAGCCGTAAAAAAAAAAAAGAAACCATAAAAAAAACACTTAAAAAAGAAAAAAAAGAGAAAAAAAAAAAAAAAAAGAAACAAAAGAAAAAAAAAAAAAAAAAGAGAAAAAAAAAAAAAAAAAAAAAAAAAAAAAAAAAAACAAAAAAAAAAAAAAAAAAAGCAAAAAAAAAATAAAAAAAAGCCGCGGCCGAACGAACGTCCGCAAGTCTAAAGACCAGGCCACGCAGCATTTTCCAGGAATGACGCCCTCGGGGGCGTCATTTCTGATGAAGGCCCTGGACAAACATCGAAAATGACGCATCAGGGGTCAGGGCGGCCTCCGGCAACAGTTTTCCCCCGGACATCCGCTGTCCGGTGGTCCGCCGACGAATCCCAAACCGGCGCCCTCGCTTGAGACATCCTCACAAAACCGGCCCCGGGGGAGGTGCCCAGAGGAGCCCAGAGCGGCCTCCGGCACCGTTTCCGGACAGATCCGGTGGATCCGTTGACGAATCCCAAACCGGCGCCCTCGCTTGAGACATCCTCACAAAACCGGCCCCGGGGGAGGTGCCCAGAGGAGCCCAGAGCGGCCTCCGGCACCGTTTCCGGACAGATCCGGTGGATCCGGTGGATCCGGTGACGAATCCCAAACCGGCGCCCTCGCTTGAGACATCCTCACAAAACCGGCCCCGGGGGAGGTGCCCAGAGGAGCCCAGAGCGGCCTCCGGCACCGTTTCCGGACAGATCCGCTGGATCCGGTGGATCCGGTGACGAATCCCAAACCGGCGCCCTCGCTTGAGACGTCCTCACAAAACCGGCCCCGGGGGAGGTGCCCAGAGGACCCTGACCCCTGTATGCGTCATTTTCGCTGTTTGTCCCAGGGGGCCTTCATCAGAAATGACGCCCCGAGGCGTCATTCCTGGAAAATGCTGCGTGCCTTGTCTTTAGACTTGCGGGACGGTTCGTTCGCCCGCGGCTTGCGATTCCAATCAAATCCTAGGGCCTGGTTAATGGCCCGTGCAGGCCGCAGACGTCGGAAAAACAAAAACTAAAAAAAAATAATCCTCCCTCCATCCATCCATCCATCTCTCCCTCTCTCTCTTTCTCTTTCTTTCTTTCTCTCTCTCTCTCTCTCTTCCCCCCCCCTCCGCTCCGCCCCATCTGCCGCAATCCGCCACTGTGCCCGCAAATGGCGACTGAGCGGAACTGTCGCCACTTTTGTGGGTCCTGGCGACGGCAGGGAGAAGAAGGAGAAACAAGGGAGAGACAGGAGAGAGACACCAACCAAAGGGCATCGTTCGCTTTCCTGTCCCAGGGAGGTTTGAATTGACATGATATACAAGGTGACCCCCAAGACGGCTAAGGTGGCCCAAGATAGCCTCCATAACAGCCCTGTGAGCCCCATGAGCCCTATGAGCCCATATGAGCCGTATGAGAGCCCTACGAGCACTATGACCCCCTATTAACCCTACAGGCCTGATCTAACGACTAACCCTACAGACCCGAACCCTACAGACTATAACCCTACAGACACTGACCCTACACATCCTGACCCTACAGAGCCTAGCGTACAAACCCTAACCCTGCATACCCTAACCCTACATACCCTAACCATACAAACTCTACCGTACAGACCCTAAGCCTACAGAACCCTACAGACCCTACTCACCCTACACATTCCAACCCTACAGACCCGAACCGTACAGACCCTAACCCTACAGACCCTACCCCTTACAAACCCTACTAACCTACATGCCCTAACCTTACAGGCCCTAACCCTATAGACCCTACTAACTACAGGCCTTCTTAACTCTACAGACTCTGACCCAACAGCCCCTGACCCTATAAACCCTAACATTACAGACCCCACTAACCCTACAGACCCGAGCCCTACAGACTCTAGCCCTTCAGACCCTAACCCTACAGACCGCAACCCTATAGACCCAAATCCTGCATACTCTAACCGTACAGGCCCTACAAACGCTGCAGACCAAAACCCTGCTTTGGGCTTCCTGGGGGAATTCGGCATTCACCATCACCGTCATCGCCACCATCGCCGTCATCGCCATCGTCACCGTCGCCGTCCTTGTGGGGCCCCACTTGGCTTTCGGGGCTCCTGCCTTGTTGGGCCCTGAGCGCCCCGCCTTGGGCCCCGCCGTCAAGGCGCCTCCCTTTGGGACCCCCCCTTGGGCCCCCTCGCCGCGTCGTCGAATCATCGCCATTCTCACCGTCGCCGTCCCCGTGGGGCCCCACTTGGCTTTCGGGGCTTCTACCTTGTTGGACCCTGAGCGCCCCGCCTTGGGCCCCGCCGTCAAGGCGCCTCCCTTTGGGACCCCCCCTTGGGCCCCCTTGCCGCTGCCGTCGTCATTTACCTTCGCTTCAGTGCTGTTTAGGTTTATGGGGTTATAGGGTCTGGTCACCGCAGAAGCAGCCACAAAATTTTCCAACACACCCATAGCCATTTTGGCCCACGAGATTCTTGCGAGGTTGCGGGCACACATGCCCGCAACGCAAGGGGTGAATCTTACACCAGATGCCGTGGCTGATGTGCTGAGTCGAGTGCCCCCCTCGCAGTTCAAAGACGGCCGCTTCATTTTCTACGATAAGCTCGTATTCGGCAGGTCGCCCAATTGGTCCTCGGCGAAACCCCTAGCCAACGCTATAAATTGCCTGTTGACTCACACAGAGGGCTGCCAAGCGAACCAACATCCGTTTCAGAAAGGTGCCGAGAAATACTTCCGCGACAACGGCATGACAATCCAGACTGGCGAGGTCGAGAAGTCCGCGTACAGGCTGCGAGCCCTGGTGTCCCAGCTCAGCTCTCAGAAGTTGAAGCAGAGACCCATCCCTGAGGCGTACGAGGAATACTTCAGCGTACCCATGGGCAAGATCAGGGTCGCCCCGAAGTCGCCCATGGTCACGCGCTCGCAGACATCGATCACCCCAGCGTGCGACGTGAGCGTGGAGGAGATCAGCAGCGACAACGACGAGGCCTTCGAGTGGACCCACGACGAGCTCTTCTCCAGCCACGACCCTGACTTGGCGCTGCTTCTCCAATCGGCGACGGCACCGACTACGCCAACTACTCCAGCGACGTCGAAGCCAACAACTGGTGGCGACTCGGGCGGAGTGGAGCTCACCGAAGAGAAGAAGAGCTCCTCGCAGGCGCCGACCGCGCAGGCAGAGCTCTTCGACGAGACGGCGATCACTGTGCAGACCGAGCTGCACGACACGAAGATCGCCGAACTGATCGACAAGGCGACGCCGACCGAGCCGACCCAGCTGGCCGACGTGAAGCAGAATGGCATCCAGGCGGAGAGAGACGACAGCAAAGATGAGAAGCACGACATCACAGAGGCTGGCATCCAGGAGAAGATGGATACCACCATCATGGGGGACGGTGACACTACGGGCGACACGCCGTCGTCGGCGTTGCCAGCCGAGTCGCCGCTGTCCGACCTTGAGTTGCAGAAGCTCTTGGCGAAGCCAGTCACGCCGCCAAGTAGCGGCGCTTGGAAGGAGTTGCAGTCACAGTTGAAAGCAGTTCGGAAGAGGCCAGCGGGCGCTAACATGAACATGAAACGGCCAGCCTCTGCTGCTGAAACTCAGGAGGCAGCTGGTCCGTCAACTGAGGAGGTCAGCTCAGGAGGCGTCAATGCACCCGTTCCCGAGGAGGTTGACCCTGCGAAGATGTCGCCAAAAGAATGGTCGAAGTTCTTGAACCGTGAGCACAGCAAGGTCTACTGCAGGACGATCGCCACTCTCAAGAAAACCAGCACCTCGCATGACCGTGTCCTGCAGGCCGCTCAGGGTGCGGCCAGGGCCAGGACAGATGAGCTTCGCACCCAGTACCAGCGTCCTGCGAAGCGGGCCAAGCAGTAGGCGCCCCACGGCGTGGGCAACAGTTGTGAGCGTGTGCTTCGACACGCTGGGGGCCCATGCAATGCGCTTTATATTGCACAATCACTTCTGTGCTGGCGCGTCGAAGCATGGGACACCTTTTCGAGCTCTTTCGAGCAAGAGCCTCACGCTCCGTCCTCATCCCCCTCGTCCACTTCCTCAACCTCGCCATCCTTCTCAGCCTGGCAATCCTTAGCATCGCCCTGTTCATCACCACCGCCACCCATTGTTATGGTCATCATCTTCATAATCCCAATTGTCATGCTCATCATCGCACCCGTCGGCATCCAGCATGTGTATCGTCATCCACGCCATCGCCATCTTCAACGTCATCCCACCATAGCAGCTTTGGACCAAACAGTTTTTAGGAGCAGAGCGCGACGACATTTCCATGTCATCAGATCTCGAGCGCGAGTGGCAAATGCAGCAGGAGGATTCCGCCCAGATGCAGAGAGAGGTTGACAGCCCGATTGCGGTTCAGAGCGATTCAAGCCACGAAGCTCCAGCTCTCCCGATTGACGGCGGCGAGGGCGTCGAGACCGTGGGCGTACAGGACCGTTGGGGTCCACTTGCCGACACCAGCAGGTGGGACAGCTTCCGCGCGGTCAAGGTGGATGACGAGAGCAAGAAGATGATGTACCTCCTCGGCGTTTGGGCGCAGAGCAAGACATTGGACACTAAGTACACGTCTTCCTTGCTTGAGGAGGTGGGCTCGCTGTCAAACGACATGGCGTGCGCCTACAGCCTCTTCCAGATGCATGTCCCGGCAGGGCCAGCCCCCGAGGATTCGTTCCAGCTCGAGCACTTCATCCGCGACACGTTGGAACCGCTGGCCGTTCGGTTCCACGAGCTCAAGGCGGTCATCGACAACCTGCTGCGCTCTCCCGAGAAGAAGCTGCGCCGCACCGCGTCGGACCCCGTTCAGCCTGATGAAGCTCTCGCCGCCGCCAGTTCGAGCGCACAGGAGGCAGAGTCGGTGTCCGAGTCGCAGGAGTTAGCGGAGCAGGCTCAGGACTCACAGCAGTTGCATGAAGAGTCTCAGCGGTAAGTCTTCCAGCCAAGCCCGAAGGCATGACGAGCGGTGCGAAGGCGCCGCCTCGCCTTTAGAAAACGCTGTTGTCAAATGAGTCTGGCTGAGTTCCGTGCGCAAGAGCCAGGGGCACCCATATCATCGTATCATCATCATCAAGTTTCCCCTCACTGGTTGCCAAGACCTAGTTAGGAGATAATCGCAAAGCGTGCGACGCAATAACCAGCGTGGGCCCCAACCAGTAGGCAATAACCAGCGTAGGCCCCAAACAGTAGGCAATAACCAGCGTGGGCCCCACACAGTAGGCGTGGGCGCAGTTGCGTCTAACCAAAACATTCGTCCTCCTTCGCTCATCGCGGGAATCGCCAGCGCAATAGCTACCATCACCATCGCAATGCCATCATCGTCAACCTCATCAGCATCACAGCCACCATGGTCAGAACCATCACTGCAACTAACCGCATCAACATGATCAGTCCATGTAGCAGCATCACTATAGAGACCAATGTCACACCATCAGTCAAGCGTATACCAACATCATCGCCATCATCAGCATCAGCATCATCATCAGCATCATCCTCATCCTCATCCTCATCACCATCATCATCATCATCATCATCATCATCACCATCATCATCAGCACCAACATCATCATCATCATCAACATCATCATCATCATCACGCTGCTGTTTGGGCCCCGTCCAGCTGGAGGCACGCGGGTACCTCGAGCGCTGTGCATTCACGCGGGGATGGCGCCTACGAGCGACCGCAAGCCCAAGAGACGCAGCACCAACAAGCGTAAGTTCGTGCAGGCGATCTCCAAGAAGATGAAGCTCGATTTCAAAACGACTCTCGAGTTCGTGAACACCTACTCAGATCAGGTGCTGACTGACATCCGCGAGACGGGCGCGGGTTTGATCCCAAATATCGGCTCGGTCGGGTACAATCTACGCGTGCCCAAGTCGCGCGTGGACAAGATGGATGCCCTCACGCTGGCGAATGGCGGCTCGACGGGCAACTTCAAGAATACCTACCTCAAGCTCGCATTCAAGCAGGCGGTGCGCGAGGAGCACGAGAAGATCGTCGACCAGAATACTTGGAACAAGCTGAGTCCCTTCCCGTCGGCCGACACGGAGCCGATTGACCAGGCGGCCCCAGCCAGGGAGACTGCGCCCGTGATAGCGTTGGCATCGTCATAGGTCCTCGGCGGATGCTAAAGTCAAGCTTCACGGCGCGCCCACGGGCACGGGGCGCTGAGCACGATAGCACAAGTTTAGTTCTGGCAGGGATCCGACACTGCACGGACAGTTCCATTCGGCAGCGACCGTGGTGAGACAAGAAAACACCACCAACCATCATCAAGCATCATTCATCGGGCTTTGAACGGATGTTCCAATAACTGCAACAGAAATGGCACCAACGAAATGGCATCATCATGTTGCGTGGTAACATCCGCAATCGGACCCTGAACCGTTGTTCCAGTAATTGCAGCATCAGTGACTCCAGCCAAAGGGCATCATCCCCTTGCTCGTTCCAGGGGGGCTTCATTTGACATATTATGCAATGTGACTCCCACGACGGTAAGATGGCCCACGATAGCAACCATGAGCCCATATGAGCCCCACGAGCCTATCCTATGAGCCCACATGAGCCCCATGAACCCTGCGAGCCCTGCGAGCCCTATGAGCCCTACGGGCCCTATGACCACAACTCTACAGACCCGATTAAGCCTACAGGCCCTAACCCTACAGACACTACTAACACTACAACCCTACAGACTCTATACATACAGACCCTAACCCTACAGAGCCTAGCATGCAAACCCTAACCCTACAGACCCTAACCTTACATGCACTAACCCTACAGGCCATACTAATCCTACAAACTCCAACCCTACAAGCCTAAACTGGTACAGACCCTAACCCTACAGGCACTACCTCATACAGACCCTATTCACCCTACATACCCATAACCCTACAGACCCTGGCATATATGCCCTACTAACTACAGGCCCTACTAACCCTACAGACTCTGACCCTACACACCCTAAACCTACAGACCCTAATCTTACAGACCCCACTAGCCCTACAAACTCTAATCCTTCGGATCCGAAACCCACAGACCGTAACCCTACATACTCTGACCCTACAGACCCTAACCCTACAGGCCCTACTAAGCCTGCAGACCCTAACCCTGCTTTGGGCTTCTTGGGGACAGATTAGGCGTTCACCATCACCGTCATCGACATCATCACCATCAGCGTCATCGCCATCGTCACCGTCGCCGTCCCCGTGGGGCCCCACCTGGCTTTCGGGGCTCCTGCCTTGTTGGGCCCTGAGCGCCCCGCTTTGGGCCCCGCCGTCAAGGCGCCTCCCTTGGGACCCCGCCTTGGGCCCCCTCTCATGTCATCGCCATCGTCACCGTCGCCGTCCCCGTGGGGCCCCACTTGGCTTTCGTGGCTCCTGCCTTGTTGGACCCTGAGCTCCCCGCCTTGGGCCCCGCCCATCAAGGCGCCTCCCTTTGGGACCCCCCTTGGGCCCCCTAGCCGCCGCTGGCCTCCCTCGGGAAGCCGCCCCGCCAAAAAAACATAAAAAAACCGGAAAAACAGACTGTTTTTTGTCTGTTTCTATGTTGTCTAGGTAGCCCAGGGGACGGTAGCCGGCACAAAGCCGGAAAAAAAACACTCTGTTTTTTGTCTGTTTTTTTCTGTCAATTTTGCACACTAAGGTTTAGGGATTTGGGCCTCGGTCGAGCGGGCCCCCCAAGCGGGCCCCCATGGGGCCCCTCGGACACGGCCCTTGGGCGGCTCGGCGAAGTCAGCGCCACGCAACATCGTTGGACGCTGTCGCCATTTGGGTTCACGACCAGGTCGCCTCGGCGAGTTTCGCCGCCCTGTTGCAGCGGTCCCGACAACGCTCCTGCTTGGGACATGGCGCCCAAGAAGCGGACCCTCGAGGTGCCGACGGTCACTCCAGAGGAGCTCGAGAAGGCGAAGGCACTGCTGAGGGACGCCGACGAGGCGAAGCGGGCTCGCTAGTCAATGACGTATTTTCTCGAGTCGCAGGGGCAGAAGCGCAAGTACGACGGGTGGCCCGTTGCCAAACGCAGGGAGTTCTTCCAGGCTTTCTTCGCGGATAAGCTCGCGAAGGGAGGTACTTCGAAGACCACCAAGTCGAGCATCCTGAGTACGAAGAACAAGAACACGACTGTGTGGTGGAGCCTTTCGAAGATGATCGCAGAGTTCGGCGAGCAGAAGGCCAAGGAGAAGGCCGAGTTGTTCGACAAGGATGAGAAGATGCATCGCCCCGACAAGGATACAGGCAAGGACGGGCAATGGAGCAGGGAGTACCGCATCGTCCTGGACAGCCACGAAGAGGGCGACGAGGAGCTAGACATTCAGGAGGTCAACGCCGAGGAGAGCCTCGACACCGTGGAGACGCAGAAGGAGGCGGTGGACACCCTCAGGGACATGCAGTCGTGCAATGGCGCGGGCTCGTCGGCTTCTGGCACTGACGCCCCGCTGGCGAAAGTGAAGGAGGAGCCCGCGGAGAAGCCTGAAGCGAAGCCCGAGGAGAGCGCAACCTTCAAGGCCCTGCAGACCGAGGGGAGGAAGGTCGTGTGGAACGTCGGGAAGGCGCTGACCCAGGCAAAGCATATGTTCCTGGCGACCAAGGGCGGGAAGTTTGTCGGCGAGCTCAACAAGGAGATCGGCCTGAACGTCAAGCAGCTCACGGAGGTCTTCAAGCTGGCCGAGGACAGCGTGTTGGAGGATAGAGAGAAAGCAGAACTCTTGGCGGTGAGCGTGAAGATCGACGAAGCCTTCGATGCACTGAACGAGAACGTCGAGTGGTTCAACAAGTTTTTTGCAAAGGAGGGCCAGCAGAGGAAGGTGAAGCAAGTCTGATGAGATGGCTGTCTGGCTTTTTGTTTCTTTTGGAGGGCAGCTCGAGCGCACAGGTTGGCCGTTCAGGCTCACTGGAAGCTCGGAGGAGTGCTGGCCCCCCGACGTGCGTGGCATTGGGGCAAGATGTGGACGTCGGCTGCGCCAGAAGGCACTCACTGGGCACTTGGCGCTGGGCATCGCAAGTTTGGCGGCAGCGACAGCCGCTAGCATGATGTCATACAGCTCGAGAATGCCAAAGAACAAGAAAACATCATCACCACCAACACCATTGACATCACCATGCTCATCATCGACATCAGCATTGACACCCTCACCATTACCACCTCATCGGAACGCCACGGCAAGACCGCATCAGCACTGTCATCGGCGTCAGCGCCGCCATCATCATAGCTAGCATGATGTCCAACATGTTGGGTGTGCCAGGACAACAGATAACCAAATAACATCGACACCATCACCAATGTAAACATCATTGCCAACATCATCAGCATCCACAGCATCGACATCTTACGCGCAATACAATCAACCTCATCCGCATCAGCATCAGCATCACCGTCATCAACATGTCGGCACGCCCCTCACACGCTGCGTGCCCCATGGGGAGCTCCACCGAAGGGATCTCCCGCGGGGGCCAATGTCCATGTCGAGAGAACCTTTAAGACTCATAGCGGAAGTGGACCCCCACGGTGAAAGCACCGATTGGGACATACATGTTGACCTGGAGCCCAATGCGGAGCAAAGTGCTGCGGCCTCCTGCATTCCTCCTTCCACCGACGGATCCCGTGGCCCTCCTCGCCCTGCCCTCCTCCGCCTTCCTCCTGCAGCCGTTTTGGCTCAAACTCGGGCGCCAACGTCGTTGGTGCGTCCTTTAGTTTAGATGCAGCTGCCACTACTCATCTTGTGTGTTTTCATGCCGCCACAGGGCGCAGGCCTCCGCCAGAGATTGGAATCTCGGCCATGCCCGCAGCGGGCAGAGGCCCGCCGTCCGGAGGCGCCTCGAGGAATTCGACACCGCCTCGCGCCCGAGCGGCGCGACGCCGCGGCCAGCGGAGCTGCGCAGGCCGTGCACGGGGGCATCAAGCGCCGCATGGATACCGCAGAACACGACGAGATCGAAGAGACGCCGTTCAACGACCTCTTGCGGAGGAGATGGGCCAAGGGAACCCTCAGCAGCCCCGACGTCATCCAGTTCGCGAAGGCCGCAGCCGCTCAGGGAGCGCAGCATGTCGGCGCCTACGCTGGCCGCTCCAACCTGCAGGCCAAGCACGCGTTCAGAGAAGTATGCCGTGCCATTGGCACGCCAATTGGAGCTCCGAGGATAAGCTGGGTTGAGTTGAAGAGCAGCAACGGCGACGTGACTTTCCACCCGTTCGTCGACCCGATCGACACTCTGGAGGCATGGCACGCGAAGGGGCCCCTGGTGTTCGCACAGCGCCTCGCTGGCGAAGACGGCGAGACCGCCCAATTTCTGCATGGCCTTCGGGACCACGTGACCTACAAGTCCAACGCTTCGCGCTCTCGTCCACCACGATACCTTTGGGTTTCCCGGGGATGGGCCCCGACGACAAAATCAGCAGTCGTATCACGCTGCAGTTCAACGGTTTGCTGGGCCATGGCATTCACGGTTTCTAAAGACGTCATTCTGTGTTCAATGATCTGAGCTCGACCGTAGACATGTTTGAACCTGGTGGCCGACTTGCTGGAGTTTAACGCGTTGCTCACTGGGTGTGCAGATGTTCCACACCATGGCTTGCCACACCCCGACGCTGGTAGAAAACTGTGCTGGGCGAACGTCGCCGCAATTCAAATGCAGGCGATTGGGAAACTATGCTGACTTCTTGTATCTCACAGGTGAACAACGCATAGTGCTGTTTACTTGTCGGCGCTACTCGGCGACGGAGCGGTGCTACCTTCGCGCTGATATGGCCGCTGGTTGGAGAGCCACAATGGCCACGCACAACAGCCACCTCCTGAGATGCGTGCGCGGCGATGTGAGACTCAGCAGCTTCTTCAAAATCAAGTCATTCAGATTTGAAGGCATCATGGTGGACGTTCTTCACTCGCTGGACCTCGGCGTGGCGTGCCATCTCATAGCAAACGTGTTCGTGGAGATACTGCAGCTTGGGCAGTGGGGGGCTAGCAGGGAGTCCCAGATGAAGGGGCTCCAGGCCGACATCGCGCACTGGTACAAGACCCACGTGGACGCGCACAAGCTGCAGGGCAAGCTGATCTTCACCAGGCTTCGCACCCAGGCCGAGTGGCCGAAGCTGAAGGCCCCGTGGTAGAAATAGTACATACCTCCTCCAGCCTCTCCTCATGCTCCAATCCCTTCCCCTCCTCCTCCGCACCCTCCCCCAGCAACCCCATCCATCGCCCATCGCGCTCCCCGCCCAGGGAAGCGGGGGAAGGGCGATGCGTGCAAGGGGCGAGGGAGTGGCATATACACATGGATGCACATACACATACACGTGCATGTAGAGGTGCATAAATCCACGCGCAAATCATGTATAAATATACATATGTGGGTTATACAGGTGTACTTACAAATATGTATATGTAGATACATATGCATGCTTGCTTCATGGTATGACCATCTGCATACATATGTGTCTGCATACAAATATACAAATATATGTGCGTGTGCGCACTTGTATGTACATGCACACATATGCTCTCACGTGTGCACATATAGCTATGGATATGTCATCATACCTACAGTTACACACAAATTTCTACTATGAATAGTTACATAACTGTGTACGTATGTATGGTTGTATATATGTATGCTTGTTTGTGCGTGCGTATGTATGTATCATACATACATATACGTTTTGAGCGGGCGCTGGTAGATGTATATTTGTGTAGACTTCACATGTGCGTAAGAATATCCCAGCGCCCCAAGCAAAAGCGGCCGCCAGCCGGTGTCTCGTGCCGTACGCGGCGTCCCTGGCACGTCGTTTCAACTCGGGTTCAGACCACGATCGGTTGCGACTTGGTGCGTGTGATCTGCTCTCCCGCGTCTATCAGTTGATGTATGATAACGGCAGATTCTTCCCTGTCTCAGTCAAAGACGAGTTGGCGCAGCTGGCCCGCGCATTCATTAATGCATATAGCCAACTCTCTGCGGAAGCCATTGCATCTAGGAAAAGAGCCTGGAAAATGACACCTAAGTTCCATACATTTGTTCACCTGGCCGAACACCAGAGTTTCATGAACCCTCGTTTCTATTGGACCTACAGCGACGAGGACTTGCAGCGACTCATGAAAGAGATCGCAAGCAGCCTCCACTCAAGCCACTTGGCCCCAATGGTTATATTGAAGTGGCTTGTGCTCGCGTTTGAGTGTTGACTAGTGCTCCTGGTTTTGTTGAGGCGTGTT